>JAPEIP010000011.1:101690413-101706634 GCA_026120095.1 Capsicum chinense | reverse complement strand
GATTCCTATACACCTATAATCAAACTATACACTTGAAACCATCTCAAACTAATCAATACTCATACGTAAACTCATATATACCTAACTTAGGATCAAAACATATACTCCAACACATATAACAATGGCTAATGCACGTAATTAAGTACGGGGTGTTACAAAAGGGTACAGGAATGTATCGTCTGCAAGGCTAATGCCTCACATCCAAACCTATATCTTCCTATGCTACAATGTATGAAAGAGCCATATAGTTCGTACTTTGAATGTTTGGACAATGTAAGCTATGCAACAATAAAACATACAAATAAATATTGAAATGTGATGCTCAATGTAAAACTAAATTGAAGTACAATCACCCTGGTTGAAATGCAGAAATGTATATGTAAGCACTAATATGAATAACAAGTCTAATGAATCATCTGATTGAGAGATTACAACTAAATAATGGTTCATTACTATACTAAATCTATAAATATTGCAGTCCGCACAACTAACATAGACCATGTGAGAAAGTATGGAATGCAACTTATAACTCAAGCTAGGAGGATTTTCTATACCTTGCCAAGGTTATGAACCATGAATGGCACGATTTCAGCCATGAGCGCATTCATGCAAGGGATCCACTCTCAATTGGTGAGGATCCCTCAACCTATGATGGCATAAAGTTTTTGAACTTTGATATGTTGAACCGAAGCCTAACTTGGTGAAAATTACAACAACAATAATCTAGTACATATGCTAATATTTATACTAAAAATTGAGTAAGATACATACACTAATTCAATTTATTGTAACAAATAATGATTGATATAAAGAAACTAGTTATATGCAATTACTATATTTAAAAATCATAATATGAATGTGTAACTCCCTGAGATTCCATCCCGAAACATCTCACGGTGCTTATGGACCCAAAGGACCACAAACTAACCCTTTTCTAATATCTATACCAGTACACAGTATAATATCTGAAATATATGCGAAAACTAGCCCTAAGGTTTAACATATTTATACATACTCAAACGAAAACCTGAATACTAATACACCAACTTCCGTCTGAAAAACCTCTAAACTGTCTGAACTGTGGAGTTGATGGGATATGTCCCCAACTAACTCCGTCAACTGACAATATAAACAAAATATGATGCAATAATAGTAAACTGAGATTCATCCTCGAAGAAAGAGGACTTACTTCTACTGCTGCTAACTGAGATTGGACTGCTGAGGAAACTCTGAATCCTTTGCCTCTAAAACTATGGTGTCAAATAAAACACCATAGCGTAAATGCGTCAGTACAAAATATACCGAGTATGCAGACAAGGTAAGGCTAAATTCAAGGTCTCATGCATGCATAATGTGTCAACTGAATAATCATTAAAACGTCGCACGAGAACGCATACATTAATGCACAAGTCATAATCACAATCATCACAACTCTAGAGACTGGAACTCAGAAACCACTTTCCTACAAATTAAACTCACTATTGACACTAAGATACTGAATCACAGACTCATCTAATATTGATAACTGGGAAATATAGATGCACTTTTATCATGGAGTGAGTTCTAAAATCTCTGAACATACTGAGATTACGAGTATCTGAGCTAATGAAATGGATAGCAACCCTATCTAACAGGTTATCTTTGAGTCTGTAGGTAACAATACTTCTTTATAAATGATTTTGAGATCGGCCTATCTAGCATACTCCTACTATCTCTTAGGGGTCCAACCTCTAACCCCAGTTGGGATGGTGTCAATACCGTTCCACGGGTAAAGACATTATCTTTATATGACCCTCATCTATTAGGTCCTCATACAAGAATGGTGTAGCCCTCATCTAACAAGTCAAGCCACCTCATCTATCCTCATCTAGTAGGTATGATGTCTCTCATCCACCCTAATCTAATAGGTGTGATGTCTAAACCTATGCTGGCTACATAGTTCTGGAGCACAAGGATCGTATCTAAGGATTATACCCTCCACTAGTAGGTGAGTTCCTATCCTTAAGAACGCTCGGTGCTTGTTTCTAATCCCAACTAAAAGAAACTGATTTGATTCTTAACTTAACTTAGACTGAGCTAAATTTGATACTGATTATATTTGTCAAGAGATCTGACTGAGTTACGCTAAGATTACTTAGTTTCGTATCTGATGGAAAGGTATCAAATTATAGCATCTTACTGACGATGCAGAGCTTGAATAGATTATTCAAATTGCTTCTGAGATTAGAATTAAATTACTTGAATTCTATTAGCTTTGAGCTGATTACAGGACAGAGGCTAGATTTCTAGCGATACAGAGATTATAGAGATAATTGAGATTACAGAGCCTGACTAAGCTTCAGACTTGTCTAAAGATACATAGTTCTATAGTTCACTGAGTTCTGAGAATCGTGGCTTGATTGGAACTATCGCGAAACTAACACGGACTCTAGACAACATCTCTATTGTCGGGTATAAATACCCCTAGGACCCGATATCATAAATGTAAAACATAATCATTCTCACATCATCATGATCATCCAAAGGGTCGCTTTAAGCATCTCGGGATATCAATCATATAATAACATAGAGAAAACA
The DNA here is from genome assembly GCA_026120095.1 of Capsicum chinense. Lineage (NCBI taxonomy): Eukaryota > Viridiplantae > Streptophyta > Magnoliopsida > Solanales > Solanaceae > Capsicum > Capsicum chinense. The sequence continues at coordinate 101,704,057 of JAPEIP010000011.1, read as the reverse complement.
TGCTATTAGATCGCACTCTATTTAACAAAGTTTTACCACATATATTAAAAACTTAGCATATATCAAAGGGCATATAATAGGGAATTTACAACCATCACATCTCCACTCGTTCACTAAGGTCCTTCAATAAACACTAGACATGCATAGGTTCACATTTATTTGGGGATTTCCTACTCACATGGAATAATTCATTCACTTGGTCATTTTATCAAACACTAGGCATGCATAGACTAGCTCACAATTTGGGGCTTCCTATTCAACATTCTATAAAGGTCCATATTCTTCTTCTAAGATTTTACCAAGTTATGGGAGACATACTCCACTAAATCAACTAATTCAACACCTAAAAGTCATGAACAACTAAATTTACATATTTCCACTCATATATTATCATAGATTCATACAAACCACATAAGTATCCCAACTTGGAAATCATTTAATATCGACAACAAGTACATAATTCATTTACCACACCAATACCACATACTAAGGCCAAGGATTGATAATCTTATAGACAAACATGAACCACAACTCAATCATACCAAGAACATCAATTTTAACTCACAAGAACCATAAAAATTGATAAACATAAATCTTGGAGATTTAAAAAAAGGTACTTAAGCTTTTTGGGTGAAAGGGACCCAAGAATCAACATCTACATACCTTGGGGAAACTTCTTTCTTAAAGGTTCTTGGAGAGATTCTTGATTTCTTGACTTCTCTTGATTTTCTCTCTTACTTTTTGGTGGAAGATGAGAGAATTTTTTATTTTGGAAACCCTAGTTTTTGGGTGAAAGAAGAGAAGAGAAAATGAGGCCTTCAACACATAAGTGCGTATTTATAAAGGTTGGGGAAAGAGTGGAAAAAACTAAAATACCCTTTAAAGAAAAAGAGTTGAAAACTGCTGATCGGGGTCTGTGATGGTTGATCTGACAGTCCGTCAGAGGGATTGACGGTCCACCAGGTCATCCGTCACTCGAGTGCCAAATCTAGGTCATTCTGCCTCATCATGATGGTTGAAGTAACGGTCCGTCAGAAATCTGACGGTCCACCAGATCATCCGTCACTCGGGGGTCAGGAATGAGCCATTCTGTTTTGACTTGACGGACCCCTTGACGATCCGTCAACTTTTTGACAGTCCACCACTTTTGCCATCACATCATGAATGAAAAGTGGGGTTACTGCGTTGGCTTGATGGGACACTTGATGGACCACCAAGGACCTGACGGTCCACTAGTTCAACCGTCAAACCTGGGCAATTTTGATACCATTTAATAAAACGACCATAACTCCCTCGTTCGATGTCGGATTTTGATAAAATTGGTATCGATGGAAATCTTATTCAATGATATACATGAAAAAAGTTAAAATTATAGAAATACCACATGATTCAAAGTGTTTCATAATTGGAAAGATATTTCTAAAATTTTTGGACTTGGATTTTCATTTTTTCGAAAACGCTCTAAGCCTCAAACTAGGAGAGAACTTTGTGGGGTATTACATTATCTCCCCCTTGGGAACATTCGTCCTCAAATGTCTCTTTGATAGTATGATAATATGGATCAACATAAATTAATCAAGACATAAAAATATCTTAAGGTGTGACTACGCAACTGGAACGACTGACATACAGAGTTCTCACACTGGGTATGCATATTTGATTCAAGGAATACTCAACTGAATATATTCATAGCTGAATTCTCGTAACACATATGCATATCTGATGCATGGAAACGTAACTGGAATGATCGTATGAATACACAACTGAGCACACACTGACTAGATGAACTCTTTCTACTAAATGAGCATATCTAATGCATGAATGTCCAGCTAAGTTGACTTCTAAAAGCATAACTTGACAATGCAATAACGACTAATGCTAACTTTATAAAGAAAATCTAATCATGCATTGAGATAAATCTATTGGCATGAAAAATCATGATACTATGGGTATCTCCCTCTTGGAACTCTATGTCCCTCTAAACACACTTCACTGAAATACTGGAGCGATGCATGAGGCACCTACGACTGGGTCATAATTGACCGACTGAGACATGAAACTCGGGTGTGAATCATGCTAGCATATAAGCTCAAAATAAAAGAAAAATATATAATAATACATATTATAGTGATGAAGGGCTCATAACTTACTCGGGTCTATTTCAGGGGATCTTTCCCAATGAAAGAGAACCTTAAGGACAACTACGCTGACTTTGGGGACCTGGATTAGGACTGTCTCAAACTTTATGAACTGTCTCGTCATATCCAAAGAACACATCGCTACCGACTCTACATACACCCTTATGATTCTAACCCATTATTCACACAACGGGTAGGTACGAACACCACTAGTACTACTCTGGGCTTTGGAGCTTGGTGCTCCCTCCACTATGACACACCACTAGCTGAAGACAAAGCTGGAACTAAAAATCTTTAACCATACTGAGAACTACTACCACCTTGGCTCTTTTACTCCCCCTCTCTCTTTCATTGATCTTATCTGCCTCAATCTATTATGTATGAATCATTATCCTGGAAATTTCCATATATCTATTGAGAATGGCATCTCTACACTTTTTGAACACATAACTTGATACACCAAAAAAAAACTTACTCATAATCGCTCTAGGGTCAGCTACCAAGACAGGCGCATACTTAGTTAATTGGTTAAACTTAAGACAATACTCTTTCATGGTTGTGGAACCTTGCCTTAGGTTCATGAACTCCTCTACCTTAGCCTTTCTCATCTCTAGAGGGAAAAATCTATCTAGAAAGGCACTCTGAAACTTTGACCAAGTCACAGGAGCTGCATTCTCCCCTTTACTCTCCTCCTATATCAATACCCAATCATGAGCAATATCTTTCAATCTATAAGAAACTAACTCAACACTCTCCTCCTATGTCACATGCATAATCTGGGTGATCTTCTTCACCTCCCCAACAAATAACTACAGATCTTCACCTACTACTGACCCAAAAAATTCAGGTGGGCTCATTCTCATAAAGCTTCTAATCCTGGCTATGGCAGAATTCCATCTTGCTGAGGTGGGACTGCAGCCTTTCGGTTCCCATAAATATTAGTCACAAATTGGGATAGCGCCTGGAAAGCTGCCCAAAACTCTGCATGTGACACACTCTCATTTTCAAGATCTAATGGCTGAGGGGGCTAGTTATCAAGACCATGGACAAAATCTCTGCGAGGAGGCATACTCTACAAATGAAAGAAGAAAGTAGATTAGATTGAGGATCAACTTGAACTCATGCTTACTCGCACGATCTGAATACTAAAAAAAGTAAATTACTCTTAAGTACATTCTGTAGCCTCTTGTACATAAATATGGCGCACTACACACCCATGGACAAGACTCTACTAAATACGGCTTTTCATACTCCCTAGGACACTATTGAACCTTAGGCTCTGAAACTAAGTTTTTAATGCCCTGAGATCGCATGCCGAGATGTCAAACGATGCTTATGGACCTGAAGGACCACAAGTTAACCCTTATCTTGTATCTATACCTATACACAACATACTATCTTAAATAAATATGGAAACTGGCCATAAGGTTCAACACATCTATACATACTCAAACTTAAAACTGTATACTAATACATTAACTTTCATCTAACAATCCTCTAAACTATCTGAACTGTTGAGTTGATGGGACATGTCCCTAACTAACTCGGTCAACTAACAATATAAACAAAATCTGATAAAATAATATTAAACTGAGATTCATCCTCAAAGAAAGATGACTCACTGATACTGCTGCTAACTGAGATTAGACTGTTGAGGAAACTCTAAATCCTGTGCCTCTGAAACTATGGTGACAAATGAAACACCATAGCGCAAATGTGTTAGTACAAAATATACCGAGTACGTCGACAAGGTTGGCTAAATACAAGGGCTCATACATACACAATGTGTAAACTGAATAATCATGAGAATATCGCACGACAACACATACATGAATTCATAAGTCATAATCACAATCATCACAACTCTAGAGACTGGAACTCATATACCACTCTTCTGCAAACTAAACTCACTATTGACACTGAGATACTGAATGACAGACTCATTTGATATTAGTAAGTGGGAAATATGGATGCACTTTCATCAATGAATGAGTTCTGAAATCTCTGAACATACTGATATTACGAGTATCTAAAGCATCTAAAATGGATAGCTACCCTATCTAACAGGGTGTCTTTGAGTCTGTGGATAACAATACTTCTTCATAAATTATTTTAAGATCGGCCTATCAAGCAGCGGATCTTCGAATTAGCAAGTAATCATACTTAAAGACCTGTGTCTAACAACCTTAATTTTGTACAATGAACTGAGCTCTGTCTTAAGTCTGAGACAAATTTTGAAACTGAGATCGTGGGAAATAGTTACTTAACTGACATACCCCTACTATCTCTTGGGGGTCCAACCTCTAAACCTGGTTAGGAGGGTGTTAATACCGTGCCTCGGGTAAATACATTATCTTTATATGACCCTAATCTATAAGGTTCTCATACGAGAATGGTGGAGTCCTTATCTTATAGGTCAAGCCACCTTATCTACCCTTATCTAGAAGGTATGATATCTCTCATCCACCCTCATCTAGCAGGTGTGATGTCTCAACCTATGCTGACTACATAGTTCTGGAGCACAAGGATCGCATCTAAGGATCACACCCTCCACTAGTAGGTTAGTCCCTATCCTTCAAATTTCTTGGTGTTAGTTTCTACTCCCAACTGTAAGAAACTGATTTGATTCATAACTAAACTTAGACTGAGCTAAATCTAATACTGATTATATTTCTCAAGATATCTAACTAAGTTATGCTGAGATTACTTAGTTTTGTATCTGATGAAAAGTTAGTGAATCATAGAATCTGATTAACGATGCAGAGGTTGAATAAATTATTAAAATTACTTCTGAGATTAGAATTGAATAACTTGAATACTATTAGATCTGAGTTGATTACAGGATGGAGGCTAGATTACTAGTGATATAGAGATTATAGAGATAACTGAGATTACAGAGCTTGATTAAACTTTACACTTGTCTAAAGATACATAGTTCTATAGTTCACTAAGTTCTGAGAATCGTGGCTCAATTGAAATAATTGAAAAACTGACACGAGCTCTAGAAAACATCTCTTTTGTTAGGTATAAATACTCCCAGGACATGATAACATAAAATTAAAACATAATCATTATCACATCAACACCATCATCCAAAGGGCCGCTTTAAGCATCTCGAGAAATTAATCACATAATAACATAGAGAAAATATGCTATTAGATTATACTCCATTCAACAAGGGTTTACCTCAACTATTTCATACCTATATTGGTTTTAACATGTATTTGGATTTCACACCGCTTGGGAAACTTTATACTATCATGTCATAGCATACTTGCTAATCACTTGGCATATATTAAAAACATAGAACATATCAAAGGGCACATAATAGGGACTTTACAACCATCACGTCTCCACTCATTCACTAAGTTCCTTCAATAAACACTAGACACGCATAGGTTCACACTTATTTGGGAATTTCCTACTAGCATGGAATAATTCATTTAATTGGTCATTTTATTGAACACTAGGCAAGCATAGACTAGCTCATAATTTGGGGCTTCCTATTCGACATTCTATAATGGTCCATATTCTTCTAAGATATAATCAAATTATGGTAGACATACTCCACTAAATGAACCAATTCTACACCCAAAATTCATGAACAACTAAATTTACATGTTTCCACTCATATGTTATCATAGATTCATACAAACTACATAAGTATACCATCTTGGAGGTCATTCAACATCAACAAAAAGTACATAAATTTACCACATAAATACCACATACTAAGGCCAAGGATTTATAATATTGTAGACAAACATAAACTACAACTCAAGAATAGCAAGAACATCAATTTCAACTCACAAGAATCATTAACAATTCAAAAACATAAATCTTGGAGGTTGAGAAAAAGGTAATTGAGCTTCTGGGATAAAACAGACCCAAGAATCAACATCTACATAACTTGGGAAAACTTATTTCTTAAAGGTTCTTGGAGAGATTCTTGATTTCTTGACTTCTATTGATTTTTCACTCTTAATTTTTGGTGGAAGAAGAGAGAATTTTTAATGGTTGAAACCCTAGTTTTTGGGTGAAAGAAGATAAGAAAATGAGTCCTTCAACACTTAAGTGAGTATTTATAGAGGTTGGGGAAAAAGTGGAAAAAACCAAAATGCCCTTTAAAGAAAAAGAGTTGAAAACTATTGATCTAGGTTTGTGACGATCGATCTGACGGTCCGTCAGAGGGACTGATGGTCCACCAGGTTGTCCGTCACTCGAGTGCTAAATCTTGGTCGTTCTACCTCGTCATGATGGTCGAAGCGGCAGTCCATTAGGAATCTGATAGTCCACCAAATCATCCATCAGTCAGGGGTGAGGAATGGGCCATTCTATTTTGACCTGACGGACCCCATAACGGTCTATCAACTTATTGACAGTCCACCACTTTGTCCATCACATGATGACAAAAAGGAGGGGTTAATGCCTTGGCTTGATGGAACACTTGACGGCCCATTCAATGCTATACATGATAAAAAGTTGAAATTATAGAAATACAATACGATTCAAAGTGTTTCATTTATGGGAAGATATTTCTGAAATTTTTAGACTCGGATTTTCATTTTTCCAAAAATGCTCTAAGGCTCATACTAGGAAAGAACTTTACGGGGTATTACAGAATGGTATACTGGTTAATTATTCAAAATCATGCTTTGTATAGGTATTTCATTCCAATTATTCAAGTATTTAGGATTGTGTTTTCATAACACGCCAACATATGCAAAAGCTTTATTAAAAACATGCATAAACTAATATTGATAACCATAAGAAATTTAAGAACATAATTTACTAAAAGAATTCATAAATAGAGATAATTGATTTCTTGCCTTAATTCATGGTTTTTTAACAAAAATAAATTTTAAAACAAATTTTGGCATGAAAGCAAAAATAGGCCTCATTTAAGACCTATATCATAGGAATTTTATAGAATTAGGCTAAGAACATGGAATTTGAGAATTTGGCGATGAACCCTTATTCCTAGCGCATTTAAAAGAAAAGAATCATAATTTGGTTGTTGTTTTAGAGTTTTTTGGGTGAGAATAATAGTGATAAAATGTTTATTTACCTTTTAAACCCTCCTAAGCTACCATTCAAATGTCTTAGTATAGGTTTATAAAACATAGAATGTATGAAAATACCCCAATAAATATGTAACTATTTCTACATTACCTAGTCGGCATGGGTTACATGGTATGTCATCTTGTCTGACAATAACTCCTTATTAAACTCGTAGTCACTAGGGAACTTTTCTTGGGTCTGTGGTCGACAGGACATGATTACTTTTAATCACTGATGATATGTATTTGTGTCCTCTCATTGAGATTTGACCCAAATGTCAGCTTTTGGAACTTTTCTAAAAACATACTAAGGTAACAAATTATATTGTTTCGCATAAATTTAACAACATAAATCTTGACCACTGGAATGATTTTCTTTCATCTACCTTGAATAGGTATGGACGGTCACGACAATTCATCACGACTCGTAATGGATCATCCCTTAGAGATATTTCCAGAAATGAAAATTCAAATATTTTAGTACATTAAGCAATGACCTTAGAATGGCTAACCTAATAGGTCATTGGCATTAACGAGGACTCTTTGCATGAGTTATACAATGTGAAATTTTCTAGTTTCCAGCTTGGTTTCTATGCTAATCCTGAAAAACAACCTTATAAACTGTTGTCGTAATACAATACCTCACTCTTAGGAACATGCATCCTTGAATGAAAACTGATTAAGCTAAAAAGTTAGGGAAAGGGTTGCAATCCCAAGACTATGTTCTTAAAGCTAAATTCTAAAATGATAACCAATTTTCTAAGTAAAACATTACTTGACTTAATTTAAGAAACATACATGCAAACTATAACAGGAGAGAAATTAAGGGGAATAAAACTGAGAGTGATAGTAAAGAGGAAATAGTACATCAATCTAGAACCAAGTTTGAAGGGTAAATATGAGGGTCATTGTTCATCATATCAGCTTTTTCGTCCCAAGTGTCTCCCACAACTAGAGATTCCTGTAAAGTAATTTTGCTTATGTGACCTCTTTATTCCATATCTTTTGAATTTTACCATCAAGGATCTCAATAGGAACCTCTTCTTATGAGAGACTATATTTCTTTGTTACACTATTTAAATGCAAAACTAAATGTGTTACATCAAACAATTTCCTCATCAGCAATACATGAAAAACTTGAGGAGCTAATGTTGAAGGAAAGTCTAATTCAAAGGCCACATAACAGATGTACCTTAAAATTATACACGAACTAACTTATCAGGGAATGTGTTTGAATTTATTTTAAAATATCTTTACCCCTTCCATGGTTGAAAATTTACAATAAGCCTAATCATTATCGCAAATTTGAGCTCCCTTCTTTTTATATTTTTATAGGACTTCTGACTGCTCTAGGTTATTTTTAGCTTTTTACTAATCTGTTGAACTTTCTCCATCATCTCATAGACTGAAATAAGACATATCAAGGAGGCTTCACCAACCTCACACAACCCAATAGGTGATCTACACCTTATATCATAAAATGCCTCCACTTGAGCCATCTAAATACTAGAGTGGTAGCTATTATGATAGAAAAATAATATCAAAGGTAAGTGGATATGCCAAAGACCTTTGAATTCCATCATGTAAGCTCTCAAAATATCCTTTAAAGTATAAATGGTCAGCGTTGCCTAACCATCTATACCTATCTGAGATGATAGTCAAAGAGACTCAATGAACCTTGATCAACTCTCAAAGGTAGTATCTAACATAATCCTCTTCTAAATCTAAAGTGTTTTCTGCTAGGAAATAACTTGACTTTGTCATTTGGTAAATAATAATTAATATCAAATCATGATGTCAGCATGTATAAGGCAATACTATTATGAAATACATATTTACCACTACTAATTCTATGTAGGAATACTGATATTTTGAGTCACATAAATTCAAATATGGTTCTTAACCTTAACCTGGTGATAATTAGAATACATAATGATGAATTCAGTGATATTTTTCTTTATGACATTCAACCAATAGACTTTACGTAGGTCACAGTATAAGTTAGTAGATCTTGGTTGAATAGAATGTGAAAAGTGGTGAGCTTTGTCACCATCTGTTCTCTCAAGTCATCAAAATCTTGTACACAAATTTTGCCTTAACAAAGAAGACAACATATCCTTCTTGGGAGAAAAAATTGATTTTCTAAATTTGGTCTTCTTCTATCAACCTAAGAAAAATAGGGTCTCTATCCTACTAGCCTTTACTACTAGTACTACTAAAGTTGATTAAGAACTATTATTAACCATGACCCTAGCTTCAGTTGAATCAACCTACCACACACCCAATCTAGCAAGCCTGTGAACTTTTACTTATTTTATTTTACATGAGCAACACTACTAATAGAAAGATAGCTAAGAGCATCAGATACCATAATGGCTCTAACCTAACGGTACATGACTCATATCATAATCGTTTAGAATTTTCATCCGTATCATATAAATATTTATGATTTAAACCTTTTTGACTAAAGACATACTGAAGAGTCAAGTGATTTTTGAACATATTAACATGACTCCATAGAGGTAATGCTACAAATTTATTATGCAAAAACAATTGAATGCTACCAACTTTAGATCATTGATTGGGTAATTCTTCTCTTGGGTTTTGAGCTACAATGAGAAATGTTCTATAGCATAAACATGTTATATCAACATACAACCTAGGCCTTCTCCAAAAACATCACAATAAGAGAAAATCCCATTGGGACCCTTTTGTAGAGTGAAAATTAGAGTTGAAGTTAATCAAGTTTTCAACTCTTAAAATTGCTTATAGTAAGGATTAAACAATTAAAATTTTTCATTATTCTGAGTCAATATGAGCATACAAGAAGAAATAAAGAAAATATTTTCAACAAATCATCAGTTGTAACCAACCAAACCCAATAAACTACGAATGTCTAAAGGACATATGGGTATTGGTTGGTTTCTCAGTACTTTAGTATTTTGAGGACCAGCCTTAATGACTTCGCCATAAAAAATTTGGTTGAGGAATCTGACTACTTTTAACAAAAATTCACACCTACTAAACTTTGTTAATGGCTTGAAATTTTTGAGAGTCTACAAGAAAATCCTCAAATGGATTGCATGTTTATCATTATTCCAAGACGAAATGAGGATGCCGTCTATATTAAAAACACAAACAAAAAAAAGAACTTCTAGAACACTCTAATCATCAAGTCTATAAAAGGTGCTGGAGAATTCGTTAGGAAAAATACATAACAACATATTCATAGGTACCATATCAAATTTTAAAGGTTGTCTTTGGAATGTCACATTCTCTGACTCTAATTTGATGATAGCCAAGCCTAAGGTCTATCTTAAAAAAAAAAAACTAGAACCCTGAAGTTGGTTGAACAAGTGACTAATTTTTTAATAGGACACTTATTGTAGATTGTCATTTTACTCAACTGATGGTAATTGATACACATTCTTAGGGAACCATCTTTCTAACATATTAAAAGAACCGAGCACCCTTTGGTGAGATATTAGATTAACTACTTCTTCAATTCATTAATCTCAGCTAGGGAAATTCTATAAGAAGGAATTTAAATAGCTTGAGTATCTAGAAGAATGTTTATGCCAAAGATTGTCTCCAAATCAGAATGGACTATAGGCAGATATTTAGGAAATACATCTAGAAATTCAATCACAATTGGAACTTATTAAATTGTTGGAATAACGCACTTTGAATGCATAACCCGGACTATATGTTCTAAGAAATATTTTTCTTGGCCTTAAGTAAAAAATAAATTTAATTGTAGGTGTTGATCTAATACCTGTTTATTCTAAGATTGGATCATTTGAAAGCATAAACTAGGCAACTTTATTTCTCAGTAAACTAAAGCAATACAAAAATAAATCCAATCCATATCAAGAAGTTAGTCAAAATACGCCATATCTAACTCAACTAGATTAGTTGATGTGATTTTTCTATTAAACTATGATAAGGTAATTTTTGTATACTTATTAGTCTATGTCAAAACCACCAATATGAATATATATATATATATATGAGGAAAGTCTCTAAAAGGATTTTGAGATTGACAGTAATGTCTACTTAATATAAGGAGTCACAAATAAAAGTATGGATCTTAGATCTAACATTCCATTAGAATAACTATGCAAGACTCATAATGCACTAGTCACCATATTAATGGACCCTCATGATACTTTCAAGTCTGTAATGCATATAACTTATTATAAATTTGATCCCCACCTACACTTGATGAGGCACCCAGCTAATTTGAGCAACCTACTGGGGCTTCTGAAGAGGAGCTTTAGTATGACTACTGACATTACCCCTTATGGATAATGGAAAATATCAAATTTTGTTAGTTGACTTCACATAACTAAAGAATCCATAATTACCTATCGAAAATTCTTTAAGATAGTTTTTCCTACACTTTTTATAAGATGGTAAGGTGAAGCCACTAGAATCACTATAATTGGACTTAGAACCTGGCGCTCTACCTTTCCATCCTGCTTGGTTAAGGACAGAGAACACTAGAAAATAATGGTAATAGATCAAAACATACATGTTGAAATAAAGACCAAATACCACCGCCTGACTTCTACAAATAATAGTCAAAATTTCCTATTCTTGCTCTCTTATTGACATTCCCTTTTCCTTACACATAATTTTATATTCCTTAATCATTAGACTATGAGCTATAAAAACTGAGGATATCCATCTCTTTGACTATCATAGTTGACTTATATTAATATCAAGAAGGGGGAGGGGGAGTTAATTGAAACTTTCTTCTATGAGTCGACTACTAACTTCTCACAGCTGAAGCGCATGCAAATCAGTGCACTTCAAAAATATATTTGAATTAAAAAATTAAGCACATAAATAATAGAACATAAAGTAAGAATATATAGTTTTATCCTGGTTCGAAACACCAATATGGTCCCTACTTCAAGTCCCCTTGTGTCACAAAGCTTTCTTAGATAGTTGAATATTTGGTATGACTAGAATGACAGGAAAAAGTTCTGCAGACTTATTTTTCTCTTCCTATCTTATGACTCAGCTTTAGTTAATATTACAAAGATGACTCGATCGTACTATTTTTATAATAATTATAAACTAAAAATTATAGAGCCTTGTAAGACAAAGAATGAGACACATTGAATTTTATCCCTAAAGTTGAGAAACAATGATTGTCTTTGATCTTCACTATTTATAGTCTTTGGCTGCTACTTTTCATAAGGAAACCCAAGAGATTTTCTTCTTAATCAATGATTCAAATTAATTCCTTGATTAAGGAATGTAGGCGTTTGATATGTCCATATGTGGCTCTAGATCACGTCCATATCATATATATTCATGATCTATCTTTCCTTTTAGTCTTGTACACATTGATGTCAATGTTACAATATTAGCCTTCCTTCCTTTTTCTTTTTGTCCTAATTTATCTATTCTACCATCATTATTTGATAGTGATCAGGATAATGATTCTCCATCTATTTCCAAGATATTTGATTAATTTTCTTGCCATGCGGTTTGAGTGTTGTGATCCACTTTTTTTATGATTGGAGTATGTTTCCATTCTTGGAGTAAGCTTCGTTACTTGATTCATCTCATTCCTTCTCCGTCAGTACTTCTAGTATCATGCATCCTTTATCATGCTTGTTTTATTCTTTTACCGCCATCAATCTTTCAATAGCTTGTATCCTTTATCATACAAAGATTCAGTCGTTAGTTTGTCAATATTAAAATGGTACCTAAGAAGGTTAACAATCTAAACCTCTTTGATAATGACAAACTTAAATATCAGTTGACTTCCCTATTAAGGTTGTTGTCTAGCTTCCCTTGACTTGACTTCCCTAGTAAGATTTTTGTGTGGCTCTACCTGAGTTTTTGTTTTTACAGGGTGGAAGAAGTCGACTTTGATGTGAAAATAATTGACTTTCTTACTTTTATTTGATCCCCTGTCTTATTAACAAATCCACGTCTTCTGCCCCTTTTGACATAATCATAAAGGACAGACAAAACACAAGAAAAAGAATATGTCAAGCCACAGAACAATAAAAAGAATAGTGCAAAAACATATCATATCAAGGAAATAACAAGCCAAAAAATGTAGACTACGACACATGTAAAGTTATGGTGGCAACAAAAATATGTCAGAGAAGAAGTATGTAGTGTCTTTATATATGCTAGAGTATAAGAAGGGACAGGCCCCCTTTTGAATAAAATGAGTTCAACATCATTTGGAAAGTAAATAAGTAAGAGTTTGTGCATGTTATAGCATAAGTTATCATAACATTTTTCAACAATCTTTGTAAAGTTGGAGTAAGAGTTCTAAACAAAGATAGAAAGCTCATTGGAGGAGAAGGAGGAGTCAGAATTGATAGACTCAACATAGAAGGATATTTTGTTAAAAAATCTCACTTTTTCCTATTTGAAGTCATCAAGGAAGATTTTCACTTTGCCTATGTCGGTAC
>JAPEIP010000011.1:101602115-101690313 GCA_026120095.1 Capsicum chinense | reverse complement strand
GAATAGAATGTGAAAAGTGGTGAGCTTTGTCACCATCTGTTCTCTCAAGTCATCAAAATCTTGTACACAAATTTTGCCTTAACAAAGAAGACAACATATCCTTCTTGGGAGAAAAAATTGATTTTCTAAATTTGGTCTTCTTCTATCAACCTAAGAAAAATAGGGTCTCTATCCTACTAGCCTTTACTACTAGTACTACTAAAGTTGATTAAGAACTATTATTAACCATGACCCTAGCTTCAGTTGAATCAACCTACCACACACCCAATCTAGCAAGCCTGTGAACTTTTACTTATTTTATTTTACATGAGCAACACTACTAATAGAAAGATAGCTAAGAGCATCAGATACCATAATGGCTCTAACCTAACGGTACATGACTCATATCATAATCGTTTAGAATTTTCATCCGTATCATATAAATATTTATGATTTAAACCTTTTTGACTAAAGACATACTGAAGAGTCAAGTGATTTTTGAACATATTAACATGACTCCATAGAGGTAATGCTACAAATTTATTATGCAAAAACAATTGAATGCTACCAACTTTAGATCATTGATTGGGTAATTCTTCTCTTGGGTTTTGAGCTACAATGAGAAATGTTCTATAGCATAAACATGTTATATCAACATACAACCTAGGCCTTCTCCAAAAACATCACAATAAGAGAAAATCCCATTGGGACCCTTTTGTAGAGTGAAAATTAGAGTTGAAGTTAATCAAGTTTTCAACTCTTAAAATTGCTTATAGTAAGGATTAAACAATTAAAATTTTTCATTATTCTGAGTCAATATGAGCATACAAGAAGAAATAAAGAAAATATTTTCAACAAATCATCAGTTGTAACCAACCAAACCCAATAAACTACGAATGTCTAAAGGACATATGGGTATTGGTTGGTTTCTCAGTACTTTAGTATTTTGAGGACCAGCCTTAATGACTTCGCCATAAAAAATTTGGTTGAGGAATCTGACTACTTTTAACAAAAATTCACACCTACTAAACTTTGTTAATGGCTTGAAATTTTTGAGAGTCTACAAGAAAATCCTCAAATGGATTGCATGTTTATCATTATTCCAAGACGAAATGAGGATGCCGTCTATATTAAAAACACAAACAAAAAAAAGAACTTCTAGAACACTCTAATCATCAAGTCTATAAAAGGTGCTGGAGAATTCGTTAGGAAAAATACATAACAACATATTCATAGGTACCATATCAAATTTTAAAGGTTGTCTTTGGAATGTCACATTCTCTGACTCTAATTTGATGATAGCCAAGCCTAAGGTCTATCTTAAAAAAAAAAAACTAGAACCCTGAAGTTGGTTGAACAAGTGACTAATTTTTTAATAGGACACTTATTGTAGATTGTCATTTTACTCAACTGATGGTAATTGATACACATTCTTAGGGAACCATCTTTCTAACATATTAAAAGAACCGAGCACCCTTTGGTGAGATATTAGATTAACTACTTCTTCAATTCATTAATCTCAGCTAGGGAAATTCTATAAGAAGGAATTTAAATAGCTTGAGTATCTAGAAGAATGTTTATGCCAAAGATTGTCTCCAAATCAGAATGGACTATAGGCAGATATTTAGGAAATACATCTAGAAATTCAATCACAATTGGAACTTATTAAATTGTTGGAATAACGCACTTTGAATGCATAACCCGGACTATATGTTCTAAGAAATATTTTTCTTGGCCTTAAGTAAAAAATAAATTTAATTGTAGGTGTTGATCTAATACCTGTTTATTCTAAGATTGGATCATTTGAAAGCATAAACTAGGCAACTTTATTTCTCAGTAAACTAAAGCAATACAAAAATAAATCCAATCCATATCAAGAAGTTAGTCAAAATACGCCATATCTAACTCAACTAGATTAGTTGATGTGATTTTTCTATTAAACTATGATAAGGTAATTTTTGTATACTTATTAGTCTATGTCAAAACCACCAATATGAATATATATATATATATATGAGGAAAGTCTCTAAAAGGATTTTGAGATTGACAGTAATGTCTACTTAATATAAGGAGTCACAAATAAAAGTATGGATCTTAGATCTAACATTCCATTAGAATAACTATGCAAGACTCATAATGCACTAGTCACCATATTAATGGACCCTCATGATACTTTCAAGTCTGTAATGCATATAACTTATTATAAATTTGATCCCCACCTACACTTGATGAGGCACCCAGCTAATTTGAGCAACCTACTGGGGCTTCTGAAGAGGAGCTTTAGTATGACTACTGACATTACCCCTTATGGATAATGGAAAATATCAAATTTTGTTAGTTGACTTCACATAACTAAAGAATCCATAATTACCTATCGAAAATTCTTTAAGATAGTTTTTCCTACACTTTTTATAAGATGGTAAGGTGAAGCCACTAGAATCACTATAATTGGACTTAGAACCTGGCGCTCTACCTTTCCATCCTGCTTGGTTAAGGACAGAGAACACTAGAAAATAATGGTAATAGATCAAAACATACATGTTGAAATAAAGACCAAATACCACCGCCTGACTTCTACAAATAATAGTCAAAATTTCCTATTCTTGCTCTCTTATTGACATTCCCTTTTCCTTACACATAATTTTATATTCCTTAATCATTAGACTATGAGCTATAAAAACTGAGGATATCCATCTCTTTGACTATCATAGTTGACTTATATTAATATCAAGAAGGGGGAGGGGGAGTTAATTGAAACTTTCTTCTATGAGTCGACTACTAACTTCTCACAGCTGAAGCGCATGCAAATCAGTGCACTTCAAAAATATATTTGAATTAAAAAATTAAGCACATAAATAATAGAACATAAAGTAAGAATATATAGTTTTATCCTGGTTCGAAACACCAATATGGTCCCTACTTCAAGTCCCCTTGTGTCACAAAGCTTTCTTAGATAGTTGAATATTTGGTATGACTAGAATGACAGGAAAAAGTTCTGCAGACTTATTTTTCTCTTCCTATCTTATGACTCAGCTTTAGTTAATATTACAAAGATGACTCGATCGTACTATTTTTATAATAATTATAAACTAAAAATTATAGAGCCTTGTAAGACAAAGAATGAGACACATTGAATTTTATCCCTAAAGTTGAGAAACAATGATTGTCTTTGATCTTCACTATTTATAGTCTTTGGCTGCTACTTTTCATAAGGAAACCCAAGAGATTTTCTTCTTAATCAATGATTCAAATTAATTCCTTGATTAAGGAATGTAGGCGTTTGATATGTCCATATGTGGCTCTAGATCACGTCCATATCATATATATTCATGATCTATCTTTCCTTTTAGTCTTGTACACATTGATGTCAATGTTACAATATTAGCCTTCCTTCCTTTTTCTTTTTGTCCTAATTTATCTATTCTACCATCATTATTTGATAGTGATCAGGATAATGATTCTCCATCTATTTCCAAGATATTTGATTAATTTTCTTGCCATGCGGTTTGAGTGTTGTGATCCACTTTTTTTATGATTGGAGTATGTTTCCATTCTTGGAGTAAGCTTCGTTACTTGATTCATCTCATTCCTTCTCCGTCAGTACTTCTAGTATCATGCATCCTTTATCATGCTTGTTTTATTCTTTTACCGCCATCAATCTTTCAATAGCTTGTATCCTTTATCATACAAAGATTCAGTCGTTAGTTTGTCAATA
Source organism: Capsicum chinense (assembly GCA_026120095.1). NCBI lineage: Eukaryota > Viridiplantae > Streptophyta > Magnoliopsida > Solanales > Solanaceae > Capsicum > Capsicum chinense. Next base: position 101,686,619 of record JAPEIP010000011.1, on the reverse strand, counting down.
TTAAAATGGTACCTAAGAAGGTTAACAATCTAAACCTCTTTGATAATGACAAACTTAAATATCAGTTGACTTCCCTATTAAGGTTGTTGTCTAGCTTCCCTTGACTTGACTTCCCTAGTAAGATTTTTGTGTGGCTCTACCTGAGTTTTTGTTTTTACAGGGTGGAAGAAGTCGACTTTGATGTGAAAATAATTGACTTTCTTACTTTTATTTGATCCCCTGTCTTATTAACAAATCCACGTCTTCTGCCCCTTTTGACATAATCATAAAGGACAGACAAAACACAAGAAAAAGAATATGTCAAGCCACAGAACAATAAAAAGAATAGTGCAAAAACATATCATATCAAGGAAATAACAAGCCAAAAAATGTAGACTACGACACATGTAAAGTTATGGTGGCAACAAAAATATGTCAGAGAAGAAGTATGTAGTGTCTTTATATATGCTAGAGTATAAGAAGGGACAGGCCCCCTTTTGAATAAAATGAGTTCAACATCATTTGGAAAGTAAATAAGTAAGAGTTTGTGCATGTTATAGCATAAGTTATCATAACATTTTTCAACAATCTTTGTAAAGTTGGAGTAAGAGTTCTAAACAAAGATAGAAAGCTCATTGGAGGAGAAGGAGGAGTCAGAATTGATAGACTCAACATAGAAGGATATTTTGTTAAAAAATCTCACTTTTTCCTATTTGAAGTCATCAAGGAAGATTTTCACTTTGCCTATGTCGGTACCTATCTCTTTATCGTGCTGTAGGAGCTTGGCAGTTGACTTCGAATGCTGGATATTCCTTCTTTGATGGCAGTTAGCCTGTTATTGATTTCTTCAGTCTCCTTATATACATAGGACATGGATTTAGGCACAGCTTTCGTTACCCTAGATATGTCAGTTCGGTTCTTGATATATTCCTTTTTGTAGCATTCTTTTTCAATCAGAACATAGCCCATACTTGCGAAGGTCTTATAATATATGGTTGCAATGACTTGGACCACTCAATTGGCTGAAATATCAATTTTTTAGGGAATAAAAATATGAGTTATGAGCAAACTATAGGGTAAGTTTTCCTAGGCATGGGAATTAGCTGCACTTTTATCATTTATTCATAAAACTTTGCGCTCTAGTTGATTTTTTATTTTTTGATCTTTAAATAAAGAACAAATATATCTCTACAAGTCACATTACTGTGAAACACTTTTGAAGGAATCAAGTTGGTAGAAATAATATGAGCCAAGAGCATATTATTGAAGTGATGAGTAGCATTTTTACCACTCATTCATATTCATTATTCATGCACAATGCCTTGATTTGAATCCATAAATAAGACAAAATTATGGTTAGATGTACTAATATCTAATAAGTACAGGTAGAAAATCTAAGAAGGTCAAAAGATGTGGATTGGAGTTGAAAATGATAAGAAGGAAGCATAGAAGAGTGCAGATAAAGACCTAAGTTGCATTAACACCAGTTACTGTGACCAGGATCCTCTAGATCTATTCGTGATCAGTTAAGATGGTCAAAGAAATATTTTTGTAGAATCTAACCACAGTCACACAAACACGGTAGCAGTCAAATACACGTCATTTGGGATCAGTGTGAATTAGCCCAAAGGAAAAATTATAAAATGTCATGGACGAATCCCAAATCATATATAAGAAAAAATCCTTTCTCTTTTGGGTGTTGCTTCTCTCATAATCTATTTTTGATATCTAATCTTGAACCCTAATTGAGCGAGTGTGTAATAAACGTTGGAGACTCAAATTTCTTAGTTTCTTGTTAAGAATGAATGATTTTGTTGACCCATATGGTATATCTCTCTTTACTTTTTTCATGTGTAGATAAGTAATTTAATCTTGGAACTATCTTGAATTAGTGTGTAATTTTGTATAGGTATTGTTGTGTTTGCATGGATTTTAGTTGTTGAGTATGGATTTCACCATTGCTTAAGCTTATGAGTTGGGATTTGATAGTTGAAAACTCCAAATTACCAAATGGGTTTGATAGGTGAATTATCCAAGCTCTATATCCCCTTTTCATCCTCAATAGAGGGACTTAGGTGAATATTAGGTATCCCATAACATCCCTGAAAAAGGATTCTCGGGGTACAAGGCAATGGTAAACAACTAAGCCTATGGTTTACTACTCTTTGCAATCTTAGAAATAAGTTTTTAGGAAGTGTAAATCATGTCAAGAGCATCATGCTAGAAATAGGGATTCATGGTTGACGTCTTGGGTGGTTACATAGACTCCACACTTATTAGTTGCTTGAAAGAGCAAATGGGAGAAATCAGTGTGGTTTTATCCAATGATTGACCTCAACGTTATTTGACCTAGACTATCCATCACTCAATAACTAAATTTCATAATAAAACAACATTATTCCACATATGTTACCTGTATGGAGTCATAATCCCAATATTTCTCCCAACCTTTAATTTAGACCAAAGATACCACTCACTCTATACAGCTTAAAGTTTATGTGAAGAATTTCTACAAGACCTCCCCATTTACTTATACATTTTGTTTCTATTTGCACTCTGGGTAACCTAGTAGTAACTTGAGTACCTATAGGTTTGAAGTTTTTAGCATTCACTACTTGAGATTCGACCCCAATTTAAATAGGGTTACCTGACAACGACTGGCTCATCCCTCGAATATGGGAGTTTGTTGAGTGTTATCAAATTGGCATTGTTGCGGAGGAGTGAAAAATAGATTTCACTTACGTAGTGCTATTCTTACTTGGTAAAACCTGGTGTGGGGTAATTTACTTTATTTCTTATTTTTGATAATTTTTTAAGTGATCAAAGTTTGAATGGAGCAACGAGCGATAATACGAGTAATTTTGGCCTCTTTGATGCACCACTAGAAGAAGAGCACCTATTAAATGAAGTGGGGCAAAAAGGTGCTATATGTATCCCACTAACCAACAAAAATTGTGTGTTTTATGTAACTAGAATTATGCTTCATATGTTACAAATGAAAGGATTATATAGGGGTCAAGCATATGAGGACCCAAATTTCCATTTGACAAACTTTGTGGAAGTTTGTGTGGCATTTAACATAGCGCATATTACACAAGAATCCATATGTCTTCGACTCTTCCCATTTTCACTAAAGGATAAGGCAGTTTTACAGCTCCACTAACTTCCTCAAGTTTAAATCACCTCTTGGGAGGATCTCACCATAGTTTTCCTGAATAGATACTTCCTACCATAAAAAATTCTTCAAAAGAGGGATAATATTGTAAATTTTTGGCAATGGAATGGAGAACCATTGTTTGAAGCATGAAAGAGGTTTAATGGAAAGCTAACCCAATGCCAAAAATATTAGGTCCCAGAAAAGATACTCCTTAAAATTTTCTATAGATCTCTTGACTCATTGAACAAAATTATTTTGGATAATGCAGTGGGTGGCTCTATTGTAAAATTGCATCATCTTGCGGCTTTCCAAATGATAGGTGAAGTGTCCAAGCAAAATTAGGGGTGGCATACCCGTGATGCTGATGCTTCTAAAACCCCTTTTACTACCTCTATGCTGACCAATGAGCAAAAAAAATAAAAAGAGAAAAAGGTGGAGAAAATGGACAAAATGATGACCCAACTTGAGCTTCTAATGAAACATGTTATGGGAGTACCCACGAAAGTGTTAATGTTTTAACATGAAATACTTATGAAGACGATGATGAGGCAAAGAGGTTGGATGAAAAAATTTAGTACTTGGCAAACTAATCGGGGGGTTGCATCCTCGCCTATCAAAGGCAATGTGGGAATCAAGGTTGGATGGATGAAGACTAATATAGATACTGGAGAAATAAGGAATGTGACTATAACCGCTACATTCCTCCTTATGATAGGGCTAAAGAAAAGGAGTCAAACAACATTGACACCAAAAATTTCAACATAGAAGATGTTTTGGCATGAATCTTAAGTAGAGTTGAAGGTACGAATAAAATGGTACTTGAGTTGAAGGGTGACTTCTCCATACTCTACCAAATAGTGGTGTCTCATCTACCTTCATGAAAGAATTGGTCACCCAAGTCGGGTAATTATCCATGTAACTTAATGCAAGGGCTAGCAGTTTACTTTTGAGGGACTCAAATTCTAAACCATAGAATGAAGTACAACTCCTAGCAATTATCACTAGAAGTGGGAAAATACTTGAAGAACCCCTTAGAGAAGAGGTGAGTGAATATGCCTAAGTCTAAGGTAAATGAGGTGACACCTTAAAGAAGAAATGAAAATAATTAGAAAGAGCTTGATGAGAAAGTAATCAAAGTTGAAAAGCTGCAAGGAGAGGAAAAGTAAACCATCCATGTTCCTCCTCTATTCCCTCAACTATTGCATTAAAAGGAACAAAGTGACAAATTGAGAAAATTTATGCAAAAACTTAGCAATCTTTCAATAAATACCCAATACTTGATGCTATTTAAGAGATTCCGAGATACGCTAAGTTAATGAAGAAGTTAATGTCTAAGAAGAAGCTCTTTAAAGGTGATACCATCAAAATTAATCATGGGTGTAGTTCTATCATTGATAACAAAGTTGCAGAAAAGAAAAACGATCCCAGAGCCTTCACTATCCCTTCCAACATTTGTACTCATGAGTTTGCAAAATCTCATTGTGAACTTGGTGCAAGTATCAACCTAATGTTATATGAAATCTATAAAAAATATTTTTGGATACTCCTACACCAACCTCAATGCGACTTTTGATGGTGGACCGGTCAATAAAAAGGATGGTAGGTAGATTGTTTGATATCCTTGTAAAGGTGGCCAAATTTATTCTCCCTAAGGATTTTATTTTATTGGATTGTGATATGGACCAAGAGGTTCCTATCATTGTTGGTCATCATTTCTTGGCCACTGCGAGAGCCATTATTGATCTAGAGTTGGGGGAAATAAAATTTTGGGTGCAAGAAGATGAGGCATCGTTCAAAATTTTCAAGTAAATGAAGCAAATCGTGGGGCTCCAACTAGTATCCTTGGTGGATGTTAAAAATAAGATAGTGAAAAATAAAGGGTTTGAGGATCCTCCATGAGATTAAAAGATGAAAGACATTATACCGCAACGATAACTATGGCGCTATGTGGGAGGTAACTCACAAATGCCACAAGAGTTTCTCGTATCCTTTTTGTTATGTTCTCTTAGTGTAGATGTTTTATTTTTGATTTGAATAACCCATGCATTTGCGTGGCACTTTGGATTGCTTTGAATGATCTTTCAAAAGGGTAAAGATTGAAAGTTTACTTTGAAAATCCGAGTAGGAAAATTTTGTAAAAATTAAATAAAATACTGAACAAGGGAAAACAGGGAAGCAAAAACTTTTGTTCAGTTACCGCGATTACGGCCTACATGCATGATTATGGCTACACAGGTTCCCATGGTTGTGGACCTTTAGCTCGGTCGCAATTATTTGGTTTATTTAACCCATAGTCTCTTTGATTTCCTTCACACTCCCTATTTAAGATTTTAATCTCAAATCTAAGCTGTATTATTGGCCAATTTGTAAGCTCTTGATCAGCCTCCATGCACATCCCTCTTGCATCACAACTCTGGTAGGGTACATGAAACCTTTCTTTTATTTTGAAAAATAGGCAATTGAGTTTTGATTAAGAAAGGGACTAAAGTTTTAAATGTTATTCTTTACATGTTGTCATACTTTTTATTGTTGTGGTATTGGTTTATTGATTGAGGTGTACCAAAGAGTAGGGAAACCCTGAGTACCCAATAGTGAGTACGGTAGACAAATGTGATATACACACCTTGTGTTTGATAAATTGTTCGAATGAACGATCAATAGTGGCATTTATTTTTAAAGGGAACATTCACACACACCAGTACCATTGTTCACATGACCTTCATTTGCACCAATATTATAGAACATGCTCGTACTGTAGATCTAGAATGATGTTGAACATACATCACTTACGTGGAACCAGCCTCAGGTGTCATGATTACGGTGACAGACCGAGACTGCGGTAACTTGGATGCAGATCTTATTCCAAGATTGCAGTAACTAAGGTAGGTTCTAATCATGTCAAAAATCCTGTAATCCCAATTTTTAGCTAGGCAATACCAAACACCTAGTCCAATGAACTTTAATGATAAATCTAGCATATCTTGAATGATTCGACTGACGTTGAAAGATATAATGTGTATTTAATGGTTTTAGGACAACCTCATGGATAGGTTTGATCACATCAGATTCATGGCACCTGAATGCCACACTTACTACAATAGTGATCTTTTAGAGACAAAGTTGCTATTTGAAAGTAGAATTTTTTAGTAGAATGTACAAGAGAATCTACTGATTTTTCAAAAAAAACTTGAATGCAAAGGGTAGATTTTCTTTGCCCTTGATCCATGACGCCTAAATGAGCAATGGATCCATGAATTTTACGCAAATATCAGGGAAGTATCTTTCTTAGACACACTCAATGTGATTGTAATGGTATGGTGAAAGTTGTTTAAAGTTAGGGCTAACCATATAACTTATGTTTGTGGGCTCAAGCAAGCAAACATAGGTTGAAGGGGTGTAAATTGAATAAATTGGTTGGCACAACAACCTTGTCTCAGAGAGGAAGTCTCATGGACTAAGACTAAAAGAAATATCTCCATGATTGAATTTACTTTTGAGGCTCGGATATGATTGCACATCATTTGTTGACAAGTATCTCCTTGTACCTATATGATGGCAGTCCCTAAATTGCGAGCTCGGATGGTTGCTTGTATTCAAGATGACATCCCTTTGGATGTTGGTCAGCTTGTGGTCAATGAAATAGATTATTTCTAATACCTTGGTGGTACAAATTTCTTTTACCCTTCTTTGATTACTGAGTTGTGCAAAAGATAAGGTTTGGAAGAATATTCTAGTGGTACATGGGTGCGTCCTAGTGCTCTTATCTACAATTATAAATTTGAGAAGAGGGCGCACCAGGCAAAAGAAAGAAATGAAATATCAACTTCGAAGTGACAATATGTAAGGAACCTAAGCCTCATAGGACAACCACTATAGGACCTCTTGAATGAGACAAACATGTGTTTATATATAATAATATCAACTCGATGAAGGTAAGAAACCTAAGGAGGACAAAATATGTGGATTAGAGCTGAAAATAATAAAGAGGAACCATACAAGAGTGAAACTGAAGAGCTGGATTATATTAGCCTAGGTTACCGTGATTGAATTCCTCTAGATATTTTTGTAGTTAGTTAAGATAGTTGGATCAATGAGGTCATGGAATCTAATTATGGTCGTGCAGGAATTGTCGCGGTCAAATAGACACGATCGTAGGTCAACGAGAACTAGCCCAAGGGCAGAAATGTAAAATGTCATGGACTAATCCCAAATCATATATAAGCAAAAACCATTTCTTCTTTGGGTATTTCTTGAATCATAATATAGTTTTGAATTCTAATCTTAAACCCTAGTTAGGCAAGTGTGTAATAAACTTTGGAGATTCAAATTACTTAGTTTCTTGTTGAAGAATAAATGCTTTGGTTGACCCACATAGTATATCTCTCTTTACTATTTTTAGGAGTAGTTAAGTAATATATTCATGGTATTATGTTGAATTAATGTGTAATTTTGTATGGGTATTATTGTGTTTGCATGGATTTTAGTTGTTGAGTATGAATTTCACTATTGAATGAGCTTATGAGTTGGTATTTGATATATGAAAAATCAAAATTTCCAAATGGGCTTGATGTAAAATCTCCAAGCTCTAGAAATCCATTTTCATCCTCTAAAGAGGGACTTACATGACTAATAGGTAACCTATAACATCCTTAAAAAGGGGATATCAGGGGACAAGGCAATGGTCACCAACTAAGCCTATGGTTTAGTAACCTTTGCAACATTAGAAATAAGTGTCTAGGAAGTGTAAATCATGTCAATAGAATCATCCTAGAAATAGGTATGCTTGGTTTAGGTTATTGGAGGTTACATAAACTCCACATATATTAGGCGCTAGAAAGAGCCAATAGGTAAAATATTTGTGGTTTTGTCAAAAAATTGACCTCAATGATATTCCACAAAGCCTATCCATTACTTAATAACTAAATCTCTTGATAAAAAAACATTATCCCACATATGTTACCTATAAGGTGATATAATCCCATGATTCCTCCAAACCTTGAATTTACACAAAATAGAGTATTCACTCCGTACTGGTTAATGTTTTGTGAAGAAATTTAGACAACCCCCCCACATTTACTCATACATGTTGTTTTCATTAGCATTCTAGTAACCTTATAGTAACTAAAGTACCCATTGGTTCATAGTCTATAGCATTCACTCTTGAGATTCAACCCCAGTATACGTTAGGTTACTTGACAATGACCGCCTCATCCCTCAAATATGGGATTGAGTTGAGTGTTAAAAAGAAGTTGAGGGATAAAGGACCTAGAAAGAGGTTCTTCGAGTCATTATCTGAGACAATATTCTTTCCCTCATGAAAACTTACTTAAAAATTCTCAGTCTAGGCATCATTCAAGATAGGCAGAATACCCAAGAATTTTTAGTCAAATACTTTCTCAAATGAGAAGTAATTTAGAATGATTTGAGTACCAAGAACCGATCTTTTCAGTTCCCCCATGTCAGGGGAAATAAGAAGAATAGCGAAGAGCACGCACATGGGATCCTCAAAATCTTTTAAGCCTCATATATGAAACATCTCTAATAAGTTTTGAGCTTTAAGAAAGTGACCAATAATGAAGTGGAATTCCTTTAGGTTAGAGAGATTGATGACTCGCCAAGAAATAATAGAGAGATTCTTCAAGGTGAGAAACTTCTCCTTTTGAGTAAGAGACTAAAACTTATGAAAGTCCTCCAGAGGAAGAGAATCCAGAATAGAGGGTCTTTTTAATTAAAGGATAACATCAGACTAGGAGTGGTACATTTCTTGGACACAATCAACTTTTTATATTGAGAGAAGGTTTCATTAGAGGACTGAAAGAGAAGGATAGGGTCAAAGTTTGAGGAATTTAGATTAAACGAGTTCTGTTGAGATTAGAAATTGATCAAGTTTTCCTCATAGTAGAGAAAATGGGGTTGAAAGATTATAAAAGGGAAAAGAAGAGGGAAGCGACAAATTGAAAAAGAAAACCAGGAGTCAGGGTTAAAGATAAAAGGGCTGAGGATTTTTTAGAAGTGGTAGAGTAAAGAGAAGGTAATGCTAAAGAAAAAAAAAGGTGGTGTGTGAAAAGGTAGAGTTGAAAGGGAAGGACAGGGGATCAGAAGGTAGTTTTTGATTTTTCCAAAAATAAGTCTTTAGAAATCCTCAAAGATTTTTCAATTTATATAGCATCGAGTATTTAAAAATCATCATTCTTCACAATATATAATACAGAATTTTGAGGACATAATATTTCCTTATAAAACAAAAGAAAAAAGTTTTCAGCATCAATAGAATAAAATTAACTTACAACCATATTTCGAGAGAAATGAAGCTTGAGCATATATAAATAAACCAAAATCATAGACGTAATTATGATTTAAAACTTCTAAAGGAATTCACCCTCTCCCTCATTTAAAAAAATCAAAAATAAAGGTTTTGGACGTAACAGATTTCCAAGTTCTGGAAATTGTCTGAAGATTATTTCTTCATGAATAAAACCATATGAAGCGGCCCAAGAAAATTGAGACCAACAACTGATAATTGTAATTTGTATTGATTCTAACCTCATCATAGAGAAAAATATTTTATTAAAATCAGTGCATTCTGTCTTTATTCATATTTTATAAGTTCAAATTTAAGAGTTAACTTTGAGGGGCGTATAGTTGACTCTAGTGATATTGTCTCTAGTGTTGTCACTAAATTTGACTATTTTTTAACTACATTCTTTAAAATAGAAGAGTCCCCTTTTTTTCATCTATACGTCTGGAACATCAGTTGTCAATCCATCATTTTTATAGATTTTGTAGGTATGTTTCAGGAAAAAAAAGAGAATTAATTCTTTGTAGGAACCCAAGAGGTCTTTGGTCCTTCCAGGCTAGATATACTTCCTTTAGGCTTCCAAACCAATACACTTTTAGGCTTATACGTGCAACTATAGGATTTGTGCCTTCTCTTTCCATAGATAAAGCTAACAGGACCTCGGTAAGAGAAAGAGTTCTTAGGTGATTTAAAAGACATTGATGAGGAGCACAAATAGTTTTTGACAAAGTTTGATTTTACAAAACTATATCTTTGGGATTCCTTAAATTTTTGTATATTTTTGAATTATCAAACTCTTCATAAAGTAGGTCAATTTTCAATTTGACATGCTTCAGTTTCTCTTTGTCAGTTTCGTCGTTGCTCTTCGAGTTTTTATTTCAATCGACCTTTGAAACATTTTTTCTTGAACTAGTTTATTATATTCATCTATAACTTTTTAATGCTCGACAACAATCTTATCTAAGTTAGATTCAAGAGTGTGATAATTTTGGCAATCGTGTAGTCTTACCTTGCTAGATTCACTGGTTTCCATGAAGCATATATTTGCAACTTCTAGTTCTTCTATTGTTTCATCTTCATCACTCCAGGCTACAAAATTTAGATTCTTCCTGTATGTTCTTCTTTTTAATTCTTAAAATTCTATTTCAAGTGGCCAGGATTTCCACAATAGTAGAAGAGTTCATTAATTTTGATGAAATTATTATTTTTACCTTCTTTTGGATCTTTTTTGCCTATGTCTAATGATATTTCTTACCCTAGGGTTGTTGAATGCCATTCCTTCTCTATTAGCCTCTTGCAGAATGTCCTCCTCTTTGATTGGAGTAGTGTTGAAGGATACTTGTTTCATCTTTTCATCCTTGTAAAACGTATCGATATAATTTTTCTCATATACGATAAGTTTACCTCGTAGTTCATCGTATGTCATGTTTTGAAGATCTCCATCTTCTAGGATGGAATCCTTGATTTCCCAAGTCTTTGGGAGACTTCAGATAAGCTTCTAGACTTACAGGCTCTGTGGATAGATTATCCCCAGTGATTTCAATTCACACATAATTTTGCTTAATCTGGCAAACATTATTTTGATGTTCTTATTTTCTTCCATTTTGAATAGCTCATATTCATTGACTAAGGCCGCAATTTTTGTCTGCTTGACTTTGGTGGTTTTTTCATAGGTTACCTTCAGTTTGTCCCATATTTCTTTTATGGTTTGACTCGTTAATATCCTGTTGTATTCTTCTCCGCTAACTGCACAAAAAAGAAAACTTAAAGCATGAGCGTTATTTAGAATTACGTTTTTCTATTCTCTATTGACCTCCAAGCTTTCAAGGTCTTCTATATTAGAACTACTTGATTCTTTATCTTTGTCCTTTGAATTCTTGTTATGTTTTAGAATCGTCTTTGGACTCTTCCTGATGACAACGTAGGCTTGGAAGTCACTTGATTGGCTAAAGATTCTGAAACTATTCTTTCACTAAGATTAATATTGTCAATTAAAGTATGGTGGTCTTGTAGAGGAGTTCCCATCCTGAAGAAAAGCATCAGGAATTTTATAATTAGCCATTTGATCTTTGCTCACTTGTGGTTAAGCACTCATTTTTGTAAGACCTACCTCTGATACCAATTTAAATTCAAGAGGGGGGATAAATTTAAAATTTCTTCTGTGAGTCGACTTCTGACTCCTCTCAATATACTTGCCTGCAGATTAGTGCACTTCACAAATAGGTTAGATTTAAACAATTAAGAACGTAAATCATAAAATATAAAGTAATAAAAAAATATTTATCCTGGTTTGAAACACCAATGTGGTGTCTACTTGAAGTCCCCTTGGGTTTCAAAGATTACTTGGATTATTGAATATTGAGTATGAGTACAATGATAGAAAACTAGTTTTAAAGGATATTTTTCTCCTCAGATCTCGTGACACAACTTCAGTTGATGTTACAAGGTTTACTCAATCCTACTCTTTATACAACAATTGGAAACTAAAAGTTACAGAGCCTTGTAAAACTAACAATGAGACACATTGAATTTTCTCCTTGAAGTTGCATAAACCATGTCTATCTTTAGTCTTCACTATTTATAGTCATCAGCTTCTACTTTTTATAAGGAAACCCATGAGATTTTCTTCTAAATCTAGACTTTTAATTGATTCCTTGATTAAGGAATATAGCCGTTTGACATGTCCATAAGCGTCTTTGGATCAAGTCTATATGAGATATGCCAGTGATCTATCATTTCTTTTATTCTTTTACACATTGATGTCTATGCGATAATTTTGGCCTTCCTTCTTTTTTCTTTTTGTTTGGGTTGATCTCTTGATTTATCTAGTTTACCATGATATTGGGATAGTAATTGGGATAGTGACTCTTATTATATTTCCATAATGTTTTTTGTTTTTTCTTGCCATGCTATTTGAATGTCGTGAACCTCCTTTTTTTATGATTGAATATCTTTCCAATCCTGGAGCCAGCTTCCTTACTTGATTCTTCTCATTCCTTCTCTATTAGCAATCTTCCAGTATCTTAAATCCTGTATCTTGCTTCTTTTATTCAGTTACCATCAACAGTCTTCCAATATCTTGCATCTTTTATCCTTTAAATATTCACCTGTTAGTTTTTCATAATTAAAACACGACATAAGGAGGCTAACACTACACTCCTTGCCCCTAACGAAGAGATTCCTAAAGTAAACTTACTTATGTAGGACCTTGAATTGTCCACTACTCTGGATAATACCTAGAGAGCAAAGTAAGCTTCAGAGAATACACCTTCATGGTCATGATTCCCTATTTTTTATTGAAGATCTCTTAACCTTGTATTACTTTAACTAATTGGGAATTAATCAATCAAGAAAAGAGGTAAAAAACATATCCAAATCAATTAGGCCTGCGTATACCTCTATTCTCCTTCCACTATTTACTTAAAGCCTCTGCCACCATCTTTAACTGATAAGAATCTAAGCCTGCACATTAGACAATAGTAATTCCCGTAATCTAAGTGATTTTCTGAATCTCTCCAACAAACTCTCATGGGTCCTCCTCCACCTTAGAACCATGGAATTTTAGAGAATTCATCAGGGTGAAGATCCAAATTATCATTGATACTATATTCCTACTAGGATTGACAAGTTCAATAATGTGATTGTTGATCTAAGAGGTATTTTCTTGATAAAGAACTAATCGGTAGCCCTAAATTTTCCATGCATAAATTGCTCATTCCAGGTATCGATTGGGCTGGTCGAGCTTATTTTTTTCTATTGCTTTTTCTCTTTCTATTTTCTTTTCTAAGAGATATTTTATATAAATATGTAGAGCACAAATACGAGAAACATTATATAAAGTTCACAACCTATCCATGATTTCAACATCAATGAATTGTACTTTTCTAAAATGTTTTATAGCCTCTCACTCATAAATGTAGAGTTTTTTACACCTATGAATAAGACTATATTTAACACTACTTAAAGATACCCAATTATACTTTAAAAATGATGCTCTAATTCTCAGTTTGTCATGACTTAACACTATCTCCTAGTCCCAATACAGTGCTTAGGTCCCCAATTGACACTAAGCTAACCTATGTCCGATCATGACCAATAGAATAGTCAATATAATTCAGATATACTAAGTGGAAATGAATACATGATTCCAATATTAATAATTAATAATGAACTATAATGCTAAACTAAATACGTGAAACATTTATAATAAACAAAATTATGAAAATCTTCGTTCTATTAGAAATCCACTAAAATGATGAGTTGCTAGGATGTGTCCCTTATTAACTCTAAACGGTCTAAAACTATAAGAGATACTTAAAAGGAAGTTTAAACTTAGGCCCTTAAATGATCAAGACTCATTAGTGTCAGCTACTAGAATAGAAACTGGAATGTATTGATAGTGGGGCTAATGTCAAATGTGTGAACCTATATTATGATATGATATAAGGTAAGAAAATTGTATGTAGTCATCACTTTAAATGTACTAAGCATACGAGTAAACCAACTATAAAACCAACTAATAAATATAAAAATGTTATGATGAATAATGAAACTAAATTGAACTACAATCACTTTAGTGGAAATTCAAAAATTACCTTTAAATATTTATATGAAGTACAAGTTAAAAAATTTATAAAATTGAGTAATTAAAACTTAATCGAGGGACATGTACTTCAGTAAGTCTGTAACTATGGGAGGTTCTCATAATTGACTTAAAATAAGTTAAAAAAGTGTAATCTAATCTTTAACCTAGTTGTGAGGGTGTTTAATACCCCACCAAAGGTTAAAATAATGACCGATTTGAATTAAATCATGAGCCCATTCAGTCAAGGGAAACACTCTCAATATGTATAGACCCCTTATTTAGCATCTTCTATTAGTTCTCCAATATAGGTATCCTAAATAGTAGTCCAACTCGGTGCTATGTAATACCACCACAATCATGTACATATGATCAATACTTAAATATAGTAATATACATAAAATAGTTCATTTTACAATAACTGATAATGACTGAGATCATACAACTAGTTCTATGCAATTATTGTATCTAAAGAACATGATATGCATGGTATATTGAATTCATAGCTTAAATTAAACATTAAATAGGTGTTTTACATGTTCATTATTATAAAATCTAGGATTATCTGATCATAATACACCAATATATACAAAAGCCCTATTAAAAACGACCATAAAATGATATTAATAACCATAAGATATTAATGAACATAATTTACCGAAAGAAATCATAAAGCAAATCATACGTTGAAATAATTAAATTCATTACCAAATTCATAGGTTTTCATTAAAACTAAACTTGAAACTATATTTTGTGTGATAGTTAAAGAAGGACCTCATTGAATACCCATATACCCAATTGAGGCTAAGAAAATAAACTTTAAGCTTGTGTAGAAGAACCCTAAGTTTAGGACTTGCAAAAATGAATCACATATTTCTTGTTGTTTATATGTATTTTGGCTTAGAATGAGAGTATGGTAATGCTTATGTACCTTTAAACCCTCCCAAAAAAACCCTTTAAATAATGTAGTATATGGTTAGGAAATAGGTAAATAACAAAAATAACCCTATTAAAATGTAACTATTTCTATATTATTAAGTTGTTGATATTTTTCTCCCAATTTTCTATATTTACCACTAGATTTTGATGTTAGACATTTATATTGACGATTGGTAGGGTGACCAGCTCTTGTCTATTACATCATATTGGGTGTCTTTGGATGTGCGCAACATTACTTACCTAGGTTTGTACACATCGAGTGGTTTAATTTGTTTTTTCTAAAAGAAAGAATGAATCCACAAGATTGAGTTTTACCTATCCATAACCCAGATGAATGATTTTTGAGTTTGGTGTCTGATGTTGCGTATAACTAATTTGTTAGACCACATTCTAGGTATAACCATATTTTATTTGTCTTTTTTAATTTCAAGCTACCATTCGTTAGGGTCTGTATAGTGCAAGGCTACTATTAAAATACTTCGCAGACACCATAAAATCTTTCTTATATCTACTAATTGCCATTGTCCCAAAATTGATATAATTTTATGTATCAAGAGATCTAGCCTTTTTTTGCACTCATTCATGTTACTGCTCATAGATTTCCTTTCAACATTATTCTCTATAAGATCAATTATTATATTCTTAGTTTTAGAGTGTGAGATTATCTTAGGTGTGTGAAATTCTTGGGGGCACGTGATATTCTAAAATAGTATCATAGTAGGCTCGGTGAAGGTCATGGTGGTTTAGGTTTTGGTCTAGGCCTATTCCTTCTATCCCGACTATAATATATTAGGATAATAGGTTCCATCTAACAACCTACATAAGGGATTTCTTCGTTGATAGTGTGGCTGACCAAATTGATTCGAAGCTATCTTTTTCTAGGGGTTTGATAAGTGTGAGGATAGCCTGCTATGTCTCAATATTTACCGTCCCATGATTTGATTTTCACTCTTCCAGATAAGGGTCTAGGATTTGTGATAGATCTTATATTAAGATGCTTCTTTGTAAGAGGTTATAGTTTTCACAATTATGGCTTGGTGGTTTGACTCAAATGATAAGCAAATAGCAATGTATTTCAGGACTTGCTTACAACATATGTTTTGGGGGCTTAATTCCATTTAGGGTATTATTGATATGATATCTATCCCTACTCACCACTTACTAATTCAATTTTCTTTCAGATTAGAGTGGTGGACTCAGAGTAACACTCGTGGTGTACAAACATGATTTTTGACTCTCCCGAAGCTTTATATTATTTTAGGGTCTCTAGTTTCCCTTTAGGACAATTATGAATTTAGGGACCAATTAAGTGGTGCCACTTGGAATGATTTCTTTAATCTAAAACTATATTTTTAGATCCACTCAATATGAATTTAGAGACCAATTGATTCTTCAACTATGATCTAATTTTAAAAGGTTGATTACTTTGGATCTTATAGTTTACCTATCAATGTTCCCATGTGTTATTTCATTATTTGTGGATCTAATTATTGTTGTTTGATTGCTTGTGGATTCCATTAAAATTTAATTTCATGTTACTTAATAAACAATTGAAGTTTTTAGGGAAATTAATGATTAGGTGAAAGATATTAAAAAACTTGCAATTTCAAGTATGAATTTTATTGCATTTATTTACACATTTTTGTTTATGTTTAATAATGTTCAAATTTTTTAATGATTTAGTATTATCATGCTTAGGGTGTCGATTAGTGTAGGAAAGTCCTAGTCGATAATTGTTCTTGAATTTGAATTTCTTGCTTATGTGTTCCTTATTTACTTGATTTCATCGAATGAAACAATATGCTAGGAAATCCCCTTAAGTACCATATATCTTATGCCCCAAGGTTCTATGTATTTTGAGGTCCTTCATGAACAAGGCCTTGCACATCGGGTAATGCATATAAATTAGGTTAAGATGATACAGCTTAGTTTATTTTCTATATTTCTTACCTTTTATCATTGTAAATCGTCTAATAAAATAGGACACTAATAGTTTTTTATGTGGGTGTACTTATAGGTTTTTTGTTCTTGTGAAATTTATTAATTTATAGTGTTAATTTAAGTATATAGGAGTCAACAAGAGACCGTTGTAAAACCACAAAATTGAAGGATGTCTCTCACCTTTCCATCAATCAACAAAATTACTTAACTGGAACCTCTATTGCCAGATCAATTTTTGAGAGGTAATTGAGTTTAAATTAATATTTTTAGGTGACTTGGCATAAAAAAACCAACGTTATGTGGAAACTCCGTCATTTAAACAACTAATAATTTAAAACATCCGTTAGTCACATTTTTTATTTGAAAGACCTTTTTGAACTTTAATAAATTAATTTGTAAACAAAGTAGTGTGATACGAGGAATTGTTCGATTGCATAAGATGTTTTTTTTAGTACTTTTACCTTAAGGTCTCAGTTCATGTTTTTTCTTCAAGTCTAATAAAAGATAAATGGATATTCAAGTTGAACCTAAAATGGATTATCACCTATAGATTGGTGAACTTTCAGGGTGGGCTACTTAGATTTTGAGGGACATGTTTTTATCCTATGTAGTTAATTGTACGGGACATTGGGACTAATTTTCGGTCTTGATAGACTATTCATATAATAGACATTACCATTTCTTTATTAGGGGTTGAGATAATTATAGATGGATTTTGTGCAACTCTGAATAGAAGAGAGGTTTATAATTTCCAAGAATGTGGAAATAGATCTTGATGTTTTTTATCTGGTATTTGAGTTATCTTGCTTAAATCCTTGTCGAGCGTTCACTCGATTATTCTTTTATATATTCAATAGTAGTATAAATTAGATGAGTTTGCATGATTCAATGTTTTTGGTTTAGTAGGATAGTATTTAACACCCACAAAAGAGTTGGTTGTTATTTTGAGCAGAGTGTTAAGGAAGGGGACACGAAAGGAATTATTGAAGTTAAGGTTATATGTAGTTGTTGTCCAATTATGGAGGGTTTCTAGGAGCCTAGTGTGGCATTTAGATCTAGTACCCTTTTAGCATTGAGCTTTTGGACTCTTTATGTCCCTTGTCGTTCGAGGTTAAAAATGCTTTTTGTTGTGAATGTTGTAATGACCCTTCAATTCATTTTCATAATACATGTATTTTTAGCATGTGAATTTTTTGCTCAGTAGCAACAAGTCATCTATTAGATATTAGGACAAACTATTTGTTTCCCATACAGTTCATTTGAGTTTTATGCAAAAAAAATTTTGAGCATTTAGAGTTGCTAAATTTTCCTTTGGTCAAACATCGAGTACAAGACTGTAACGAAAATTCTAAAAATTCATTTGGCAATGTAACATGGATTATAGGCTATGGGGACCTTTGATTTTAGAATCATTTTGAGCTATTGGGTGGAAGTTAAGTAAAATGTAATGAATAGTCATGGGGCCTACCTTTTATGGACACATTCTTCAAAAATTTCATCAATTATGTGCGTACGAATCCTTATTTAGAGAAAATTAGAAGAGGAAACTTTGTTGGTACAATAGCACATGGTGAATGGCACAGTTTCTCTTTAGGTTTACAAAGTGTTAACTATTTTAGAGAAGGGTTATGTTTTTGTACTATAACTTTTTGCAAGCCTACCCATATGTTTTCAAAAGAAGGGCTAGCCTAATTTTTTCGAATCTATTCTTCAAATTTGTAGGGAACTGACCGCGTTCAAGATGGCTTGCTATTTCACTGTTGTACTTAAGATAGGGGTCTCGGTCTTGCGGAGGACCTTGATAGTTACTCTAAATACTCCCTCTCTTTATTTTTCCTCCATATTTCGATGAGATTAGAACCATTGTTCGGCTAAGTACCGTAGGTAATCATGGGATATTGTCGTACTGAGATAAGGTATGATAAGTCAAATCCCCTTAATCATGTCCATTAACTTTCCCACCAACTTTTTACTCTAATTTCACATAATTTCTTGATCTTAGGTTTTGATCCGTGAACATACTAGACTATTTTGAGCATTGATTGGGCTCTAATCTTGCACTATTTATGAGCAAGTGATCTTTGTCTTGTGAAGTATCTCATGGTAGGTTTAATTTTAGAAATCCATTATATGTCTCACGAGATAATTTTTGGCCCAAAGTATAGAGATGTAATCTAGGTCTTGTTTTTCTCATACGGAGATACTGTCATGACCTGATTACTAGTCATGATGGCACCTACTTTAAACACTAGTAAGTAAGTCAAACCGTAACCCAGAGCTATAAATAATGGGCTAAGCTTGAGGGAAGATGGCTTAAAAGCTAGAAATCAACATTTAAAGAGTTAAATGTGTAATAAAGTAGTCATACCATTCTAGTAGATAGATAACGGAGCAACAACCATCCCAACACTCAGTAATATGGATAAAAGAGCTACTACAACTTAACCATAATCTTTGAATAATCAAATAAAATCTATCTAAATAATTAAAGAGTAAAAATTTATAAATAGTAGGAAAAATTCAACTACAAAATCGAGATCTCTCTCTATCGCTGAAAATAATTCAGGACGGTCGTTGAATCAGTGACAACTTTTACTACTTGTATCTACAGAAGAAAGGTACAAAGTGTTTTATGAGAACAAAACCAGGGGTACTCACTAGGAATCATTGGCTAATTTAGCTAAATCATGGTATATATACGATAAGATTCAAGATAAATTAAGAAAAGTCAAGGTATGTGTAGCAAGCCTGGAAAATATCCTCGAACACTGTTATGCATAAGTATATATATAAATACAGAATAGTAATGTAAAGATCATACAATTAAAACAACTTAATTGGACCCCATAATCCTATAAGTGCTAAAAATTAAGTAACCCAACGCAGTCCCTCATACGCCATAAGGGTACAATCAAGGAAAGTAATCGACCTCAATGACAATAAGTTACCAAATACTATGCCATAACAAGGAATCCATCTTAGCCATATGGTATAATCATTAAATCCTAAAATATAGGACTTGAATCGACACTCAATAGTATCATCAGCATTACAATCATTTGTTGGACTCAAATTAAAGCTGATTATTATCAACTCCATTATTAAATGCCAAACTTGAACAAGAAGTCAATTTTTTTTAATATAATCAATTGCCAAACACAAATCAAAACTCATATATCATTATCATAATCACTTGCCGAACTCGAACCGAAACTCATATATCATTATTATCATTAACATATCATGAAATAAACCTTAATCATAAGCCATATTAATACAAAATAATAATTATCCACCGAAACTTACTCAAAATTAGCATCAATTCTCAACTACAAAACTAGCGTAATTAATAAGCATCTAATATCTTCAAACTCCTAGATATAATTAATAAGGGTAAATCATAAATAATTATGTCAACAAAGACAAACACAAGTCCTGAACTAAGGTGGGCTAGAGGGGACCACTTCTAATCCCCGAAATCTATTTTTTGCAAATTCTATCCTAGACTATGCTAAAGTATGTAAATTCATTTCATGATATTAAATAAGCCCTACTTAACCCTACGATAGCAATTTATTCTAAATATGAGCGACTAAGTCTATTTTTCCAAAGATACAGATTTAAGATAGCCTAAATAGTACAACTAACCCAAAAATTTTTAGTTATACCTCTAACACTTAGACCCCATACCATATCTATTATAATATCATAATCATAGTACAAAATAGCTCAATCTATGAAGAATGTAAGCCTAGCCTACCTAGACGCTGAAGAAATGCATGTATAATCCATTAAATCATTGATTTCCCTTTACAAAACTCTTCGGAAAGGTGCCACACAATCGAAATCACAATTTACCCATCAAATCGAGAACAATGATACCCTTTTTAGCACTATTTTTCTTTGTCTCCAAAAATCACGGAAAACTCCCATATAGGGACCATTTACAGAATCACACTTTGAAACCAATGCAATGTCCGTCAATTCTCATGTTTATCCTAAAAAATGAGTAAATTTAAAGATATAATGGTTCTTAAATCAAGCCATCATGATTTTAGGAATTTTGGATAAGAATGGAATAGTCAACCATGAAAATAATGAAATTTTACTGCAAATTCAAAGAAGAAGTATATAAATTAACTATATAAAGTATCCATAATCACCCATAATTGATTCTCCTAAGAATTCCCATTTATTACGATTTAATAAAATAGAGAATAGGGTGAATAATGGTGAAAATTTAGTGAATTGGGGTAATTTATACCCTCTTCAGGAATGCGGGTGCCACTTAATAAGAAACTGGTAAACTTTAGCTCCTAGAGTTAAAGTGGCTAGCTGACTGATAAAATGGTCTCTTAGTAACATGGCAGGCCACTAAGCGGATCGATTGGTGCTAAAGATATTAGCACTTTTGTGTCCATCAAACTACTAAAGTGGAACTTGCTGATAACGATAAAAATTACATGTAAATTTAAGTACAAGGTGGTCATTGTCAATATATTTACCCAACTAGGAGTTGGGGTTGAATGCACGAGAAACAATGTGAGTGACAATTGAATAAGTCCAAAATAAAAGTTACTTGCTAGGGTCAAAATTATGATACAAAATTGTTAGAGGTTTTTAAATATTGTTGAATGTCAAGGCAACTCTTGGGCTTCTAAGGGACTAACTCGAGACTGAGAATAATTAGAGTATAATTAAGTAAAATAGATCTTGGAACTATTCTTTCCTAGGGGCAAGCTATGCATGGGAACATGATAATTTAATGCAGATTCTAATTGTTTATGATGTGGTATGCTAGGTTTAAGGTCTTTGAGGATAGTTTTTCAACAAAACCTAAAAGATGTCACTCATTAACCCTTCCGAGTACCAAACAAATGTGTCAAATAAAGCCACCCAACACCTCAATTGGGTATCCTTATTTCTAGCATGATACCCACGATATTGTATGTCTCCCAATCTCCCTTATGCCTAAGATAGTGAAAAATTGGCAAGACATACCTATAAATTATCTACTATTGCTTTGGTTCCCACATCCCGTTTTCAAAGATGAGGTGGGTTCCTAAAGTTAACCCAAACCACTCTTTCAAAGAAGGTTTGATCTTTCAAGATCTTAGGATTTTCATACATCAAACCAATTTGGGTATTAGGGGATTTTACTCATAAATCCCCACAAATTTATTCAATAAATAGTAGAAACCACATTAAAAACTAGTAATAACACTCACAAATCAAATCCCACACATACTTACACCTTAATCTTACATATTCCCAAAAGGTAGATCTAGTACATCATAAGGATAGTGAAAACAAATATACCATGATGTCAATCAAAGTTATTCATAATAAAACAAAGAGAGGACAAACCACACTTTAGACTCAAATGAATCATCAATAGACAAAGCAAGATATACACTTCAAGCTCCTCCAATTTAATCTTGTTTCAAATTAGTGTAAATTTAAGCTCCAATAAATTACAAATCCCTAAACTAAGGATAACAGGGAGGGTTATGGAATCATGCATTTCCTTAATTGTTTTGATACTTTTAAATGGAATTTTAGGGTTGGCTATGTGTTTTTATAACTTAGCCTCTGGCTGAAAATCCTGCTATACCGCGATCACACCACCTTCACCGCGATTATAGCTCTGCCATCACTGCCTTCTTCACACTATCATTGCCATCTAACTTTGTTAACTTATCGTGATCGTGGTGGCCACTCCACTATCGCGATACCTAAGGCCAGTCTACACAGGTTTTCCATCTTTTGCACTTCTCTTTCTACTTTAATCCTTTTTCAACTATTTTATATCTTTTTCATCTTAGCTACTTTGTACCTGCAAAACATAGGAATTAGTGAATTTAATAGCTAAGGTGTCTCATTTAGACACTCAAATTATAGTATTATGCACGAAAGTAGAGTGTCCATGAGTGATAAATTCCCCACTCATCACTTGCCAATTGGGTCAGGGTCACTAATGTGCCCTCTGTTAAAACGTTAAAAGGTTGTTTTTTCGGTTGCACTAGATTTCCCTCCATCAAATAGAGACTTGGAATCCATGGGTATTTATTTGGAATCCCTTTTAATCTAATGAGCTATGCTAAACTATCGAATTTAATATTCCACACTCAATAGCATAGTTGAAATTTCCGTAAATATTCATTTCGATGAAAAGTGGGTGTCACACCCCTTGCCATTTTTTTAATCTTTTAGCAAATAGCCTAATACTACTCTGGGAGCCGTGAGACACACACCGAAGGTCCTCCTAACCTAAAATTGACATTTCAGAGCTACTGGACTATTCAGAATTGGCTTACAAGGTTGTTTGACAAATGTTCTTCCTTAGTTGCCAATAGAACTATTGAAGGCTTCACAACATAGAATGTGCTATAAAAACCGAACGAACTACCCGATAACAAAATTATCATTTTTAGAAAGTCATAAATGACTTATGGAAGCTAAAGGAAAGCTGTAAATAGAAAAAATTAGCATAAATACATAAATGACATCGAGGGTCATTACAATATCAAATACTAAATAAACTTTCTTCGATAAAGTAAACGATTTGGATATATATGAGGACTTAAATATGTAAAGATATTGATTTCGCATCTCACTCTCTATATCTTAAATAGGCTCATCGACTGGGCGGTGCCTCCACTGAACTTTTATTACTTTAATCTTCTAGTGCGCGACCTACTGACATTACTAGCCAATATAAGTACTAGATACTCCACTAAGGTCAACCGCTCATCTAACTGAATTGAATCCCATATAAGCACATGAGAAGGGTTAGGAATGTATTGATATAACATAATAACATGGAAAACTGTATAAATGGAAACAAAATCTGGGGGTGAGGTTAATTCATAAGCCATTTCACCAACTATGAGAACGATCTCAAAGGGTCTGTATATTTGGGGATGTGTTGTCCCTTCCTCATGAACATGATCACACACTCTATGGGCGATACATAAAGGAATACTCGAAAAATGACTCCAAATCTCAAGGAATAACCTTCTGCCTACTTTGAGTTTCCTTAAATTTATTTTAAACCACCCTGACTCTATCCAATGTCTCCTAAAATAAGTTAGTACGCAAGGCAAAATCACAAAAGCCTCAAACCAGCCAATGAGGGAACATACTACCTACCATATAAATCCTCAAAAGATGCTATCTTAATACTCTAATAGTAGCAATTATTATACACAAACATTACAAAAGACATGTGTTGCACCTACCTACCTCTAACATCTATAAAACTGGCTTGAAGCACATCCTGGAGAACCTATATATTTTTCTCTAATTGCACATCGATTTGAGGATGCTAGACTGTACAATGATCAATAATAGAACCCCAACTCTTCTTGAAAAGCATTCCAACAACTACAAGTAAACATGAATGATGCTATGAAATAATCGATATTGGACATCTGAATATGAATAAAATATGAAGATTTGGTAAACGTATCCTCAATGACCAATATACCATTAGAACAATTTGATGTATGAGTTAAACCACTAATAAAGTTAACTGTAATTTTCTCCTATTACAACTTAGAAATGGGCAATCTCTAAATAAATCCACTAGGTCTCTGATGCTCGGCCTTCACCTATTGATATTTTGGGCAATGAGCTAAAAGGATCGCAACATGCCTCTTCATACCACTCCACCAATAATCATCCCTTAAATGTCTATACATCTAGGTTGTACCTAGGTAAATAGATTATAAAGAATTATGAGCCTCAGACAAGATTAACAGAATTAAGTCATCAACAATTGGAACACTAATAAATCTATAAAATCTCAAGACATTCTTAGAATATATGATAGCGTAATTAGATCCACCACTCAACACCTATTTACTAATGAAGAAAACTCTCTTAACCTCAAACAGACAAATCCGACTCAACACAAATAGCAAAGACCTGTCCTTATCATTAGCAAGAATTATTATAACATCTGAAATGTCAAGTCGCAATATCATATTGGCTAAGGACTGAATGTACCATGCCCACAACCTTGAAGAATTGAAATGCAAGATCAGCTACCCATACTTGCTGCCTTCTAGTTCAAGGATTCTATAATCATATTTTCTTTGCTCAAATGATACAAAATACAGATGTCATAGTACTTAAGAAACACCATCCATTTATGCTACCAATAATTTAGCTATCTCTAGATTATAAGATACGAAAGACTATGATTATTCATGAACATATCACTATGCACACCATAAAAATGATGCCTCAAAATATTAAGTAAAAAAATTATAACTGCTAACTAAAAATAATGAGTGAGGTAGTTGCGCTCGTGCACCTTCAACTACCTAAATGCATAAGTAATCACTCCTAATGCATCAATACACAACCCATATCGACAATAGAAGCATCACAATACACGTTGAATCCCTCACCATTAATTAGAAGAGCAAGAATAGGAGTTGAAGTAAGAAATACCTTAAGCTTTCAAAAACATAACTTGCACTTCTCGAACCATCAGAAATCAACCACCATACTAGTCAATCTAGTTATTGGTACTACAAGAGTAGAAAAATACTCTACAAACCACCTATAGTAACAAGTAAGAATAATGAAGCTATGAACCTTAATTAGAGATGTAGGACTAGCCAAATCATTAATAACCTCAATCTTAGACACCACACATTGAAGAAATGTCACCAACTTGATCCATAACTCGTAATTAGAGAATTTGGCCAAATGAATATGATCTCTCAAAGTATAGAGCATATTTCTCAACTATTGCATATCTCTTCTCTACTCCTTAAAGACCTAAGGATGTCTTTGATGAACACATTCATAAAAGAATCTAAGTAAGGCATCAACACATGGTTCATCAAATCCATAAATAAGTCTGTGGAGTTTGTTAACCAAATAGACGAAACAAGGAACTCATAATGACCATAATGGGTCATACAAGTTGTCTTCTAGATATAAAAATTTGAAGCAGCAATTGATGCTAACTAAACAAAAAAATCAAACTTATAGAACACTGTTTCTCCCAAAAGATGGTCAAAATCATCAATGCAAGGCATAGGATACTAGTTCTTCATCATTACCTTATTAAAATGCGTATAATTAATACACATACGTATGGTATGACCCTTCTACACAAAAAATAACAAAGGATCTACCTATGGAAACATACTTGGTCTAATGAATCCCGTACCAAAAAGTTCCAAAAGCTAAGAATTTTGCTCCATATATTAGGCAGGCGCTATATGATAAGGTGCTATAAAAAGAGGTCGGGTATAAGGTCAAGATTAATAACAAACTCAATATTATTCATAGGAGGAAAACCAAGAAGATTAGTAAGGAATACATTAGGAAACTCAAAAAATATAGGAACAGAGTCAAGCAACAGACTGTTAAGCGAGATAAGACTCACAACCCCTAAAAAAATCCTCCTAGCATGAATATTTGATATAAACCCTATTGGATCATAGCTAACTACTCCATAACACATAACCAGGGGTACGTCATACATGGCGTAGGTGATGGTCTTGGTAAAAGAATCTAGGACTACATGATAGTGGGATAACTAATCTATACCCAAAATCATATCAAAATCCATCATGTATAGTATAATAAGATTGACTGGAGTATTAATATCTCAAAAAGTCACAACACATGATCTAAATACTTAATTCACTATTAAATAATAACCTATGATAGTATATACATATATAGGCAAGCATAAATAATACCCAAATAACTCTAACCATAAAGCATTATAAGTAAATGAATAATAATTTATGGATCTCAGATCAAATAAATAAAAAGTTGAATAACAGCATACCAAAATCATACCTATAAAAACAATATCCAAAGAATCAGACTCGGGTCTAGTAGGTAGTGAATACAACTACCAACCTAGCTAGGATCTTGATCGATCTCTTATTCACCTACCTGAGAAACTCTAAGAGCACCTTAGAGACCGCCCCTACAGTAATTGATACCAGGTTTAGCTAGGGAAAAAATACCTAAATTGGTGGAACACTATGAAATGAATGAACCATTGCTCCTTGGCTAGGGCACTCAATCAAGAAATGACCAAAAGCTCCACAATAATAACATACTTGAAACACTCCTGATTTTGGCCCTTGAAAATTTCTTGAGCTTTGAGGTCATTAGCTATGTTACGACTTGACCCCATGAGTCATAAGATGTCTTGAGAGGTTAAGTGACCCTAGTTATTTGATCAATGTGTGGTGTTTAGTTTCTGCCCAGGGTACTATTTAATGGAATGAGCTGTAAAGGTTTATTGTGAGTCATTAGAAGGAGCCATAATAAAATTATGTAATTTTATGGCTTGATTCTTCACTGAGTATTAGCAGCTCACTAAGAGCCATAAGTATATGTTATGAGTCATGGTATGAAATCATATAATGTCTAGTGTTTAACCCATTTGAGTTTTGTACCGACTATGACTGGATCTTACGAGTCATATAATCGTGTTACAAGTATAATTTTTCAGACATAAGGTTGATAGTGTATGGAGATCTTGGTTACTATATTGTTTATGAGTTATGAAGATAGGTTATGATCCACTAGTTGACTCGTAGTGAAAGAAGATATTTTACCAGCTTTTATGTTAAGGGTATTTTGGTCTATCGAAAATAAACTCTCTACTTTTTCAGAAGTAGAGGTATAGACTACATATATTTTACCCTCCCCAGACCCCACTTGGAGGGATTCACTGGGTTTGTTGTTGTTGTTGTTTATGTTAAGGGCATTTTGGATATTTTCCTTCTTCCCAACTTAATACCCATGAATTATAACCTCTTTAGGTTGTCATTGTCCCTTATAAACACATCTAATAGACTCTAAAAAACTCTCAAATACGTAAGGTTAGGAACACTTAGGGTTTTCAAGAGATTAATCAATTGACATATCAAAGGGTGATTTTTCTCAATCCTTCTTTATGTTTAAGCTATGTTACTCTCCCCTTATTGTAAATTTTGTAAAAGAATGCGATTTAAAATATTATTCATGTAATATTTATGTTGGGTTTTGAACTATGGATTATGGATTTTTAATATAAATTTTTTAAATATTTGTTCCATGATATTTATGAAATTATTATATTTAAATTGATGGTTGGTAAATGCATTGGGGTGCATGGGAATGGTGGATGGATATAGGGGTACTATGGAGTACCTACATTTATTATATTAGTATGGAAATTGGTAAAAAATCAACCCACTAATGACTTGGCTTGAATTATTTCTTGAAACTAATGTGTGGTGCTAATGGTTAAATGATTAAGGATGGTAATAAACACCTTATGGGGTATGATGAAGTTCCATGGGACGATATCAATGAAAGCCTTGATAGGTACACGAGAATCCCCTAAGTGATTTTTATAATGGAGTCTGTAGGGTAGATGGAAATCACCCAAGTCTTTGCTAATGACATTACTTGCAAGCTAAAATTGGTATGAGTATACCACTTAATAAATAATGACTTAATAATTGATTCCTGGAACTGGTGGTTTGGTCATGTATTAAATGTTTTAATCGAGCAATAGTGAGGATTGTGACAGCTAGTCGTGAAGGTGTGAGTCCAAAGGATGGACACTGGAAACACATGTTTCTCGATACGAGAGTTGGTCTTGATGACCGTGTGCTTGTTATGTACAATGGAATCCCTCATATTATACACCTATTTTTGTTTCATGGTGGGTGACGGTTAGAAGGGAATCCTTGACCATGTATAATATCTCTTATTAATGCGGCTAATACGCATTAGGGCCCATTCAAGCGGTAGCAGTTTACCCATATATCCGTTGGGTGGAATTATTATTGAAAAGATACACAAACTAGTTTAAGGTTATGAAATGCATGTTAGACATTATTCCCTATCCCGATATGGTAAATTTATGTATATATGTTTTCGCATATAGTTATGTCCATTGGTTTGACTTGGTTTTGGATTGATGGCATTACATTATCTTTATTCCTTAGTTACATGCAAGAGTTCACCCTGTTAACCATCTATAGATGCTATATCCACACATGATGTAGGAATCATCCATACTTCCACTCCTCTTTCTCAGTGACTAGGTGATTCAGGGATAAGTTTTGAGTCAGATCAAAGTGGTGAGCTTCCATACTCGGAAGACCCCATTTCATGCTATGAATTTCTTTTAATATTTCTCTAGTTTTGGTTTTGGCTATTTTCGGGGGCATATCCCAACTAGATATTCTTTGGTGTTTGTTAGTCTTTGTCAGCCTACTGTGGGCATAGGTAGTTTCGTTATCGGTGTTGGAATTGACATTTGTATTAGTATTTGTTGTATATTTCATACTGAATGATTTATTTTGGTTATAGTATTATTAAAATATTTTAAAATTGATATTGTTTTATCTTATTATATGTTCATAAATCATCTGACGTGAGGTGTAAGATGGGAGATGGTTTGGGTAATAAGAGTGGCGTTCTGTCCTAGTTAGACTTGAGATACCCGACACCGGCAGGCCTGGGTTTCGGTCACGTCAATGCCCCAAGCGTAGTACTGAAACTAGAAAATCCAATTGTCTTAAAATAACCACCACAACTAGAATACCCTGAAAATGAACCTCTCAAAGATTTACCACTACCAAGGCTAGGAGAATCACAGAAACTAGACTGGCTTTCATCACTAATTTGAAGTTTGACCTAAATGGGATTCATGCAGAGAACCACTGACTTTGAATTATGAGGAACTATGGTTCCCACAAAACCTGTCTTTATACCATGACTTATTGTGGATACCTCCTTAGGCCTCTCGATGCATCTACTTCATAACCTATGCATAATCTAAAATCTCAGAAAATTACTTAAATGTAGCAACCATACTCTATGTAGATATACGAAGATAAATCTTTATCCCCAAACAAAAAAATGAACTCTCTGATACTCAACAATCAGAAATGAAAAAACATCTCTTGCCAACTCATGAAATCGAGCCTAATATTCCATAACCATCATGGAGCCCTGCTCCAACCTTCCAAACTTATCTCTCATATTATCCCTAAGAATCTAGGGCAAATACTTCTCATAAAAGATCATGGAGAATTGGGTTCATTGAAACAAAGGAGATCCAGCTGGCCTGTAATCAAGATGACCTCTCCACCAATGTTG
This sequence comes from Capsicum chinense, assembly GCA_026120095.1. Taxonomy (NCBI): domain Eukaryota; kingdom Viridiplantae; phylum Streptophyta; class Magnoliopsida; order Solanales; family Solanaceae; genus Capsicum; species Capsicum chinense. Next base: position 101,656,577 of record JAPEIP010000011.1, on the reverse strand, counting down.
AGCTTTTTTGCCCAATTGTGCTTCTATGTCCAACTAAATGGAAGTGTAATCCACACTACGGTTCTCAGCTAAGCTGAAATTACTGAGCCTATCCTCATAAGAAATTATAAACTCATATACATCGTTCTCAGTGTGCCAGAAAAGCTAGGCAGAGCCACACTAAAAAAACTACCTAACATCTTCTTCTTCTCAAAATACATAGTAGGTTGGGATATCATTGGTCGGGAACTACCGAATGGACAAGTAGCAGCACAAGAGGGACCTCCACTTTGGGTGCTGCAACTATAGGATGCATCCCCACCTACGTACTAATATGATCCACAAACTATGCACCATAAGATGGTGCACCATCCAAAAACGTAAACCAAAGCATCCATTAACACTTAAGAAGAAAAAACCTCGATAAAGCCTGGGCTAGTCCCAGGTGCACCACTAGCGGGGGTTATAGCATCCCTAGTTTGAGAGTAGGAATAGGGTCTGGTAAAGGCCCCAAATTCTATCCCCTACCTGGGGAAATTTTCCGTGGCTGTCAAGGACCTCTACGTTGTACATGGAATAGTGACAGGGTCCCTAGGCTAGGTTGCAGGACCCTTATCTCTTGTAGCGGTAGTGCGTGTCATAACCATTTGTGAAAGAATGAAACAAAAAAATGGTTTAGAAACCCACTCAAACTCTTTGCACAAAATGAGTGAAAGAATTAAAAACCTCCTAAGAATTTCCTATAACCAACAAAAGATTAGAAATATACATCTTCTTTCTAGTACGCTAAACTATAATTGTCACTTAGTCTTATACAAACAATACTGGTGAAACCTGGTTTATGAGTCATGATAGCACCTACATTATTCCAATAGTATGGAAGCCATACTATTGCCTCGATCTATAAACAACTTGCTAACATAGGGGGAAATAGCCTAAAAGCCAGAAATCAACATTTAATGAGTAAAATGAGCAATAAAGCTGCCATAATTGTCTAGTGGATAGATAAAATAGTAAAAAACATTCAAAAAATCATTAATACTGGTACAAGAGCTACTATAAATAAACTATAAGTACGGAGTAGTAAAATACAATCTATCTCAAAAACGAAAGACTTGACATGGATAAATAGAAGGAGAAAGGCAAACTATAAATCCAAGTGATTACCCTATCTCAGAAACTAACATAGCATGATAGTCAAATTAGGGAAGGCTACTAGTACTTGGATCTACTTCAGAAATGTACAAAAGTGTAGTATGAGTAAAAAAACTATGGGTACTCAGTACGCATCATCGGTTGACTGATTTAAATCATGGTATAAATAAAATAAAAGACAAAATAAAATAATCTAAGTGAATGTAAAAGGTGCAAACCTTGAAAATATGCTCCAACACTATTGTGCATAAGTATGTAAATAAATATAGAAAAGTAACATAAAGATCACACCATTATAAGTACTTTTTTGGCCCCATAAAGAAATAAGTGCAGAAAAGTAAATGACCCAATGCAGGCCATCATAAGTGTTGAAGGTCAAATTAAGGAAAGTAAATAACCCCGATAACAATAAATTACGAATTACTATGCCATAACATAGAATCCATCTTTACCATATCATATCGTAAATGGCTCTTGAAATGTCAGACTTGAATAAAAACTCAATATTATCATCATTTCCATTATTTGTCGAACTCAAATCAAAAATCCTATTATCATCACCATAATCGAATATCAGACTTGAATAAAAACTTATATATCAGTATCATAACTAGTTATCAAGTTGGAATATGTACTCATATATCATTATCATCATTAATTACTAGAATTGAATCAAAACTCATATATCATTATCACCATCAACAGACCATGTAAATAAATTCTAATCATAAGCCATATTACTAAAACAAAACAATTATTTATCAAAACAATCCCATAATTAGCTCCAATACCAAATTACAAAACTAGCATAATCAACTAGCATACAACCTCTCCAAACTTTCATAATAGCATTAATAAGGGTAAATCATGTGTAATTAAGTCTACAAAGTCTATCACAAGTCTTGGCTAATGACGGGTTAGAAGGGTTCACTTTTAATCCCCTAAATCCATTTTAGGAAAATTTTACCCCAGATTAGCCTATAGTATCCAAATCCATTTCTATATGTTAAATAATCCCTAATTAGCCATAAGATAGCAATTTATCCAAAACATGAGCGACTAAGTAAATTTTGCCTAAGTTATGATTTCAGGATAGCCTAAATAGTGTAACTAAGCCAAATAATTTGTATTATACCTCTAACACCTAAATCACACCCCATATATAGAATAACATCACACTAATACTATGAAAAAACTCCATTTATGAAGAGAGTAAACCTAGCCTACCTGGATGCCGATGAAAAGATTAAAGAATTTGCTAAACCACCAATTTCCCTTTCTATGAAGCTTACACAATGTGCCACACTATTAAAATTACAATCCACTGATTAAAACAATAACAATGATACCAATATTTGCCCTATTGTGCTTCAGATTAAAAAATTACACAAAAATCCCATGCGTCTCCCATTTGAGGAATCCCAGTTTTGAAACCAATGAAATGTTCCCTCTATGTTCAAGGAGCCATTACTCTCTAAAATGAGTGAATTTCAAGATATAATGGTGCAAAAATCAAGCGACCAAGCTTTTATGAATTTTAGATAAGAATAGAGAAATCAACCACAAAAAATGGAATCTTACCAAAAATTCAAAGATGAAATGTGTAAATTAATTTTACCAAATCTCCACAATCACCTTCAATTTATTATCCTATGATTTCCCACTTTTTAGGGGTCAATAATCTAGAGATTAGGTGAAAATTGTGAAAATCAAGCTAAATGAGGGAATTTATACCATCCTTGGTATGCAGGTGCCACTTAATTCGACACTAGACCTCTTTAAGAGTACAAGCTAAAGTACCCAGCTGACTGCAAAAGCGTTACTTTAAATACATGGCAGGCCACTAAGATAATCGATTTGCGCTAAATCGAATAACAATTTAGTAGCTAACTATCCGCTATAGAGACATTTGTAGATTTGGTTAGGGTGTCTAAAGCACCTAAAGAACTGCTAAAGGACACTCCACTTGCAGTCACACCTAATTTTATTTCATTAGCATGGGACTTGGAATATATTTGAGTCTTTGCCAACCTCTTCTGACTCACCTGGAATCCCTTATAAGCTAAAAAACCATGCTACCTTATCAAATTCAACATTATGGACTCAACTACTCAGTCAATATGACCATATGATGTTGTTTTAATGAATTTTGACTCCCATACCACTTTCCATTTTTCATAACTTTCTGCCAATAACTTAAAATAAGTTTGGTAGACACGAGATCCAAACCATCGGTCCACCTAACCTAAAATAATTCCTCGAAGCTATTAGATAGTCAAAATTTTCATATAAGGTCTTATGGATGAATTTTTTAAACGATAGCCAAGTTGAACAACAAAAGGATTAAAAATAGGGAATTGCCTCAACATAACAAATGGATTGTCCGGTAATCAAATTATCAGTTCCAACAAGTTATAAATAACTTGGAGAAACTATAGTAAATCTATAAATTGAAAAGAGAGAGGAAATATAAGAAAATTCCTGGAGGATCATTGCACATATAGGGCCATTTGTGATACTATATCAACTTTTAAGGTCGAGTAGATAGGGCGAGCAACTCCTAGTCTGTTTGAGGCTGTTGTTTGACTTTGAGGTCGGTCGTTGTTTACTAATACCACAAAATTCTAAACTATTATTAGAATAATTCTTCAAATGCATATGTAACAAAACCCAATGTTTTCTTTCTATGAGAAGTTCGTTAGACATAAATTATGTCAATAAGAAGCTTCTACCAGAAATATAAGTAGAAAGTTTTATTCCCATTGTATTCTAATATAAGATTTTACCATGGTCAATGTGAATGAACATACCTCCTAGAATATGAGTATTTTTGAAGCTTAAGACCCATAAAATCTAAAGACTTCAAGTCTTCTATCTAAAACAACTGACCATTTGTTAATCCAATTCTAGAACAAGAAGTAATCGCCATTTTAGTAAAGTATTTTAAAGATATTAGATGCAACGACCCAACCAAGGAACAAATGTTTATGAGGATAATATACTCTGTGCTCTTCTACTGAAAAATTCCAGAAGTTTTTACAAAGTGACCGTGGGAATGTCATTAATAAAATCCTTTGGATCCTTCTCCATCTTAGAACAATTGAACTATAAAGGATTTCTTTGGAGGAAATCATAAACATTCTTTGTTCTCATATTCCCACTAAGGTTGACCTAGGCAATGACTAATTAGTTAACTTGAGGAACCATTTCCAGAGCTATAACATGAATAGCATCCCTAAACTGAAGCAAGAAATTCTTGGTTGATAAGAGGGTCTGTTGGGGCTAGTGGTGATTGTCGGTTTCCATTTCTATTTCTGTTACTCATTTTTTTTAACTTCTAGGAAGCATTATTCTTTAAATGCCTAGATCATAAGTTAGAAAGAGATTAAATAAAGTACATACTCTATCATCCAATATGAACATAAAAAAAGTAAAACTTTACTAAAACACTTCATAGCCTCTCATTTATATGTGCTGAACACTTCACGCCATGAATAAGACTCTACTTCACAAGGCTTTGAGAAACCTTACAACACTTTAAACATGATTCTCTAATATTAAGTTTTTCATGACCTGAGACTACCCCTATTAACAATACCATTCTTTAAGAGACAAGTAACCCCAAGATAACCTAGAGTTGGACAACCACTAAAACAACTGTATATATAACACATAAATATGGAGGAGGAGCTAAAATATGAATGAAATAAAAATAATAAAAATCAAACTCTGCTCTAAAGTCAATAAAAGAATTATCTAGTATAACTATAAAGTTAAAAGCCTATTGTCTGTCTGGAAGTATCTTCTAAGAATGATATGCTAGGACAAACCCCCGACTGACTCTAACTATATGAAATCTCACATAACTAAAATAAAGACATAATCGTAAGACTCTTTCTCAAATGATAATGACTTACCACACTCTATTGTTGAGATATGTATAGGACATGCTAATCCTAAGACGAATGTTCAGTGACTAAACTAATACTATAACCCATATAAAAGTATGAATTCAATATTTTAATTGTACTAAGGAGCATTTGGGATAGGAACTAAAACTCAAATGATCAAAATCTTGTGTATCAAAGCATGTGAGATCTGAACTAAAATACATAAAATGATCTTGTTTTGTATCAAAGACAAAGTTGAACATAAAACTTATAAAATAAGATTATGCATGACCCAAATGAATGAGTATGCAAATGATAGATACTGTGTTGATTAAGATAAATCTAAGGCATTCATTAAATGAATCATAATTATGGGAGCTACTATTAACTGACATAATCTATGAGCTAAACGAGCCTTACTAGTAATGCTAACTGGAAAGGTGTTCTATACCTTACCATGGATTCAAATACAAACTGATATGGATCTACCAAAATAATATAAAAAATAATAGATATTGGATGTGTTTCTGGAACCAAATCAATTCCAAACTCTATCAATAGGAATACATAGAATTTTATTCAGAAATACCTTAGGAAACTCGTTCACCCCCAATATTGAATGTAAAAAAGGACCTTCCGAGTTATAATCTTTAACCCAGTCTAGATGATAGAGACAGCGTTTGGAGATTAATCTCAGAGATCTAAGATAAGAAATAAACCTCCCCTTAGGAGTTAGGGAACCACCATCCCACTCAATATCCAGTTCACTAGTGAACCTAAGACAACAAAAAAGGTCTGATAATCTAATGATTCATGAAAAAGTGTAACTAATCTGTCCCAATAACAACATCAAAATCCACCATATCAAGTTCAAACAAATCCACCAAATTCTGCTTACTATAAACAAATACAACACACCCCCTATAGAGCCTTTTAGCAATCATAGAGTAACGTACAAAGGTAGAAACAAAAAAAGGATCCAAAATAGCCTAAAGATCAAAACCAAATACCCAGCCACAAATGGGGTCACATAAGAGAGAGTGGACGTCAAATCAAGCAAGGAATACATATCAAGAAAAAAGAGTTGTAATATACCAGTAATAACATCAGTTGATGCCTTAAATTCATGTCGAGTATCAAGAGCATATAACCTATTTAAACATGAATCGATACTAGAAGTAAAAATTAATGCAGGAGTACCACTTTTTAGTTCAGGAGTAGAAGATGAAGAAATTATAGCCTTATTCACTCCTGAAGCACCTATACAAACTAGAAAGTTTCTAATTATATGGACTGACTAACCCTATTTGAAACTCCTATACCTCCTCTAATCATAGAAACCTCTAATAAATACCATAAAACTAAAAAGAGGATCTTGATGAGGACGACTAAGCCTTATTTCTAGAGAATGCGCACCTTGTGCCTCAAATTATCAAAACCCTACTAATGCCTATCACCCGACTACTCTTGGTAAGGAGCTTTAGCTGAAGAGAATGAACTAGAACTCTCCCATTTCTTCTTTGGCCACTTACCACCATCCTAACCACCTTGTTGTTGAGCACTACTCTATTTAGATGACCTGAAGTTCAACCTGTTTCCTCTTTTCCTCCTCCACCTGCTTCATACGAACCATAAACCTAGAAATATCCTTGTGCTTGATCAATAATGATTCCTGCTTTCAAGGATCAATTCCTGAGGTAGTCCTAAAGAAAATTTTCTCATCCTTGCCCTCGTATTATACTACTATTTTTTAGCATACCTTGACAGCTGAGGAAATTTCAAGGCTTAATTCATGACAAAGATTTTCCTTTGTCTCATATTGAAAAATTCCTCCGTCTTCACTCTCCTCAACTCCTAAGGAAATAATGATCCTTAAAAGCATTAGAGAATGTCTCCTAAAAATTTAACTACTCAACATCACCTCTCTCTCTATCCCACTCCTTGTACTATTAGTACATTACATTTTTAAGCTGATAAGCTAAGAAAATCACCCTTTCTATATTGGTGGCCTACATCACCCTAAAGATTTTCTCCATTTCATCTACGAAACCATGAAAATCCTCCTCCACCTTTACACCAGAAAAAATAGAAGGATTTATCTTCATAAACTGACCACTCCTTATGACTTTACCAAATGAAAAACCAGATACACTTTGATCGACCCGAGGAGAAATCAACTGATTAATAACATGAATCGATTTGCAAAATTTTGCATTAGTCACCTCCCCTTAAGGAGGACTAGTAGCATCTGGTGAAACTATAAAAAATCAAGGACTGGACCACTAAACTGAGTGTAGATCCACTCTCTAGTATGTGTCCCTTACATATTGTCCTTATTTGGATCTCAGATTATCAAAGCATGATGTGAAAAGTGAACAAACAAGGAATAGAGAAGATTCCAGGACTTAGAATCCAATATTTAAAATAGAATACCATTAAAGTGAAAAATTACCAAATGCCTTATCGAGTCTCGCTTATGAGTGTGGCACGATACACACCCTTTAAAGAGACTCTACTCGACACAAATTTGTGGACTCCTAATTGACCATAAACATAAATAATTGATACCAACTTGACATGACCCATATGAGGGACTTTTCGTAATGGGTAACCCTAGTCCAACCAGGATTGAGTACCACCTATGTTACCCAACCCAACCTTATAATATAGATGCCTTAAGTCGGATGAATTCCAAATCTATAACAAGATATTTATACAAAACAAATCCAAAAGTATTATTCTATAACTGTGACAAACCCAAACAAGTCCAGTTATACAAAACAAATCCAAAAGTATAACATAACCAATATAAAAACAAAGGTCTTGTCCATAACCTAACATAAAAGGATAGAAAGAATCATAAATACAGTCTAATGGTATCATCCCCAATACTAATGTCAATACTAAGAATGATATCAATACCGACATCGCCCATTCCAACCCATAGTATTCACATAAAACCCCTAAGTAAAAGAATAACAATATCTAATTAGGACATGCTTCTAACCATAGACATAACCAATATCCATAAAATAACAAAAATATATAAAGACACCCAAGATATTAAATGGTGCCTTCCAAAACATGGAATATCATAAATTCAATCTAATAGTTGATCAAAAATCCAATAACTAAGCAAGAGGCGTAAGATAACAGATTCTTGTATCACGAGGGGATACATTCGCCCAAAGACGGGTTAGCAGGTAAACTCTAGCATAAACTTAGGATAAGGATAAGATAATTCCATCTAGTAAAGCTATGTAAATCAACAATATACGTAGAAACCATACACATATATAGCCAGTATAAGAAATAGAGCTAGTTTTAGCATTTATTTAAGACCATTAAACTAGGTATATCTAGCTTAACCATCCTAGAACCACCCATGAGCTATATGGGTCTAGTGTGAAATACCTCATACCTTTTCTAGCTAAAATATATCCCTAGAATATTAAGGGATAGCTTCCAAAATGAAGAATCTTTATTTCGTGTGAAATTTTCCAAATTTAGACCTCCCATTATGTTGGAAGTTTTATAAGCTTTCCAACGGTATATGATTCTCCTAAATCCGATGATTGAGTGAGAAGTTAGGGCTATTTTAAGCTTCAGCCATAAAATACTATAATTTGGGTCCTTAGCGTGTCGTAGAGATGATTTTAATGACAATTGTCAAATTCTTGTGAGACTCCATGATATTGGAATGTCACAGAGTGGTCAAATTTCCCATTCATCAAGATCCAATGAAACTCGATTTCCCCGCATCGTAGAGAAGCCCTTTTTCTCATTTGTCCATTTCTAGTGGCTCACCGTGATGGTGGCACATCACGGTGATATCCCTAATGGAGATTTAGTAAAGCATCATGATAGTTGTGCATTGTTGGTAGTTTTTAGTTGGCCACTACGATAATAGAGCGTCCCATCATAGGCTAAATTTGTGAATTTTCCTTTTTCTAAGTAAATATTTAAAAGGTTCACTTTGGTCTTTTCCCAAGATAATAGATGATTTAACGCATCCAGAACATATCACATTCACTTTTTACAAAAATACTCTCAAAGAAAACCCTAGATCAACAAACTTTCTCCCCAAGAAATCTAAATCCCTCCATTAATCCTCCAAGGAAATTAAATATTTAGGAATCCTAATGCAAGAACTCTAAGTATTCATCTACAAAGAATCAATAGGAATCCAAGGATCAAGTTTTGGCATCTTAGATCATCAATTGAGGTTTGTGGGGTTATGGACAAGGATAATCCTTTTTTCCTGTACTCAAAACTTATTTTAATTACAAATTTGTTGAAATTTTATATGATTTATCATGAAATTAATGTTAGGGTTTATACACAATATTGCTATTTATGAGTTTATGAGATTTCCAATGATTTAGAAGTTTAATTGCATGTTGATGTTCATATTTTCATTTATATTGCAGAAATTTCCAGATTTTAAGTTAATTTATAAATGTTTACATCACTAAGCATGAATATTATGATGTTTTAACATGAGTTTGATGCATGGGTCATAAGCCCTAGTTAAGATTGATATTTTAAGATTGTTTGTCCTATGAGCACCCTAATATGAGATTATACTCATATTTTCTATCAAGATTTGACATTTTTAGTCCTGAGCTAAGATAAATAATCCACATTGTTTATATGACTTGAGAATTAAAGCAAGAAAGAGCATAATTGATTTTTTTATAAACTCTTTTGCTATATTTTTTTGAAGTGGATTTCTTAAGATCCTGAACATAAGAATGTGAGTAGTATTTATCACTGATATGGGTACGATACTAAGGTTTCATGCCCAAGAACTACGTGCCACCATAGGATTAAGATTATTCCCACTTCTAAATGGATAACAAGATTGTGATCACTTCAGATAAGAGATTCTATTCTGATGGTACGAGTAGAACAACTTAACCCAATATGGGCAAGATGTGGGACTCCATGAATGCTCACATAGATTATGTCAATTAGAAGAATATCCCAAAGAGACGTCCCCTACCCTTAAAATAGTTTATTGGTTTAAAACCTTAAGATAAAAGCATATATTTTGAAAGCTATGATTTTAAGATTCTTAAATTCTTGAGATGAAGTATTTTGCTTACAAGTTGACAAGATGATGTAGTAGCTTTCAGAATGAATAGATTTTAGAACAGAATGTAATGGCTCACAAGATTCATATTATATACTTTATTGTTCATGATTTATGATCTTCAGTTTTTAGATTACTCAAGCATATCTGAGACATTTACGTTTAGCATATATGATATTTTTTATAAATTGTGATGATATTGTTTACTTATTACCTTTACCCCCATATTCTTAGTAAATTAAAAAATTACTAATCCATATATATTCCTATGTGCTACATTGTCTCATAATAAAGGTTTAGGTTCTCAATCTCAGCAGTGTAAGTGATTTTAGAGCATCTCATCTACATCTCAACAATTGGTGAGTCTTCATAGTTCGGGGACTTGACTATTAATATTTTTAGTTTATTAATAGATGTTTTTGAATTCATTCAGACAGTTTAAGTCAGTTGGAGCTTGTCCTAGCGAATCTCTAGTTAGCAGAGGCTTGTCGGACTACTAAATTTAGTTTTAAACTTTTGATTCAGTATTCAGATTTCTTAGTGTTATTTTCCCAAGACTTGTGAGATTAGTATGTTTCAGATAAGATCTCCATATTTATTATCCTTTTATACTTATTTCCCTATTTTGAGATCCAAACTTAGTAGTAAGCATCCAGGGTTAGCTCAAGACTACTTGTAGTTCGAAACACCATGTGGCCTTCTGCAAAATCAGATTTTAGGGTGTTACAAACATCTTATCAGAGCCTAAGGTTTAGAGAGTCCTATGGAGTCAGAGAAGCCTCGTTACATAGAGTGTTGATAATTGGTGTGAAGTGAGCCATATCTATGAGACAGAGGCTATGTAGAATTTTAGGAAACCATCCCTTCTTTTAAGAACAATCGTGCATTCAACATCTCTATTAGCTTCTAACTAGTGCTTTCATATCGAGCAAAAACGATAACCAACCACCTCAACCTGCAGATACCTTAAACTGGAATGTGTTATTTGCAAAGTTTTAGGCTGCCTTTAAGGCGCTATCCTAAGCTATTACGACTTATGTTTAGGGTAACTGATAAGCTACAACCTCGCTTCATCAAGATGGGGACTTAGCCAAAGCCAAAATTCAAGATTTTATGAGAATGAACCCGCCAAAATTCTTTGGGTCAAAAGCAGGTGAGGACACATAACTTTATTTAGATGAGGTAAAGAAGATCACCTGAATTATGAATATTTCTAAAGAGAAGAGTGTACAATTGGAATTCTATAGGATGAAGGATGTTGCATATGTTTGGGTAGTGATGTGGAATAAAAGTAGAGGGGAGAATACAACTCCCATGACTTTGAAAATATTTTAGGATATTATCTTAGACAAGTTCTTCCCATGTAAGATGATGGAATATAAGATAAAAGATTTTATTAACTTGAGGTAGGGTTTAATGATAGTGAAGGAGTATTGCCTCAAGTTTAACTAATTGTCTAAGTATGCCCCTAATCAGATGGCTGACCCTAGGTCAAGCATGAGTAAGATTATGACTGGTGTGTATGGGTTGGTAGTGAAAGTGTAAAGGACTGCTATGCTCATTGAAGACATGGATCTTGCTAGATTGATAATATATGCATTATAGATTAATGCGGAAAAGTTGAAAGAAAGAGAGACAGTAAATAAGATGGATTGATCAAGGCAATTTGATCATGGTAAGAAAAGGTCTGGGGGAGGAAATTATTTACACTTTCAGAATCGTTCATATATGCCAGTACCTTCTTCAGCTAGGGCTCCTGCACCATGAAATAGGCAGGAATAGTTGGGTATGTCTTTCATCTCTAGATCTCAGAATAATATGAGTGGTAAGCCTTGTTATCCACTATGTTATAAGTTTAGTACGGCCCATTTGAGTGAGTATTTTTAGGGTCATAGAGGTTGTTATGGTTGTGGCCAATCGGGTCACAAAATCAAAGTGTGCCAGTATGTTAGAAAGGGAAACAAAGATATTCATGCCCAGACTCATGCTAATAGTGCACCAGCTCCTATAGGTCGCCAAACTCCTCCTCAGGGCACATCATCTAGTACAGGTGGCGATTAATGCTAGAATTAGTTTTATGCTTTACCATCTCTCCAAGAGCAGAAAGATTAACCAAATATTGTTACTGGCATACTTTGTGTCTTTTATTTGGAGATTTATGTGTTGTTAGACCCCGGGTTGATTTTTTATTATGTGATTGTATTAGTTTCTGTAAATTTTGAGATAAATGTTGAAAAGATCCCTGAGCCTTTCTTGGTTTCTAATCTAGTAGGGGAGTCAGTTGTTTCTAAACAAATCTATAAAAGGTGTACTATCACTTTCATTCCTAATTTCATATTAGAAGACTTGATTGAGCTAGATATGGTTGATTATGATTCTATCCTTGGAAATGGATTGGCTCCATTTTTGTTAAGTCTCTACAAATTGTCACACCTGAGTAGTGAAGTTTCAGTTTGCACATAAACTAGTCTTTGAGTAGTTAGAAAATTTAGTTTCTTCTAAGAGTCATTTCATATCATTTCTTAGAGACAGAAAGTTGATTTCTAAAGGGTGTATCTATTATCTAGTTCAAATCAAGGACAATAAGTCTGAGACTCCAACAATTCAGTCTATCTGAGTGGTCAATGAATTTCCTAAAGTTTTTCCAGAAGATCTACCAGGGGTACCTCATAATAGGGAAAGAGAATTTGGTATTGACCTTCTCCCAGATACTAACCCTACTTCTATCCATCCTTATAGTATGGCTCCCACAGAGCTCAAGAAGTTGAAAGAGAAACTCTATGATCTTTTGGATAAAGGTTTTATAAGGCCCAATGTTTCTCCATGGGTCGCTCCCATCCTAGGTCATCTAGCTTACTAGTGTATACTATCTTTTCTTTGATATTTAATCAAATATTTGGTGGGAACAGAATTTGCTTCAAGATTTTTTTCAATTTTCACTGGGTTCCCTCTATTTTAAATTCAATCACACCATATTATTTCACTTTAGGTTACTCAGATTTCAACAATAGGGTTACTGCACCATAAATATAAAAAATCAACACTACTAAATAATTATTTAACCCATTTACATATAATGATAGTTGTGTTACTTTTATTTCAAAAACTAAATGAGTAAAGTAAAGTTAAACAAAAGTATGATAATATTGAAGCAATGGAAATGAGAATAATTCATAAATAGTGCTAATTTGTTGCATAGTGTATAGGGGATTGTATGAATGGAGTGAAATTTTCTTGTCTTGATTTTCTGATGAATATTTGAGATTAGGCGGAGTTAAAAAACATTAGGAAGGCTTTAATTGTGGATTTATGGGTTATATACTTGGGTTGTGGATGTTCTGATATTGTAGAATATGTGTTTCATGAGAGGAAATTAGAACATGTTCAATGCATTTGAAATATGGTTGGTAAGGTCTTTTGTTTCAGAGAATTTGTCTTTTGTTTCAGAGAATTTGTCTTTTGTTTGATAAGGTCGCATCTTCTTTAAAGATTTAAGGAAATATTCAAACATACCTAGTGTAAGACCCCATAAAATTTTGATTTTTTTACTTTTGACCCTCTCGTAGGCTTAATGTTAATTATTTTACTTAAATTATGTTTAGGGGTGTTCAAAGGGTGTTTTGGGAAAGTTTTGGCATTTTTATAAAGGTTCAAGGCTATTTTGGGACTGCAAAATAATGAGGATCTGCCATAGTAGCATGGCATACCACTTAGCCACCCCGATAAATGTATGATGCGTTGGCTACCCTCGTGATAGCAACATTCTATGTTGTTGTGTTAATTTCCTAAAGTTTTTGGTTTTTACACTTGCGGTAAGTGGATTTTTTGTTCTTTATCCCTTATATAACTTTAAAACACCAAATTAACCTATTTTCTCCAATTTTCAAGACCAAACACTACACTTTTACTCTCTTACTCCCAAACCAAGAATGTTTCAAGTCTTTATAAGAAACCATTACTCTAGGATAAAAACTTTGATTTCTCTTCAAATTCTTCTATATTTTAGGTATGTTTCTTTTTCCGTAATTGAATTTTTCATCATGCCATCAATTTATTAAATATTTATATGATTTAAATTGATGGGTTTAAAATTAGATTAAGGGCTTTGTGTTACTATAACTTGAATTACTCTTCCCATGTTTTAAATAAATTATACATGCATTAATTGATGGTTTTGGGACTACTTTGGTGCATTATGAATATGGTTAAAATGGGTGACATGACTTTTACCAAATTTATGATTTTTTCTGCTTTGTGATGGCATTAACCTCAACCCAACCCACATTGTAACTTGTTTTTGAATACAGATACTTGCATAGTTTAACTTGTCCTTTGAAAACAACGCATTGCATTGAATGATATATGGATAACAACGGTTTTTGAATTCCCTTGATGGCCATGGTTTGGGATTTTAAATGAAACTTTGATATCTAATAGATAAATGGACTGGCTTAGAAATATTGAATTAGATTGCAAGCATATTCGTATGACAATATCATGTTTGAACAATACTTACTAAAGACAACTTGGTTAATGACAGGGTTCATTTGTAAACTATTTTACATTGGGCTTAACGGGAATCGTATAGCTCACCATGAAGGTGTAATCCTTGGGGACCCAATATCAAAAATAATATTTGCCAGTGTGTGGGGGCCTATATAGCCATGTGTCTTGATATATAATATATTTTGTATGGATATAACCTTGGTCTCTTCATCCTTTACCTTTTAGAGAGGGAGCCGGAGTGATATAGCCTATGGGTGCCTTTAGGATAGAGCAAACAACATAGTTCATGCTAATGGTTTAAACTATCATGTTAATGAACTCTTGTCCCTATCAAAATATCCCCCATATATATATATATATATAAGTATTGTGTATAATCCTTTGACTGGATTTTGATATGTGAACTATTTTATTCGTATCAGTTAAGTTACATACTAGTGCTTGCCCCGCGAACCATCCCTAGACGGTGCATTATTTCATAATGTAGTTTATGAGGACTTTTCTATATCTCCTGTGCAACATTAGGTGGTTAAGTACCTTTATTTTTTAGTTGTGAAGTGATAAGACTCCATCTTTCAAAATGCTGAGTTATTTCATTCTCTTTCTTATTGTCTTAAAATATTTTATTATTTTTTTAATACTCCGGGGCATGTTCTAATATAGTTGGTATTTTTTGTTTAGAGGCTTTCACTGACAAGATTCTGATTTTGTTGTCGTCTTATTTTGACATATTATATTTTGTTTTGGATTGTATTTCTCAATCATTAAAAAGGTTAGCCTTCAGAGTTTATATTTATGTTTTTTTGAGATAAGTCTAAGGGGGTTATCTCTAGACCATGGTGCCCGTCATGGCCAATCTCAGGTTTATTTCATGATAAGCTTAGTATCAGAGAATGATTTAGGGTCACTGGGTGTCCAGAAATCCATGTTGAGTAGAGTCTCTTTTATAGGTGTATAGCATTCCACAATTAAAATGGGTATGCCACAAGGCATTTAGAAATGTTTCCCTTTTCTATGGTCTATTTCGAGCGATAGATTCTAGTTTTGTGAAACTCCTCTAACTTATGGCTTACTCATATTTTAAATTATTCCTTTTCGAAGTTCTGACAAGCATAGAAACTCTACTAGAATATCTCTCCCACCTAAGGAAAATATGGAGGGAACTCACACTTTTTATGGAGTACAGACCTAGTTTAGGGTCCCTGCTCCTGACTGTACCATTCAATATAGGGTTCCACCAGTCCTCACTATTCTTTCTTGGGCTGGCTGGTTAAACTAGTGCTTATTTTCCCTAGAGAGATATTTCTATTTTTTAGTTTCGTCAATCAATCCATAAGTTTGCTCTACTTGTGGTATCACAGTCTTGTTGGATTGATCATGTGTGTCTTGTTTTCAAGTTCATCTACGGTCACCCTAGTTGTTTAGTTTATAAGGTTGAATCAACAAACCTTTACTGGATCTAGGGTTGAGATGGATCCTCAGGGGTTTATTAATGAAACGGAGAAGATCTTTAGGGTTATGCATGATAGTTATTCAATAGGGTTTAGTTGGTGGATTATCAGTTCATAGAAGTAACTTATTAGTGGTATGAGGAGTAAGAAGAATTGAGAGGTGATAATGTTGAGCTGGCGGTGTAGGATGCATTTTTAGGTTCTTTACTTGATCACTTCTTTCCTCAAGAATTGAGAAAGGCTAAGGACATAGGAAAAAATGAGTGCTAAGGAGTAAACAGTAAAGTTTGAAACGTAGCCCCATTATGCTCTTGAGTTTTTGTCTAATATGAGGTCCATAATGATGCATCATGGTTTTGGTTTGTCCTTTGATATGGTGTTGGAGTATAAGTCTACGATGTTGAATAATAATATGGACATATACAAGATGGTGGTTGCCATAGGTAGAGGATGATAAAAGGAAGTATGTAGAGATGGAAGAAAGGAAGAAAAACAAGTTTGGTATAAAGAGTAGAATGCCAATCAGTAGAATAATGAGAAGGATAGAAAACAATTGACAAAGAAGAAGAACTAGGGAAATTCTTATTCAACAACTTGTGCTTCTTATCCTAAAACTTTAGGTGAATGTTATTTTCATTCTAGGAGTGCTTCTAAGGCATAGGTTATCCAGTTTAAAGGAACTAGATCTCAGTTATCCCCACAATACCCTTCTTGTCACTTTTATGGATAGCTTCACCATGAATATTATGAAAAGGAAGGAAGTTGTGTTTTAATTATTGTTACCCTGGTCATCTGTGGTCGAATTATCCCATAGAAAAAGTTTCCACTAGAGCTAATAAGGTCTCAGTCACCACTTCTTTGACTGTAGTACCTAAGGGTGCAACATCAAGTATCGACAATGGCTGACATCATATCTATGCACTTGATACTCATTCAGAATAAAAGTCATATATAGATGTTGTCACTAGTATGCTACAACAGGTCTCCCGTAATGTTTATTATTTTCTTGATCTAGGTTCTACCCTATTTTATATGACCCCTTCTATGGCTGTACATTTTGTTTTGGGTCTTAAAAGTTTTTCTGATCTGTTTTCTATTTATACTCTCGTGGGTGAGACTATTATTGTTAGAAAAATCTAAAGGGTTTATGTGGTATCCATTTTTCATAGAGAGAGATTAGTGGACTTGATATGGAAAATTTTGATGTAATCTTATTGATGGATCGGCTCCATTCGTGCTATGCTTCATATAATTGTAAGACTCAAAAGGTCAGTTTCCATTTTCCCAATTAGCCGATAATGGAATGGGAGGGGAGTTCCTTTGTACCCAAATTAAGGTTAGCATAATAAATGTTTCCCAATGGGTGTCAGTATCATCTAGTTTTGGTTAAAGATTCTAATTCTTAGAATCCTTATTTTCAATTTATCCCTATGATTAATGAATTTCTCGAAGTTTTTCCTGATGATCTTCTTATAATTCCTCCAGATAAAGTGATAAACTTTAGATTGAGATTCTATCGAACATCTTTCCTATTTCCATTCCTCCTAAAATAATGGCTCCAGCAGAACAAAAGGAACTCAAAGAGTAGTTGAAGGAGCATTTTGATAAGGGTTTTGTCCTTCCTAATGTTTCTCTGTAGGGTACTCCTGCGCTTTTTGTGTGTAACAAAGACGGGTCTTTCTAAATGGTTATAGACTATTTTTAACTGAATAAGGTTACAATGATAAATAAGTACCTTCTACCTAGGATTGACGACCTTTTTTTATCAACATCAGGGTGCTAGGTATTTCTGTAAGGTTGATCATTGTTCGGGCTATCACTAGTTTAAAATTAGAGAGGTTGACATTCAAAAGCCTACTTTCTAAACTCGATATAGCCATTATGAGTTTTTAAATATATCATTTGGGTTGATTAATTCTCCAACTTCTTTCATGTATATTATGGATTGGGTGTTCAAGAAGTTGCTTGATTTGTTTTATATAGTCTTATTGATACATCGAAGTATACTCAAATAGTTATAAGGATCATGCCAATCAACTACAAATTATGTTAAAAAATCTAAAGGACAGAAAATTTTTTTCAAAATTTTTGAAATGTGAATTTTTGCTAAGTGTTGTGACTTTTCTCAGGAATGTTGTTTCTAGTGAATGGATCAATGTGGATCCATAAAAGTTGAGACACTTAATATTAAGCCTAGAGATATGACTCCAACCGACATTAGGAGCTTTTTGGGATTGGCTATGTACAATAAGAGGTCTGTGAAGAGTTTATCATCTTTTATTGCTCCACTGATGAAGTTGCCTAAACAAATGTTATGTTTTTTTCTTTGGATGCTTGTGAAGGTAGTTTTTAGAAGTAAATGATAATCTTACTTAAGCACTAGCGTTGACCGTACTCGAGGATACCGATGGGTTTATTGTGTATTATGATGTGTCCCGTGTGGGACTGGGTTGTGTTTTGATGCAGCATGGTAAGGTTGTAGCCTATGATTCTTAGAAGCTTAAGGTTCATGAGAGGATATACCCCACTAGTAATCTATATATTTGAACTGTGGATTTTCATTGAAGATGTGTCACATTATTTTTTTGGAGTACACATGGACATTTATTCAGATCATAAGAGCTTGCAATATTTGTTTACGGAAAAGGAATTGAAACTCAAACAAATATGGTGGATTGAGCTACTTATGGATAATGACATGTGTTCTTAATACAATCAAGGTAAAGCTAATGTTGCGGTTGATTCTCTTAGCAGGTTGCCTTTGATTATATTGTCCCACATTGATGAGAAGAAAAAGGTGTTGGTGATGGATAGTTAAAGGCTAGGTATCAAGGCAATCCATATTTTTTATTATGAGGAGTAGTGATTGTTTAAGAAGTGGTTAAGTTATCAATTTTTACTAAGGTTAAGGATAATTTAACTCCTGAGTCTACACCCCCGAACGCCAAACGGTGCTCACGACTCCGAAAGACCATAAGCTAACCCAGGACTAGTACCTACTTTAATATATGACTAATAATAATAATAAAATGCAGAAAATGGGTTGTCATTTTCCATAAGGAACACATCTGAACATAAAATACTGATAATTAAAATCTGAAATCTGAACGTCTGTCGGAAATAATCTAGTCTGATAAGCCTCTAACTGAACTATCTGAAAGTGGAGTTGATGGGACAAGCCCCCAACTAACTCCAACTACTGAAAATGTACTGAAATATTAAAAAGATAACTTTGTCCTCTAACTATGAGCACTCACCATTAAGTCTGCTGCTGATATGTTGGACTGCTAAGAATGCTCAGAAGCCTGTGCGTCTGAACTTATGATATAAGATATCATAGCACAAAATAAAGGTATCCGTCAATACTTTGAATGAACTGGTATGCTAAGTGAGTTAAGGCAAATGCATGGGTTCATATGCATGAACAAGAACTTGTTGAGTAACATAAATATAACTGAATAAGAGTACTTGTATATGTGAGACTATTGTATATACTGACTATGCAATACTATGCACATAACTACACATGTTCTAACTGAGATCATGTTAGTATTGGGAAATGAGTTCTGATAACTAATAACTCAATGACTCATATTTTAGTATAGTGATAACTGAATTACTATTAACTGGGATACTGTTCTGATAGTCCTAATTTTATAGAACTGAACTGAATTCTATATTGAGCAGGGTGACTTTATCTGACAGTCCTTTTTCTATAGAACTGAACTGAGTTCTATATTCAGACTAAAACTAAAACTGTGGGATATAATTATCTAACCAACATGCCCCTCTCTTAATTGATTGGGGTTCAACCTATAACCGCAAATGGAAGCGTGTCAGTACCATGCAATGGGTAAAAAAAAGTGTTGAGCCACCCTCATCTGGTAGGTGCTCTAAATGAGAACGGTGGTACCCTTAACAAGCAGGTAGAACACCTCATAAACCCTCAAATGATAGGCTGATGTCTCAACCTTCGCTGGCTATATAATTCTAGAATACAAAGACTGCTTCTATGAATCACACCCTCTACTAGCAGGTGATTCCCTATCCTTGGGTTCACTCGGTGGTTCCTACTCCCAGTTGAATAGAAACTAGACTGACTTCTAAACTACCCTAGGCTGAACAGAACTATCACTAATCGTGTTGTCTAACTGAACTAAACTGAGTTTATTGGGTCCCACTAACTGGCGGAATATTACTGAGTTCTATTAACTGACTGAGTTCTGAACTGAATATTGAAATAAGAATGTGACTGATTACTGAGTAGTACTATTCATGACACTACTGATAATGTTCTATAACTACTATAACTCTAGGTAAGCAGCTAGATTTTTGGGTATTGAATACCCCCAGGACTCGATAGCATGAAAAGTAAGGCATAATACAGACTTGAAAAGCATAACAATGTTCACTTGCTCACAACTCATTCATAGAGTCATTTTATCAAACACTTGCAAGATATAAGTTTGAACATATGCTAGAAAGTAGTGATTTTCTCATTTAATTCACATGAGTTATTTATCAAGAACTTGAGGAACATAATCTATGCACACAATACTAAACAACACGTAGGCATTATAGTTTCAAATCCCAATGTGAAAATGAAGGTCCTTTAACATTAATTCGCACGATACAACACACATGATAAATAATTCCACATAAAAATTAAAATAAACCATAGATTAGAACACAATCAACATCATAATCATGAATACACTAAAATACTACATGGAATTCATAAAATTAATTAACTTATAGTTTAAAGTAGTTTCTTGAATTCCAAGGGTGGAAGGAAACCATTTGATGAACTCTTCACATACCTTGATGCTTGAATTCGTGAAGACTGATGGTTTGTTCTTGAAAATTTGCTCTTGAATTAAAAGCCCTACGATTTGTTCTTGAGTAAATTTGAGAGAATTTGGAAAGAAAGTCAGCAATTTAGCCTCCAGGGTCATTTGATTCTATCTTTTGGGGCTAAAAACAGGTAGGATAGAGACCCAAATATCCCTTTGGACATGGGCTCTTAATGACTAAAAAATTGTCAAGTGACGCACTGACTAACGCACCACATCGATGGCATCAACTCAATGACCAACGCGCCGCGTGGAGTTCGTGTTGGTTCATCAGAATTGCACTGAAAGTTGGGAGAAAATTATTTTTTGACGTGATGGTCGATGTGAGGCATTGAGATCACGTCGACCCATTATTTTGATCACCTGAACATCGTTTGAACGAGGTCCTAAATTCTGAAACTCACCCAAATAGACCTACTAAAATTCTTGATCATAAATAAACCTAAAAATTGATACTTTAAGGACATAAGGGTCATAAAAGAGGATTGTCAACTTATGAAGGCTAAAATAAATTCTAAGTGTAAGCACATAGCTGAAATTTCTAAGTTTGGGACCTCTTTTTAAGATTTAATGGACTGATTTAAGCTTAGGATTTTGCGAGGTCTTACAATATCTCCCCCTTGGGAATATTATTCCTCGAATGAGATCGCCTAAGCTGAGAAACACTAATAGACTGAGCTTACACCCAGAGCCTGCATATCTTATACTTGAAATACATGACTGAAATTACTGATAAGATAAATTTTCAAATAGAATATGCATAACTGATGCATATTACATGGTTGAACTTATTCATGAATGCATGACGATCATGAAGATGATATGCAATGATAATGGATACCAAATTTATAAGTGTAACTGAACATGGAGCTGAGGAAATCTACGGAATACTATTACATTAAGCTGAGTCTGAGTTTTTAAAGAAGAGGTGAGGATACTTGGTCGGCATATCTGCCTATGCATCCTAAGTAGATCCCCCAATAGACTATCTTTGCCAAAGAACTTTGACTAGAGGAATTTCTTTGTTCCTCAGTCAACGAACCTGATGATCAAGAATTTTAACTAGGATCTCTTTATAAGAGAGGTTGTTCGGAACATCTATACCATCTATAGAGACTACAACTGCTGGGTCACCAATGTACTTCTTTAGAAAGGAGACATGAAACACTGGATATACTGAAAATAAGTTTCAAGGAAACTCAAGCTCGTAACCTACTTTTCCAAAATGGCTAAGAATTTTGTAAGAACTGACATATTCGAAACTGAGTTTCAACTTCTTGCTAAACATCTTCACCCTTTTCATGGGAGAGATTTTGAAAAACACATAGTCATTAATCTCAAATTGGAAATCATTCATTCATACATTTGCATACGATTGTTATCAGCTCTGAGCTGTCTTAAGCCTTTCCCTATTCAACTGATCCTTTTCTAAGGTA
Source organism: Capsicum chinense (assembly GCA_026120095.1). Taxonomy (NCBI): domain Eukaryota; kingdom Viridiplantae; phylum Streptophyta; class Magnoliopsida; order Solanales; family Solanaceae; genus Capsicum; species Capsicum chinense. The sequence continues at coordinate 101,634,212 of JAPEIP010000011.1, read as the reverse complement.
TCAAATACCAAGTCAGGCCCTACCACTATGGCCTCACCCACATCAAACAAACTAATGGGAGATCTACATCTCCTCTCATAAAGAACCTTAAACGAATCCATCTAAATACTAGAAGGAAAACTATTATTATATGCAAACTCAATCAAGGGAAAGTGGTCATCCCAACTACCCTTAAAGTCAATGGCACATGCCCTTAACATATCTTCTAGAGTAATGATGGCACTTTATACTTTACCATCTATCTGAGGGTGGAAAGTTATATAGAGATTAATTTAGGTACTAAGACCCTTTGGAAGGCTTTCAAAAAATAAGAAATGAACTGCGTACCATTCCATGAGATGATAGACAAAGGAAATCTGTGTAATCTGACCAACTCTTTGACATTGAATTTGGCATAATTCTCACCTGAGTAGGAGGTATGAACTAGTAATAAATGTGCTAATTTGCTGATCCGATACATAATGACCTAAATTCAATCATGCTGATAATGAATACGAGGCAAACCCATCATAAAGACCATGTGCACTTCTTCCCACTTCCACATTAGAATACAGAACTCTTGCATGGAACCACTAGGTTTTTGGTGCTCAATCTTAACTTGCTGACATGTAGAGCACTTACCAACAAACTCTGCTATGTCTCTCTTCATCTGACTCTACCAATAGACCTCCCACAAATCATGGTACATTTTTATGTCCCTTGGATGAATAAAGTAATGCACAAAATGCAAATCTACAAGAGCTCGTTGCCTCAAGTCATCTACACATAGTACACATAACAGACCATAGAAATAGAACACACCATCTCCATTTTGAGAGAAAATGTCTACTTTCTAAACTGACTCTTTCAACTTAACTAAACTGGGATCTTTGTCGTGATATTCCTTTACTTCAAAAACAATATATAATTCCAAACTCTTCTGCACCCACATAATTTTCTTTGTTGAATCGAATAAGTGGACACTAAGTTGGCAAAGCCGAAGAACTTCCTGAATTAACTTCTTCTTATCCTCCACGTGAGAAAAACTACCCATAGACATGCTACTGAGAGCATCAGCCACTACATTTGCCTTACCCGTATGATACAAGAGCCTTATATCATAGTCTTTCAACAACTGTAACCATCTCCTCTGAGGCAAGTACAAATCTTTCTGATAAAATACATAATGTAGGCTATTATGATCTGTGAACACATCAACATGACCCCCGTACAAATAATTCCCCCAATTCTTTAAGGCAAATACAACAACTTTTAACTCAAGATTATGAGTAGGGTAATTCTTTTCATGGGTCTTACGCTATCTAGAGGCATAGGCTATGACCTTACCTTTTTGCATCAAAACACACCCCAAGCACAATCTAGAGGTATCACATTATACTATAAATCCATCTGAGCCATCTGGTAAAGTCAAAATAGGAGTTGTAGTGAGTCGAGTCTTCAACTCTTGAAAAATCTTTTCACAAGAATCTGACCACTAGAATTTGACTTTCTTCCGAGTCAATATAGGAATGGGAGAGAAAATAGACAAGAATACCTTGATAAACCATCGGTAATAGCCATCCAAACCAAAGAAACTCCTAATATCTGACGGAGAGATTGATATGGGCTAGTTTCTCACTACTTTGGTATTTTGAGGATCCACTCTAATTCTATCACCAAAAAATATACGTCCAAGCAAAGCTATTGACCTTATCAAAAATTTGTATTTATCGAATATGGCGAACAACAGACGGGCTCTGAGGGTTAGTAATACTATTGTGAGATGGTCTGCATATTTATGCTCATTGCGGGAGTAGACAATAATATTAATGAAGACTATGATGAGCATGTCCAAGTACTGCTTGAACATGTGGTTCATCAAGTCCATGAAGTGTAAGACACCACAAATTTCCCTCGTAGTCTGAACCTTAGAACGTGTTATGTAAAGTGCATTTTTACCCCTAGAATATTAAGATGTGACTTCCCAAGTGATTGGTATTTAACCATATAGAATTTTCTTAAATTTAAATTTTTGTCAGGTAAAGGATTGAATTATCTTTCCAACGATACCAATTTTGACCAAATCCAGTTATGGGTGAGAAGTTATGGCTATTTTATCAAGACTTGTTGGAACTGCCCAGGTGCGACAGACGATCCAATGGACTGTCGAGTCTGCGACGGCCCATTGCTTGGCCTGTTGCAACCAAAGCAATAACCCCCTTTTTTGGCCCAAGTACGACAGTCAAAATTATGGACTGTCAAGGATGCGATGGACAATGGTTGTTACCATCATTGAGGCAGTGTGGCCTCACCCTAGACATTGTGCGACGGACAATCCTACGGATCATCGGAATTACGAAGGACTATTGCTTCAACCTTTGAATTGAGGAGTATGTCCCATTCCTGGGCAATGTTTGATGGATAAACCGATGGACCATTGGACTAATGACTAATAGTCGCTTGGACCGTCACAACTCCTGTTCAGTGTTTTAACTCTTTTAAACAAGGGGCTTTTGCACATTTTCCCTTTTAACCCTCATAATATTCCAAATAAACTTGATAGCCTCATTATCTCCCAAAACATCCAAAGGCTGGTTTCTTCCTCAAGAGTAAATATAAAACCTTTCTCCAAGAAATCCAAGAACACACAATAGATTCTACAAATTGAGTTAAGATTTGAGTTCCCAAAGTTCAAAGGTTGCAAGAACTCTTTCTCAAGAGTAAAAAGAAGAGTTTAGAGATAGCTCGTCCACTAATTTCATAATCTAACGTTTATAGGGTTTTGAACAAGGGTAATCCTTTCACCCTTGTGCCCAAAGACTTATTTAATCTATAATTTTTCATTATCTATGAGATTTTACATGAATTTTAAATAGGGTTTTTCACCCATTATTTTTGATTTCAATTATTTAATGTTTCCCATGATTTGAGAGTCTAATGGCATGATTTTCACATGCTTTCTTGAGAAATTGCAGTTGGGTCTATACCCCATGATTTTAATCCATGAGAACTTAATAGTTGAAATGCTTGTGATATTGAAGCAAATGAGTATCTTGAGATTTTGAGATAAATTGCTGAATTTTCCAGATTTCTACATGAGTTATGAATCAATATGCTATCTATTATGCTTTTGATGAGTTTTAGCTTGACCCTGATTTATGGGTTATTAAGCCCTACTTGAGACTTAAGATTTTATGAACTCTTGTGCTATAAGCACCAATGATTTGAGTATTTTGAGATTATTGAGAATTGTTTTGACCTAATGGTCATGGATTTTGTGAAATCCACTTTACTACATGAGATTATAGATTTGATTCTTGGGTTCTCGTTGAACCATGAGATTATTTTAAAGTGGATTTTCATGAGGTGATCAAGATAAACTAAAGAGAGTAGTATTTAGCACCAAATGGGTAAGTTACTATGGTTTCTTACTCCAAAACTATGTACCACCGTAAGTTGTCCCTGAGGCTAAGTTTATGATTATCATTGGGCCTAAGGACTTGTTGATATTTAACCGTAGGTTGAGTTTGTTTAGTGATCATTGGACCTAGGTTATATTCCTAGGCAAGAGTGTGATGCCTCTCCGCAACATAAGGTCTCTTCCTTAAGAGGACAAAACATTGAACTTCATGTAGCTCGCATGGTTGATGTCAATTATGAGAACCTCCCTTAAAACTAAATCTTTGAGAAAAATTATTTCCTTAGGACTAAAGCATTTTCCCTTGATATGATTATTTTTTCCCAAAGTGAATGAAATGCCTTCAAGTATGTTTCAAAGTTATAAGATTTCGAATTTCAAGTCCTTGAGTTTAAAAGAGTTATGAGTTATTGAGCATTAAAGAAGTTTTACCCTATAGGAGACATAGGAATGAGTTTAAAGTATTGTTTAAAATTTCCTTTAGCCTATGGGTAATGAGAATAAGAGAAGATTACTGATTTCAAAGTTAAACTATGATGACTCACGAGATTTATGTTGGATGCTCCATTCTACATGATTCATGAGCTTTACATTTTATACTTATTCAAGCCATGTGAGTCATTACTTATTGCTTGCATTATTTGATTAAATAGCGTTGATGTTGTTTTATATAAATACAAGCACCCCTACATACTCAGTATATTCCCAAGTGTTGATCCATATATACATCTATGTGCTACATTTTCTTATAATTTATGTTCAGGTGCTCATTCCTACCCTCGTCAATGACTTTTGAGTACCACTGTTTACATTCCTATAGTAGTGAGTCCTCTTGTGTAACACTCCAATTTTCTAAACCGGAATGCTACACGGTGCTCATGACCCCAAAGGACTACAAGCTAACTGATGACTAATATCTGTACCTGTACACTGCATAATATAACATAAAAATGTGGAAACATATACTGAATGGCCATAAGGTTCAAATCTAAAAAAACATCTGATAAAATAATGTCTGAAATAATTGTCTAACAAGTTGTATTATGGAAAGCCTCTAAACTATCTGAATAAGGAGTTGATTGGAGATGTCCCCTACTAACTTCAACTACTGAAATGAATAGAAAACTGAAATAGTAATGAAATTGTCATGTCCTCGAAAGATGAGGACTCACTTCTTATACTGACTGTTGATACAAGAATCTATTGTTGATCAGGAGCTCTTGCAAACCTATGGTGTCACATAAGAGAAAGCACCAGAGAGCAATTGCATCAGTACATCTGAATGTACTGAGTATAGGAGTGAGGTAGGCTAAATGCAATGTGTTATATGCATGAACAATGTGGACTAATATAAATATGAGAATACATACATACATAAGTAAATATAACTGAACTCATGGATATACTGACTACTGAAGCTAAATACTGATGTCATGATTTTACTGATACTGAGATACTAAATAAATGAATGACTATTTTTGATAGTTCGAATTATGAAGAATAGTCTAATTGACTGTGTCTAACAGTCCTAAAACTATATACTGATAACGTAATCTATGATAAATAATATAACTATGATGATCGCCCTAACCAATGTAACTGATACTGGGTGACTAAATCTGACTATCTAAATCTTCTAATAATAATTAAAAGTGACTAATTTTGAGATCAGGCCTAACTAACGGGTGATCTTTAGAACTAATATTGAGAATACTCAACTAAATCTGAGATCAAGATCAAGCCTATCTAATGGGTGACCTCTATAAGTACTGATACTGAATAACTTAATAGGAGACCAAGACTATAGGATGGGTGTTCTTTGAATTTGTGGAACTATCTGAGTTCCTTCCTGAGATCGATCACTATATCTAACAGTCATAATTTCTAATTTCTACTTGAAAGACTGATACTGAATCTGTAATTGTGGGATTTCTCACTTAACCAACATACCCCAAATCTAACTAGTGGAGTCCAACCTGTAACCACATATGGAAGGGCATCAATACCGTGCCACCGGTAGAGACCTCTGCTATGGTTAAGCCTCTCACATGGGTGACCCTAAATAGGAAGTAAAGCCTAAGGCAATACGTAATAGCCAAGTCCAACCTTAATCTGATTGGTGACTCTTGGAACTGTGTAGGCCACACAGTTCTTGAGTACAAGGATAGATGCTAAAGACTTTGCCTCTCTAACGGGGAAGCCTCCATCCCCATACTCGCTCGGTGCTAGTTCCAACTCCCAACTGAAAGAATCTAAGCTGATTAACTGAGCTAAACCGATTGACTAAACTGAAATGATTAGCTGAACTAGGTTGGACTGAGTTAAGTAAACTGATACAAGTGGTATTATTTAGCAGAGCGAAACCAAGTTTACTGAGTTCCCTTGACTGAAGGAACGTACTGAGTTCTGAGGAATGACTGAGAGCATCGTGATAAGATGACATCATTCTAGGAACACAGCTATATCTTTCAGGTACAAGTACCCCCAGTACCCGATGAAAGTGAACTGACACTTCTTGATCATAGGAATAATAGTCACAATTCATAATACCATAAGTAGGGGATTCCACGCTACACGTGATTTCATATTCTTAATCACAAAATATAATGTATATAATATGCATATAATTTCATGATTCTAATTTCATGAGCATTCCATATCATATAAACAATATATAATAATTTGCATGGAATTCATGTTGAGTCATAAGGGATAGAGCATGGACTTGTCATTTGGATTCTACTTAGCTATTTTGCGTGAATTCTACTCTCTTAGGTTTTTTATCAAAAAACTTGTATGCAGTCTTAAAGGAATAGGGGTATTCACAAATTTACACCATATTAATCTACCCAAATTTATGGGTTCCAACTACATGATCATAATCTTTATGAAAATTCATCAAATTTCCACTCTATAGCACAAACAACAAATAAAAACATGAATACAACCATATCACCACAAAAAGATTTTGATTTAGTAGTCAAATATTGATTTTTGAACTCCACGGACGAAAGGAATCCGTGGATGAACACTATGCGTACCTTCCTTGAAATTGGATCTTCAAGATTAATTATGCAACCCTAGTTGTTTTTCTCCTATTTGTGCTCTTGAATAATGAAATTAAGATGTTAATAGGGTTGTAATGTGATTAGGAGCTATGTATTTTGTAGGTTTAAGTTTATGGTCGTGTAAGGAGTGTCAAAAGACTTAATTATCCTCAAAATAACTCAAAAACTAAGTGTTTTCGTTGCTGAAATAATAAGTGTGCGTCGCAAAACTCATTGCACATGCTAGGTTGTATGCCGCACATGTTATCGTACAAGCCTAGGAGTGTGTTGCACATCCTATCACACACTTGAGGGTGTGTGCCGCACAATTTATTGCACACTTGATCCAGTAGCCATGTGGGATTATTATGCGTCATACTACACTTTGCAAGGCCATAACTCCTTGCTCGGGTGTTGTATTTTTGAAAAATTGGTATCATTAGAAAGCTAATTCTATTATCTACATTTTGGTGGGTCTAAATATGCCATAAAACCACCTATACATCGAGGTATTCTCGTTCAAAATGACCCTTGCAAAATCAAACACTAAAACTTGAGTGATTCAAAAACTCTTCGCTTGCATTACCTTAAGTGACTCATATGAACATGCTTAACACATCATAAGCTATCTCATCTCTATGATACTCATTGTAAGTCACGTAATAAAATATAAATCACAGGATAAGAGGTTTCATATGTAGGAAAAATAGTTCACTTCCTAGCTTAGAAACATACGGGGTATTACAATATATCCCTCTTGAGAACATTCGTCCTCAAATAAGACTGACTAAGAGGGGAAACAATAATATGAACATGAACTAAACATAAATGATTGAAACATGATCTTATGACTGACGTAACTGATAGACTGATTCATACTTAACACGCATATCTGATGCATGGGTAACTGATTTATGAATAAAGGACTGAGGATTCTAATAAACTGAGGTTTCTCAAAATGAGGATGCATATCTAATCCACAACTAAAAGTCTGAAACCAGGCATATCTAATGCACGATTACATGACTGACATGGTACATGACGTATTAAATGAACATCATTAACTGAACTGAACCTCTGAATACTTGTCTTACATCTGAGATTTAAACCTTAGGGTTAACTTATGAGCACCCTCTATTCTCGACTGAATTCATTATGCAAGGAGAAACTGAAAGATCTAACACATGAGAGCATTAAGAAAATGTGGTGTATCTCCCCCTTAGGACACTAAGTCTCTCTATGAATTCTTACCTTACGGAGATACAGAGGTGATGCACAGGGCATCTATCAACTAGATTATAACTAAATATTGGAGAGCTGAAACTAATGCATAAAGATAAAAGATTCATACGTACCCGAAGTTATGTTAGGAAAACACTCTGGAGAATGGAGAGTCTGAAGTGCATAGAGTCAGTTCTGACGCTGACCACTATAGGTACTGGAGTTCAACTTGAGCTTTTTCTCACTGGTACGACATGAATACTAAAAGAAAGGAAACTGTTCCTAAAAAATCTTATAGCCTCCTATACATAAATGTGGCGCGCAACACACCCATGATGAAAGACTTTTATAGATAAGACTTTTAGACTTTCTAGGACTCTATTGAACCTTAGGCTTTGTTACCAAGTTTGTAACACCCCGATTTTCTGAATCAGAATGCTACACGATGCTTATGACCCCGAAGGACCTTAAGATAGCCCATGACTAATATCTTTACCTATACACCGCATAATATAACATGAAAATTTAGAAACATGTACTGAATGGCTATAAGGTTCAAATCTAAATAAAAATCTAATAAAATAATATCCGAAATAACTGTCTGACAGGCTGTATTCTTGAAAGCCTCTAAACTGTCTGAATAAGGAGATGATGGGGCACGTCCCTAACTAACTCCAACTACTAAAATAAAATGAAAACTAGAATAGTAATTAAATTATCTTATCCTCGAAAGAAGAGGACTCACTTCTAACACTGACTGCTGATACTGGTATCTACTACTAATTTAGAGCTCGTATGTTTGAACCTATAGTGTAACATAAGAGAAGGAACCATAGCGCAATTGCATCAGTACATCTATATATAATGAGTATACGTGTGAGGTAGGCTAAATAAAATGTGTTATGTGCATAAACAATGCTAACTAATATAAACATGAGAATACATACATGCATAAGTAACTATAACTAAACTCATGGAGATACTGACTACAAAATCTGAATACTGACGTCATGACATTACTGATACTGAGATACTGAATAGATGAATGATTGTTTCTGATAGTTCAAATTAAGAAGAATTGGTCTAATTAACTATTTCTAATTATCTTGGAACTAAATATAGATAACATAAGCTATGATGACTTATATAACTGTGATGATTGTCCTAACCAATGTAATTGATACTAACTGACTATATCTAAAAGTCTAAATCTTCTAATAATAATTAAGAATGACTGATCTTGAGATCAGGCCTAACTAACGGGGGATCTCTGGAACTAATATTGAGAATACTTAACCAAATCTAAGATCGAGATCAAGCCTATCTAACGGGCGACCTCTGTATGTACTGATACAGAATAACTTAACATGAGACCAAGCCTATCTAACGGGTGGTCTTTAAATCTGTAGAACTAGCTTAGTTCCTTATTAAAATTCATGACTGTATCTAAAAGTCCAAATTTTAGACTTATACTCTGAAGACTGATACTGAATCTGTAACTGTGGGAGTTCTCACTTAATCAACATTCCCCTAATCTGACTAGTGGGGTCCAACCTGTAACGCCAGCTGGAATAGGATCAATACCGTGCCATGAGTAGAGACCTCTACTATGGTCAAGACTCTCTGATGGGTGAGCCTGAATAGAAAGCCAAGACTAAGGCAATATATAATAGTCAAGTCTAGCCTTCATCTAATGGGTGAATCCTGGACCTGCGCTGGCTAGGCAATTCTAGAGTACAGGGATTGATGTTAATGACTCTGCCTGTCTAACGGGGAAGCAGCCATCCCCATACTCTCTTGGTGCTAGTTCCAACTCCCAACTTAAAGACTCTAAACTAATTATCTGAGATGAACTGATTGACTAAACAGAACTGATTAGTTGAACTGGTTTAGACTGAGTTAACTAAACTGATACTAGTGGTATTATTTAACGAAGCTAAACTAAGTTTACTGAGCTCCCTTGATTGAAGGAACGTACTGAGTTATGAGGAATGACTCATAGCATCGTGATAAAATGACATCGTTCTAGGCACATAGCTATATTTTTTGGGTACAGGTACACCTAAGACTCTATGGAAACAAACTAACACTTCTTGATCATAGGAATAACATTCATAATTTAGAATACCATAAGTCGAGGATTCCACGCTATACATGATTTCATATTCTTGATCACAAAAGATAATGCATATAATATGTACATCATTGCATGATTCTAATTTCATGACCATTCCATAGCATAATAACAATACATATTAAATTCATGGAATTGATGATGAATCATAAGGGATAGAGCATAGACTTGTCATTTGGGTTCTACTTATATTGCATGATTTGTAGTATCTTAGGTATTTTATCAAACATCTTTCATTCACTCTTTAAGGCATAGGTGTATTCACAAATTTATACCACATTAATCCACCCAAATTTATAGGTTCCAACTACATGAACATCATCTTTATGAAAATATGTCAAATTCCCACTCTATAGTATAAACAACAAACAACAACATGAAAACAACTATATCACAATAAAACATTCATGATTTAGTAACTAAAGAATGATTTTTGAACTCCACGGATGAAAGAAATTCGTGGATGAACACTACGCTTACCTTAGAGGGAAGATTCTTGATGATTGATGGAGGAATTTCCTTGAAATTTGATCTTCAAGCTTAATTGTGCAACCCTAGTTGTTTTTCTCCTCTTTGTGCTCTTGGATAATGAACATAAGATGTTAATATGGTGGTAATGTTATTAGAAGCAATATATTTTGTATGTTTAAGTTTAGGGACATGTAAGGAGCGTCAAAATAATTAATTATCCTCAAAATAACTCAAAAACTAAGTGTTTTTATTGCGGAAATCATAAGTGTGCATCACACACCTCATCGCACATGATAGGGTATGCGCCCCACATGTTATCGCACAAGTTTAGGTATGTGTTGAACATCATATCGCACACTTGAGGGTGTGCACCGTGCAACCTATCGAACACTGGATCCAATAGCCATGTGCGATTGCTATGCATCGCACTAGTCTTTGCAAGGCCATAACTCCTTGCTATGTTGTTGGATTTTAGTAAAATTAGTATCGTTGGAAATCTAATTTGATTATCTACAATTTGGTGGGTCTAAATCTATGGAAATGCCACATATACATTGAGTTATGCTCATTCAAAGATGACCCTTATAAAATTGAACATAAAACTTGATGGATTCAAAAAATCTTAGCTTGCATTTCCTTAAGTGACTCATATGAACATGCTTACACATCATAAGCTATATTATCTCTAGGATACTCATTGTAAGTCATGTACTCAAATATGAATCATAAGATAGGAGGTTTCATATGTAGGAAAAATGGTTCACTTCGTAGCTTAGAAATATATGGGGTATTACATATTGGTTCGAGGACCTATCTACTGACATTTCCATATTTAAGAGACTATGATATTAATTTCAATTCATTTTGAGTCAATTGGGGGACCTTTACCAATGACTCTCTAGTTTATAGATTAGTAGAGGCTTTGTCAGACTAGTTGTTAGATTGTGATTTTGTAGAGAGTTATAGCATTGTGGTTATCTGGACCTAGTCTTTTATCTATATTTCCCTTCATATGATATGACTATGCTAGTGTTTGAATTATTTCATCTTGAATTGAGTGTTATTAATAAAAACATCCTCAAAGGGTTAGACGGGGGATACTAGAGCCTTAAGCACCATTTGATATCCTGAGAAGTGATTTCAGGTTGTTACAAACATAGTATCAGAGACTAAGGTTTAAGGAGTCCTAGGGCATCTGACAAGCTGTGTTGAGTAGAGTATTGATTATCGGTGTGTAGCACGCCATATCTATGAGCAAAAGGCTACAAGACGATTTAGGAAAAAGTTGTTTCTTTTTTAGATTCTATCATGCCTATAGTTATCCCTCTAATCTAATAATTTATGCTCTTCTATTTCAGAAAATGCGTCTCCAAAGAGTGAATGCCCACAGGAATGATGATGAATAACCCCTACCTGCTAATCCTTTGAATGAGATGGTATTTCATATTGAGTTTCAGGTGGCCTTTCAGGCATCAGCCTAAGCAGTCACCATCAAGGTTTTAGCCAATAACCAAGCTACCATTGTTAACCAGCAGTGAGGTGATATAGCTTCAGCTAGGATTCATGATATTATATGGATGAATTCGCCACAGTTGTACCTTAAGGATGTAATAAAGATCATGCAGGTGACGCGTGTTTCAGAGGAAAAAAGTGTTGAGTTTGCATCCTATAGGATACAAGACATTTGTTATGACTGGGTTATATTATGGAGGAAGGGTAGAAGTGATAATGCTGCTCCAATAACATGGTAAGTGTTACAAGATGCATTCTTGGTCAAGGTCGTTTCTCTTGAGATAAGGGAGACAATGATTGAGGAGTTTATGCACTTGATGTAGGGCTCCATAACAGTTATAAAGTACTTCTTGAAGTTCAACCAGTTGACCAAGTGTGACCCTGATTTGATTTCTGACACCCAAGCTAGTACGAATAAGTTTGTGACCAGTATTTCTGGGTTGGTACTGAAGGACTGTAAGACTACGATACTTTATATGGACAAAGATCTGGCTAGGTTGATAATGCATGCCCAGCAGATAGAGGTAGATAAGGTTAGGGAAAGAGATCAAGTAAGGGTTAACAAGAGGTCTAGATCTGAGCAAAATGAGTTTAGCTATCCTAGGTTCCATAGAGGGAACCGCCCTAAGTTTTAGAGATGTCTGTCTATTGCAGTGCCTTTATCAGCTAGTGCTCTCGCTCCGAGAGACAAGCAGGAGCAAGGGAGTAGGTCTTTTATGTCCATTTCATAGAAAAATATCGGTAATAAGCCCCATTATCCTCCTTATGCTAAGTGTGGTAGGGATCATCCCGTTGAGTGTTTGATAGATTTGAAGGGTTATTTTGGTTATGGCAAGAAGAGACATAGACTTAGAGATTATCCTTATTCTAGATAGGGGAACAGATATGCCCAAACTCAAGGTCAGGCTACTAGTGCACCAGCTCTTGTACCCCATCTCATCCCTTCTCTAGGCCTTTATCTAGCACTACTGGCGGTCAGTGCCAGAACAAGTTCTATTCCTTACCATCCTGCTAAGAGTAGGAGGCCTCTCCCGATGTGTTACCTGTATGATCTGTGTCTTTTGTTTTGATGTCTATGTGTTATTGGACCCAGGGTCAAGTTTATCTTATATGACCCCACTTGTAGCAGTAAATTTTAAAATGAGTCCCAAAAAGATTTCTGAGCCTTTCCTAGTTTCTACACCTATAGGGGAGTCAGTTGTTGCTAAACAAGTGTATAGAGATTTTTCTATTACTGTTCTCCATAGAGTCATACTTTTGGATATGATAGAGTTAGACATGGTGGAGTTTGACCTAAATTCTGGGTATGGATTGGCTTCATACTTATTATGCATCGGTAGTCTGTCCTACCTATGTGTTAAATTTTTAGTTTCCTAATGAACCAGCTTTTGAGTGGTCTGGGAATTTGGTATCTCCCGAGAGTCATTTTATCTCCTATATCAAAGGCAAAAAACTAACATCAAAGGGTTCCACCTATCACCTAGTTAGAGTTAAAGATGCTAAGTCTGAGGCTCCATCTATTTAGTTAGTCGATGAGTTTCCAAATATTTTTATGGAAGACCTCCTAGGGGTACGTCCTAATAGAGAGGTAGAATTTGAGATTAACCTTCTTCCCAACACTCATCCTACTTTTATTTAGCCTTACTGTATGGCACTTGCAAAGCTTAAGGAATTGAAAGAGAAACTCAAAGCTCTCTTAGACAATGGTTTCATTAGGCCCAGTATTTCTTCTTGGGGTACATCTGTCTTGTTTGTGCGAAAGAAAGATGGTTCTTTGCGTATGTGCATTGACTACGGTCAGCTTAACAAGGTCACTATCAAGAACAAGTATCCTCTTTTGAGAATTGATGACCTATTTGATCTGTTGTAAGGTGCATGTTATTTCACCAAGATAGACCTTAGATTCGGCTATCATCAACTTAGACTGAGGAATGTGATATTCCAAAGACAACCTTTCGAACCCGCTATGGTTACTTTTAGTTTCTAGTCATGTCTTTATGGCTAAGAAATTCCCTAGCAGCTTTTATGGACCTCATGAATTGAGTATTCAAGCAATATCTTGATATGTTTGTCATAGTGTTCATAGATTACATCTATGTATACTCCCATACTGAGAGTGACCACGCGGATCACTTTGGAAATATCTTGCAAACTCTTAGAGGCCACCAGTTATTTGTCATATTCAGTAAGTGTAAATTTTGGCTAAGGTCTGTATCCTTTCTGGGTCATATTGTTTCAGCCGAACGTGTTAGCATTGATCCCCAAAAGATAGAAACTAGAAAATATTATCCTAAACCTATCTCTTCGTCTGATATTAGAAGTTTCTTGTAAACTATTACCTCCATTTTATTGAATTTTTCTCTTCTATTGCGTCTCTCATGACCCGGTTGACCAAAAATAAAGTCAATTTCTAGTGGTCAGATTCCTCTAAGAAGAGTTTTCAAGACTTTAAGACTAAACTTACTTCAACCCCTGTGTTGACTATATCTGATGGTACAAATGGTTGGGTGGTGTATTTTGATGCCTCTAGAATTGGTTTTATTTGTGTATTGATGCAAACAGGTAATGTTATAGCCTACACCTCTAGACTGTAAAAGCTACATGAGAAGAATTACCCAACCCATGATCTTGAGTTAGCTGTTGTGGTCTTTGCATTGAAAATCTTGAGGCACTATCTTTATGGTGTTCATGTTGATGTGTTTACATGTTATAACATCTTGCAATATGTGTTTACTCAGAGATAGTTGAATATTAGGCAAAAGAGGTGGTTAGAGTTTTTGAAAGACTATGATATGAGCATGATGTATCAATCGAGCAAGGCCAATATAGTGGCAGATGCCCTTAGCAGATTTTCTATGGGTAGTGTTGCTCATTTAGAGGAAGGTAAGAAAGATTTAGCCCGTGATGTGCATTGTCTGGCAAGATTAGGTTTTAGGTTGCTTGATTCAGTAGAGGAAAGCACTTTGGTGTAGAGTAGTTCCGAATCCTCTTTAGTTTCAAAAGTAAAGGTGATGCAAGATAAGGATCCTAGTTGGTCAGACAGAAGGAGTCAGCTCAGAACCAAAAGGTAGAGGTGTTCTCCCAAGGGAGAGATGGCATGTTGAGAGTGGAAGGTAGATTATGTATTCCGTGTGTTGGTGATCTGAGGCAGAGGATTATGGCTAAAACATATGGCGCATGGTATTCTATTCATCTTGGCACTACCAAGATGTACCACAACTTTTGGGAAATGTATTAGTGGAATGGTATGATAAAGGATAAAGCTGAATTCATAGCAAAGTGTACGATGTGCCAACTGGTTAAGGTAGAGGACCAAGACCAGGTGATGTGAAATAAGAGTTTGGTATACCCACTTGGAAGTGAGGATTAGTGAATATGGACTTCGTGAGTGGGTTTCCTGTTTTGCGTCATCATCATGATTCAATTTGGGTTATTATTGATAGGCTGACTAAGTCTGCACATTTCTTTCCCATGCATACATCTTATACAATTGAGGATTATGATAGATTGTATATTTGGGAGTTAGTCAGGCTGCATGGAGTTTCGTCGTCCATCATTTTGGATAGGGGCACTCAATTTACTTCTTTGTTTTGGAGGGCGTTTCAGCAGGGTCTTGGTACCGAAGTCTTTTGAGTTCCACTTTTCACCAGCAGGCAGATGGTCAGGCTAAGAGGACTATTCAGGCACTAAAAGATATGTTGAGGACGCGTACTCTTAATTTCAAAGGTAGTTAGGATGAGCATTTGCCAGTGATAGAGTTCACCTATAACAATAGTTACCATGCTAGTATCGGGGTGGAACCATTTAAAGCCTTGTATGGTAGAAGATGTAGATCACCCATAGGTTGGTTTGAAGTGGGTGAAGCTATCGTGATTGGACCTGATGTAGTATTTAAAGCCATCAAGAAAGTTAAGTTGATTAGGAAGAGGTTAAAGACAACTCAGAGTCATCAATAAGTCATATGTCGATGTTAGGAAGAGAGATCTTGAGTTTGATGTGAGTGATTTAGTGTCCTTGATGATTTTTCCAATGAAAGGGGTAAAAAGGTTCGGTAAAAAGGGGAAGATTAGTCCCCGTTATGTTGGCCCGTATAGAGTCTTGAGCACTATTGGGAAAGTAGCCTATGAGGTTTAGTTGCCTGTAGAGTTGTCAGCCGTTCATCTTGTTTTTCATGTCTCCATGCTTAAGAAGCATATTGTTGATTCTATTGTAGTAGATCCTTCAGAGAATGCCGATATTCATAATTGTCTTTCATTCGATGAGATTCTCATTGAGATCCTAGATTTTTAGATCCATAGACTGAGGAACAAAGAAATTCCCTTAGTCAAAGTTTTATGGCAGAACCAGTCTGTTGAGGGTGACACTTGGGTAGCAGAAGCACACATGCGAGTCAATTACCCGCAACTCTTATTCGTGAGATCAGGTCAATCTGCCGGTATTAGTCTTCCTTAATTCAGCCTTTCTAATCTAAAGTGCATCTATGTATCTATTCTTGCATAAATTCTTGCAATTTCTAAATCATTCAAGAGTTTAGAGAGATTCAGCTATATTTACTCTATTTTTTTCCTAAGTTCCTAGTCTAACTAGCGACATTCGAGGATGAATGTTTCCAAGGAGGAGATATTGTAAGACCCCGTAAAGTTTCCTCATAGTCCGAGCCTTAGAATGTGTTAAGTGAAGTGTAATTCCGGCCCTAAAAGATTGAGAAGTTATTTCCCAACTAACTGGTATTTAAACCATATAACATTTCTTAAAGTTTTGACTTTTTCATGTAAAGAATTGAATTAGCTTTCTAACGATACCAATTTTGTCAAAATCCAGTATGTGAGAAGTTATGTCCATTTTATCGAGAGTTATCGAAACATCCCAGGTGCGACGGATGATCCAATGTACCATCAAGTCTGTGGTAGACAGTCGCTCGACCCATCACAATCCAGGCAGTAACCCTCATTTCTGGCCTAAGTGCAACGGCCAAAATGACAGACCATTAAGGATGTGATGGACCATCGCAAGGATAGTTGCATTGAGGTAGTGTGGACTCATCCTAGCTGTAACATCCTAATTATCTGAAATGGACTGCCACACGGTACTCATGATCCTGAAGGACTACAAGATAACCCATGACTTATATATATACATGTACACTGCATAATATAAAAATATAAATTCGGAAACTTGAACTGAAGGCCCTAAGGTTAAATACTAAACATAATCTGAATAATAAAAATGTTTCAATAAAGAGGTATCACAATACAAAAATAGAATTAAATTACAGAAGTCTGAATCTAGACTGTTATCTAGTTTGCGTCTAGTTTGAAAGCCTAAACTGTATGAATAATATAAATAAGGAGATGATGGGACATGTCCCCAACTAATTCCGACTAAGAAAGTAATAAATGAGAAGATAGAGAAATAATCATGTCCTTGAAGAATGAGGAATCACTTATAACTCTGACTGCTGAAATCTACAATGCTACTGCTGCTCTAGAACTCATGCCTCTGAACCTATGGCACAAAATAAAACACCATAGCAAGAGTTCTTTGTTATGTCCAAATATACGGAGTACATGAGTGAGGTAGGCTAAATACAAAGGGTTTATATGCATGAACAATGTTGACTGATATGAACGTGAGAATACACACATGCATAAGTAACTATAACTAAACTCGTGGTGATACTGACTACTGAGTTTACTAATACTGAGATACTAAAATGATGAACAACTATTTCTGACAGTTCGAACTATGAAGAACTGGCTTGATTGATTGTGTCTAACAGTCCTAGAACTGAATACTGATAATGTAAGCTATGAGAACTAATCTAACTGATATAACTGTGATGATCGGCCTAACCGATATAACTGATACTAAACGACTGTATCTGACAGTCTAAATCTTCTAATAATGATTAAGTGTGACTAAGCTTGAGATCAGGCCTAACTAACGAGTGATCTCTGGAACTGATATTGAAAATACTCAACTAAATCTGAGATTGAGATTAATCCTATCTTATGGGTGACCTCTGTAAGTACTGATACTCAATAACTTTATGTTAGACCAAGCCTATCTAGCTGGTGATCTATGAATCTGTGGAACTATCTGAGTTTCTTACTGAGTTAATGAATGTATTTGACATTCCTAATTTTTGAGTTCTACTCTAAAGTGTTATACTAAAAATGTAACTGTAGGAGTGCTCACTTAACCTACATGCCCCAACTCTGAATTGGCAGGGTCCAACTTGTAACCCCAGCTGCAATGGTGTCAATACCATGTTACAGGTAAAGACCTCTCTGGTCAATCCTATATGATGGATGACCCTCGTAGGAAGTCAAGCCTAAGGCAGCATAATATTCAAGCCTCTCTGACCGGTGACAATCCTTTTTATGATAGGTGTCTCCTACATCCTGCGCTGGCTACGTAGTTCTGAAGTTCAGTGATTGCTCCTAACAACTCTGCCTCTCTGACGGGGAGACACCATCCCTACACTCACTGGGTGCTTGCTCCTAATCCCAGCAGAAAGACTCTGAACTTGTACTCGATCTGAACAGAAGTTGTTACTGAGTTTCTTACTTGATTTAGCTGACCGAGTTCACTTAGTTCCATTATCTGATGGAATACTACAAAATCTATTATCTAATTGAATGGTACTATGTTCTGAATTGATTTCTTGAATACTACTGAGACATGAGTTGAGTACTAAATTGAAGCTGTAATGATAACGATACATAGATTACTGACATCTCTTAAGTTCTATAATTGTTTGAGAGTTCTGAATTCTGTAACTGACTGAGTTCTACTGATCATAGCAAGACTAAGATTATCTTGAGACTAACTCGGCTCTAGGCACACAGTTATATTTTTAAGGTACAAGTACCCCTAGGACTCGATGGAAAGAAAGTGACACACATGATACTTCTTGATCATAGGAATAACATCCACAATTCATAACACCATAAGTAGGGGATTTCATACTACACATAGTTCTCAACACCTTATACATGAAAGGGAATACATATAACATGAGTATACTTGCATACCTCAATATCATAGACATTCCATATCACAAAAACTACTCAGAACAACAACACATATCAATAATATGGAATTCATATGGAAACATAAAGAAAAGAACATGGACTTGTCATTTAAGCACTATTAAGTCATAAAAACATGGATTGTATCATTCTTGGCACTCTATCAAATACCTTACATAAACAACTTGGGGAATAGGTGTAGTTATCAATTTGACAATCTTAATCCATCCAAAATTCATGGTTTTAAACTAACCTACTCACATGCTTCATGAAAAACACATCAAGATACAACCTTGAGTCCAAAAAACAATAATCAACATGAATATAGTCATAACACAACAACAAAATCACAATTTACAATTTAAACCATGATTATTGAGCTCCATGGATGAAAGGGATCCATGGAAGAACACTATGCATACCTTACAAAGGAAACTTTGATGAGTTGCTGGAGAGTTCTTGGATTGGTAAACTTAATCTTTGTTATCTTAGAAAAAGGACTTGAATCTTGCTTTTGGGAGTTGATTTTAATAAAAACCCTAATCTTGTGGTTGAAAGTGTAAGATAGGGTTTTTGAGATGTTTAACTAAAGAAAAATAGGAGAAAGTTACGTCCCTTGAGGGTTTTAAGTCGTGGGAGGTAAAGGAAAAAAAAATACCCTTACTAAACCACTTCCCAGTTGCTGAAAATCGAAGGCTGACGACATTTGAGATAGGCCGTCAGACTTCTGATAAGTCGTCACAAATGTCGTCACTAGGGGGGCTGGAATTGATGAATTTCTGCCTAAGGCTAACGACATTCATTATATGTCGTCACACTTGTGATAACTTATCTTAAATATCATCACTAGGGCCTGGATTCTGCCTAAGGCTGATGATGTTTGTTATAAGTCATCACACTTGTGATAAGTTATCATAAAGGTCGTTACTCAGTTTTCTAGGCTGCCATGTTGAGTAAAATGGGCATAACTTTTTGCTCTAGTGTCAGATTTGGGCGAAATTGGTATCATTGCAAATCTAATTCAAATAGATTTCATTTGAAATATTGTAGGTCCTTTAAATATATATATACAAGGAGGTATGGTCAATTAAATTTGATATAAGTTTTGACGCTCACTAAAACTCTAATGATAGGAAAGTTTTCAACTTATCCTTGAGTTAGGGGACCTCTATGATCTAAATTCATACACAAATAGATTCTTACAGTACATAATTGATAAACACACTAATTTTACAAAGGATTTTGGAACATCTACGCATATGAATGATGGATTTTCATTCTAGTCCGAAATATGGGGCATTACATTATCTCCCCCTTGGAATCATTCATTCCCATATGAAACTTGATAGACTGAGAATATTGATACATTGAAATTACTTAAAGGGTGTGAATTTTTGAAATATGACTATATGAATAGAATTACTATCAAGCTGAAAATTCATGCTGAACATGCATATCTGATGCATGACTATTTGACGGAATTCTTATACTTAGTATGCATACCTGACAAGTTCTCATGAATGCATAACTGGATACACTGATAAGATGAGCTTCTACTACTGAGTATACATATTAAATGCATCAATACTTGACTGAACTGACTCTTAAATGCTTGAATGAATATGTACTGACAACTGATACTAGCTTTGTGAAAAACATATGGACATGTAATTGAATGGGTTTAAAGACATGAAATCATGGAGAAATTATGGGGTATCTCCCCCTTCAAACTCAATGTTTCTCTAAGAAGGCTTACTTTACTTATATACTCGGGTGATACACAAGGAATCTATGAACTGGATCATGACTAAACCACGGGAGTCTGAAACTAATGCATATCATAAAAATAAAAGATTTATACGTACCCGTATCTATGTCAGGAAAACTTTTTGGATCATAACGAGTCTAAAGTGAACAGAGTTGGTTCTGATGCTGAACACTATTGGTACTAGGAGTAGCGCCCTACTGACGTGAATCTCTACATTTCTGAGCTAACACTTTACACTCCCGCACTTTGTAACATAGCTTACCACATACAAAACATACCTGACTATTGGATCTGTTTGCACCTAGATGGTTCTTTCCATGCTCTCCACAAAGTGGAAAAGTGCACTCACTTTTAAAACTACTCTAGGCTTTGGAGCCTAGTGCCCCATCATGATTGACATCTCCAAAAATTTGCGTAGGCACACTAGCTAAGGATGGAGTTGGGACTAAAGTCTTCTGATTATGGTAAGAATGATTAGCAACCTATGACCTAACTTGAGGAAAGTTAAAACTACCTATTTTGAATCTCTTATTAGATCTCTCCCTCTCCTCAGATTTATCTTCCTTTATCCACTTAGCATGCATCATTAACCTAGCAAGATCTAAGTCTCTATTGAGCATAGTGGTTCTACACTACTTCAAACACCAACTCGAAAACACCGGTCACAAATTTACTCATACTTTCTCTAGGGTTAGCTATCAAGTCAGGAGCATAGTTAGCTAACTAGTTGAACTTAAGACAATACTCCTTCACTATCATAGAGCCTTGTCTCAAGTTCATAAACTTGTCTACCTTATCTTTTCTCATCTCTAGGGGGAAAAACATATTTAAGAAGGCATCCTAAAATATTTGCCAAGTCATAAGAGTTGCATCTTCCCCTCTACTCTTCTTCCACAACACTACCTAATCATGCGCAATATCTTTCACACTATAGGACGTTAATTCAACACTCTCCTCCTCTGACACATGCATAATATGGGGATCTTCTTTACCTCTTCTAGATAAAGTTGTGGGTCCTCACCTACTACTGACCCAAAGAATTCTGGTGGGTTTATTGTCATAATATTTTTTATCCCAGCTGTGGCTGAATCCCCATCTTTCTGAGGTCGGGCTGCATCCTGATGATTTTCCTACACACTAATGGTCACAGCTTGGGTTGGCGCCTAAAAATTTGCCTGGAACTCTACATGTGACACATTCTCATTCAGAGGATCTACAAGTTGAGGTGGCTAATTGTGATTCCTACGGACATAATCTCTATAAGGAGGCATGTTCTACAAATTGAAGATGAATAAGGATTATACTAAGAGTTCAACTTCAGCTTTTTGCAAACTGGCATGACATGAATACTAAAATAAGGGAAACTATTCCTAAAACATCTTACATCCTCTTGTACAAAAGTGTGATTTGCAACACACCCATGTATAAGACACTATTATAAGCGGCTTTCAGAGTTCCTAGGGCTCTATTGAACCTTATGCTCTGATACAAAGTTTGTAATATTGCAATTATCTGAACTAGAACACTACACGGTGCTCATGAACCTAAAGGACAACAAGCTAACCCATGACTGATATTTGTACATGTACACTACATAATATAAAAATATAAATGCATAAACACGAACTGAAGGCCATAAGGTTCAATACTGAACATAATATGAGTAATAAAAATATCTGAAAAAAGAGGTATCAGAAAACCTAAATAGAACTGAAATACCAAAGTCTGAATCTAGTCTATAGTCTAGTCTGTGTCTAGTCTAAAAGTGTCTATTGTCTGAATAATCTAAATAAGGAGTTGATGGGACATGTCCTCAACTAACTCTGACTGATGAACTAATAAATAAGAATATTAAGAAATAATCATGTCCTCGAAAGATGAGGACTCACTTCTAACTCTGACTTCTAAAATTTGTAATGCTACTTCTACTCTGGAACTCGTTCCTCAAAACCTATGGCATAAAATAAAAAACATAGCACAAATGTGTCACTATGTCTGAATGTACTGAGTATACAAGTAAGGTAGGCTAAATGCAAAGGTTTTATATGAATGAACAATACTAATTGATATAAACATTAGAAGACACGCATCTAAAAGAAACTATAACAGAACTCGTGCTGATATTGACTACTGAGTATGAATGCTGACAACATAAGTTTACTAATACTGAGATACTAAATAGATTAATGACTATTTCTTATAGTTTGAATTACGAATAACTAGTCTGATTGACTGTGTCGAATAGTCCTAAAATTGAATATTGATAACATAAGCTTTGATGACTAATCTAACTGATATAACTGTGATGATCGGCCTAACAGATGCAACTGATATTGAGCGACTTTAATTGTCAGTGAAACTCTTCTAATAATGATTTAGAGTGACTAAGCTTGAGACCAGGCCTAACTAACGGGTGATCTCTAGAATTGATATCGATAATACTCAAATGAATTTGAGACTGAGATCAACATTATCTAATGGGTGACCTCTATAAATACTGATACTGAATACCTTTATATTAGGCCAAGACTATCTAGCGGGTGATCTGTGAATCAATGAAACTATCTAAGTTCCTTACTGAAATTAATCATTGTATCTGATAGTCCAAATTTTTTTGTTTAACTCTGAAGACTGATACTAAAACTGTAACTGTAGAAGTGCTCACTTAACTAACATGCCCCGAATTTGAATTGGTTGGTTTCAACCTATAACCCTAGCTGGAAGGGTATCAATATTGTGTCACTGGTAAAGATATCCTTGGTCCAGCCTATCTGATGGGTGACCCTCGTAGGAAGTCAATCCTAAGACAATATAATAGTCAAGCCTGTCAAATAGGTGACAAGACTTTTTCTAATGGTTTACTCCTACATCTTGCGCTGGCTACACAATTCTGGAGTTTAAGGATTGCTCCTAACGAATCTGCCTCTCTAACGAGGAGCCGCTATCCCTGCACTCACTCGGTGCTAGCTCCTACTCCCAATTGTAAGACTCTGAACTGATTCTTAGAATTTGAACTTGAACTAAACTGAAGTTTCAATTATCTGATAGAATACTACTGAATCTATTATTTGACTGAATGATACAAAGTTATAAATTGATTTCTTCAATGCTACTGAGATTTGAGCTGAGTACTGAACAGAAGCTGGAATAATAACGCTACTTAGATTACTGAGATTTCTTAAGTTCTATAACTGTCTAGGAGTTCTAAATTTTGTAACTGACTGAGTTCTACTACTCATAGCATGACTGAGATAATCTTAAAACTAACTCAACTCTAGGCATAGAGTTATATTTTTTAGGTACAAGTACCCCCAGGAGTCGATGCAAGAAAAATGACACACATGATGCTTCTTGATCATAGGAATAACATCCGCAATTGATAATACCATAAATAAGGGATTTCATACTACACATGGTTCTCAACACCTTATACAGGAAAGGGAATACATATAACATGGGTATACTTGCATACCTCAATATCATGGACATTCCATATCACAACAACAACTCATAACAACAACACATATCAATAACGTGGAATTTATGTGGAAACATAAGCAATAGAACATGGACTTGTCATTTGAATACTATTAAGTCATAAAAACATGGATTCTATCATTCTTGAAATTTTATCAAACACCTTACATGCACAACTTTGGGAATAGGTTTACTTATTAATTTGACAATCCTAATCCTTTCAAAATTCATGGGTTTCAACTAACCTACTCACATGCTTCATGAAAAACACATCAAGATACAACCTTGAATCAAAACAATAATCATCGACATGAATATAGTCATACCAAAATAACAAAATCACAATTTATAATTTAAAACATGATTCTTGAGTTCCATGGATGAAAGGGATCCATGGATGAACACTATGCATACTTAGAAAGGAAACTTTGATGAGTTGCTGGAGAGTTCATGGATTGGGAAACTTAATTCTTTATTATTTTGGAAAAAGGGCTTGAATCATGATTTTGGGAGATGATTTTAATAAAAACCCTAATCTTTTAGTTGAAAGTGTAAGAGTGGGTTTTTGAGATGTTTAACTAAAAAAATAGGAGAAAGTTACATCCCTTGAGGGTTTTAAGTGGTTGGTGGTGAAGGAAAAATACCAAAATACCATTACTAAACTACTTTCCAGTTTTTGAAAATCTAAGGCTCATGACATTTGTGATAGGCCATCAGACTTGTGATAAGTCATCACAAATGTCATCACTGGGGAAGTGGAATTGATTATTTTCTGCCTAAGGCTGATGACGTTCGTGATAAGTCATCACACTTGTGATAACTTATTAGAAATGTCTTCACTGGGGGTTGCATTCTGCCTACGACTGGCGACATTTGTGTTAAGTCGTCACACTTGTGATAAGATATCATAAATGTCATCACGCAGTTTTCCAGGCTGATATACTAGAGTAAAATGGGTATAATATTTTTCTCTAGTATCGGATTTGGGTGAAATTAGTATCGTTGGAAAGATAATTCAAAGATATTTCATTTGACATATTGTAGGTCCTCTAATTCTATTTATACAAGGCGACATAGTCTATTAAATTTGACTAAGTTTTGACACTCAGTAAAACTTGAACGATAGGAAAACTTTCAACTTGTCCATTAGTTAAGGGACCTCTATTATCTAAATTCATGCTCAAATAGATTCCCACACTAAATAATTAATTAACAAACTAAATTTTCCTAGGATTCATGGGTTTAAGAACATCTACACATATGAATAATGGATTTTCATTCTAGTCTGAAATGTGGGGTGTTACACTAGCCATCGTGCAACGGACGATCCGATAGACTATTGAACTTGTGACGGACCGTTGCTTCGACCGTTGCGTTGAGGAAATATGTCCCATTCCTGGATAACATGCAATGTATAACCCGAAGGACATTGTACTTGCAACGGACCGTCTCTTCAACTGTTACAGCCCCCGTTCAGTGTTTTAACTCATTTTAAGAAGGGGTTTTGGTTTTTTTGCCTTTTAAGTGTTTTAACTCATTTTAAGAAGGGGTTTTGGGTTTTTTGCCTTTTAACCCTCATATATATTCCAAACAAACTTGATTGACTCATTATCTCCCAAAACATCCAAAGGCTAGGTTTTATCCCTCAAGTGCAAATCTAAAAACCTTCTCCCAAAAATCCAAGAACTCACTATGGATTTGACAAATTGAGTTGAGATTTGAGTTCACCAAGATTAAAGGTTGCAATAACTCTCTCTGAAGAGTAAGAAGAAGATTTTAGAGCAATCATGTCCATCCAATTTCATAATCTAAGGTATGTGGGATTTTGAACAAGGGTAATCCTTTCACCCTTGTGCCTAAAGACTTATTTAAACTATAATTTTTTGTAATATATGAGATTTTACATGAATTTCAATTAGGGGTTTTCACCTATTATTATTGATTGCAATATTTTGATGTTTCCCATGAATTGAGAGTCTAAAGGCATAATTTTCACATATTTTCTTGAGAAATTATAGTTGGGTCTATACTCCATGATTTTAATCCTTGAGAACTTAATAGTTGAAATGTTTGAGATATTGAATCACATGAGTATGTTGAGATTTTGTGATAAATTAATGAATTTTCCTGATTTCTACATGAGTTTTGAATCAATATGCTATCTATTATGCTTTTGATGAGTTTTAACTTACCATTGAATTATGGGTTACTAAGCCTTGCTTGAAACTTGAGATTTTATGAACTCTTGTGCTATAAACATCTATGATTTGAGTATTTTAAGAATATTGAGAAATGTTTTGATCTAATGTTCATTGAGTTTTATAATTCTACTTCACTACATGAGATTACAGATTTGATTTTTGGGTTCTTGATAAACCATGAGATTCTTTTAAAGTGGTTTTTCATGAGGTGAGAAAGATAAACTAAAGGGAGTAGTATTTAGCACCGAGCAGATAAGTTACTAGATTTTTTACCCCAAAACTTCGTGCCACCGTGGTTAGGCCTGAGGACGAGTTTATGGTTATCATTAGACCTAAGGCCGAGATGTATTACGCCCGAGGCCTAGTTTATTTAGTGATAACTATTCTTAGGTTTTACTCTTTGTCAAGAGTATGATGGCTCTCCCCAACGTGAGGTCTCTTCCTTAGGAGGACAAAACATTTGACTCCATGTAGCTTGCATAGTTTAGGTCGGTTAAGAGAACCTCCCTTAAAACTAAAGCTTTGAGATAAATTATTTCCTTAAGACAAAAGTATTTTCCCTTGATATGAGTATTTTTCCCTCAAGTGAATGCAATTCCTCCAAGTATGTTTTAAAGTAATATGATTGTGAATTTAAAGTACTTGAGTTCAAAAGAGTTATGAGTTCTTAGGCATTAAAGAAGTTTTACTCTCCATGACACATATGAATGAGTTGAAAGTATTGTTTAAATTTTTCTTTAGCCTATGGGTAATGAGAATAAGAGAACATTATCGGTTTTAAAGTTAAACTATGATGACTAACGAGATTTGTATTGCATGCTCCATTCTACATGATTCATGAGCTTTACATTTTATACTTATTCAAGGCATGTGAGTTATTATTATTGCATGCATGATTCGATTAAAGAATATTGATGTTGTTTTATATAAATGCTTGCATCCCCCCATACTCAGTACATTCCCAAGTGCTGATCTACATATACGTCTATATGCTACATTGTCTTATAATGTAGGTTCAGGTGCTCAGTCCCAACCTCATCAGTGACTTTTCATTACCTCTATCTATATTCCTAAAGTGGTAAGTACTCATGGTTCAAGGACCTATCTCCAGACATTTCTACATTTGCAAGACTATGATATTACTTTCAGTTCATTTCGAGTCAGTTGGGGACCTGTCCTAATGGCTCTCTAGTTAATGGATTAATTGAGGCTTTGTCAGACTAGTTGTAATATTGTGATTGAGTGGAGAGTTCCTGTATTAGGGCCATTTGGATCGAGCTTTTTCTCTGTATTTCTCTTCATATGTTATGACTATGCTAGTGTTTGAATTATTTTATCTTGAATTGAGTGTTATTAGTAGAAACAGGTTTAAAGGGTTAGCTTAGGGATCCTTATAGCCTTAAGCACTGTGTGACATCTTCAAGAGACAATTTTGGATTGTTACATTAAGGTTGCTGGGTCATTGGTAAGACCAAATAACATGACTATGAATTTGAAGTGGCCATACCGAGTTCTGAAAGTTGTTTTCAAAATGTCATATTCTCTTACTCTGTGCTGATGATAGCCTAATCTAAGGTCTATCTTAGAGAAGTAGTCGGTGCCCTAAAGTTGGCCAAACAAGTCATCGATTCTTGGAAGTTGATACTTGTTCTTAGCCATGACTTTATTGAGTTGATGATAGTCTATACATATTCTAAGAGAACCATCATTCATACACACGAATAGAACTGGTGAGCCTCACTAGGAAATGTTGGGTCTGATGTACCCCTTATCTAGGAGACCTTTTAACTGTTCTTTTAACTTTTCGAGTTATGTTGGTGCCATTTTGTATGGTGGAATAGATATGGGCTTAGTATCTGGAAGAAGGTTTATTCCGAAGTCAATTTCCTTCTTGGGAGGGACTCAAAGAATATATTTGAGAAACAGATCTAGAAATTCAAATGCTACTCATCTTACTCAAGATTAGGGTTTCTAAACTAGAGTCTTAAACTTGAATGAGATAATAGACACATCCCTTAGATATTATCTGTCTTGCCCTAAGGTAAGAAATAAGCTGACACCTAAGTGATGAAGTATTATACCTCCACTCAGGGATAGGTTCATTTAAAAACTTAAATTAGACAACTCTGTTTTTGCAGTCAACAAAATCATAGAATGAATGAAGCCAATCGAATTCGGGAATGATATTAAAATTAGTCATCTCTAATTCTACTAAGTTTGCTGAAGTGACTTTTTGAGATACCATAACCAGACAGTTCCTGTATACCCGTCGAGCTATAATAGATTTATCCACTGATGCAGAGACTTAGAAGGGCTCTACTATGATTTTGGGACTAACTCCGAAGTCAAAAACTATATAAGGAGTTACAAAGTACAAAGAAGCTCCTGGACCTAGAAAAGTATAAACATGTAAATGATTATTTTGTAAATTACCAGTGACCACATCAGGAGAACTTTCCTAATCCTATCGGAACTGAAGTGCAGAGATTCTATTTGGGCACTGCCCACTATTGGTACTGGAAGTGATACCCCACTAATTTGGCTGATCGGACTGAGCTGACAGATAATTATACTGAACCTGAGAACTTGACTAAGGACAATCATTGATCCTATGGCCTAACTTGCCAAATCTAAAACATATGTCACTATTAACCCAGCAGATACCTTGGGGGTTTCTACGACATTTCTGTTAAAGAGGGTTTGTTTGGGCACTGATAACACTGCCCTATGGTATAGTCCCTTAAATCCTATCTGTATTGCCATATCTAAATTTTGGCACTGGAGCACTGGTTAAGGACAAAGCTAGAATTTAGGATTTTAGGTAGAACTGAGAATGATTTCCACCTACTAACTTCGGTTGAGCAAAGTTGAAACTACCTATTCTATCCCTCTTGTTATCTCTCTTCTTCTCCCTATTCTTAGCCTCCTCTATCTACTAAGCATGGACCATATGATAGGATAATTATGTAAGAGTAGATGCTAACATATTGGAGTCTTTTAACTGAGAATAATTACAAAGTCATAAGTAAATTTTGTTGTTTTTAAGAGTTTTATCTTTGATGTTGTAGTCGAAGATAAAATGCTAGACAACCAACAAGGATGGAAGTACAAGTGTTGAAATCTAAAACAAAAAGAAGAGAAGTCTGGCTGACGACATTCCTGATAATTCGTTAGCTCTGTGATAAGTTATCAGCTTCATCGTCAGCCTTAGATAGAGAATGGACCTCAGCTGAAAGTTGTGACAATATTTTATGATAATCTGTCAAGAAGTTGACAGGTCGTCAAAATTATCATTAGTATAAGGCAAAACATAGTAGCTAAGGTAGATAAGTGATGAAATTTGTGATAAGTCATCAAAGATCTAATAGGCCATGATAGTTCGTCGTCAACCTAAGGTACGGAATGTCAAAATCAAAGAGGAGCTGACGACATTTGTGATAAGTCGTCAACCTCCTAATAAGGCATCACGAATGGCATCATCTGTCTGAGAAAATGTTGCACTCTATGATTTTGTTTCCATAATTAGGGTGAACTATTTAAAGAATTGTTTAGGATTTTCTAAGGGGTAGGGGACGAAATAATTTGGAGACAAATATTTTGCTACTTTTGTCTCTTGTTTCTTAGCTTGAAAAAAAAATTAACTTTGTAGAGATTTCCATCAATACTTTGGGAATTTTCATTGTGATTTTATCTATCAAATCATTAATACAAGTAGTTGTTTCAATTTTTGCATTAGGAGTGGCTAAATTCCTTTGATCCGAATTTTGAGATCTAGGGGTAGGTCTTGATAAGATGCTAAGTGTTCAAGATTCAAAAGTTAATAGGACTTCTTGATAATTGTGAGGTTTTAATTATCGTCTATTGGTTTCAAATAATATATAACAACTGTTTTTATTTGCTTGCGATAACAAATCAATTATAGTAGGAAGTGAACTATCAACAAGGACTCAGAAGCACTAAAAACTTTCATTTAATAATTGACGTTTTACCAATGTTGGTTAACCTGAGGTAAAGTCTGGTCAGTGAATATAAATTCCCTAAGTCTGAGAGGATTAGGTAATTAAATGATTAAGTAGGTCAAGAGATATTTAGCAATAACTTTGATAAAGATAATCTGTTGTCCTGCCTACTGTGAGAATCTTGAATCACTATTTGTATCTGTCAAGTACCAAAACCCCTATTGAACATAATTCTGGTTTTTTCATAAACTCTTGATTACAAACACCGAATCTAAAGTGACCAACATTTATTGGCTAATCTCTAAAACCCCCATTTTTTCTTTTCGTACCATTTGTTTGAATTCAACTTGTAGCCATAGTTTTAAATTAATTTAAACACCACTCAAATTGTTCCCTGTGGATTCGACCCCGACTCCAAAAGTTGGGTAAATATATTAACAATGACCACCTTGCACTAAATCAACATGTAAGTTGACAGTTATAAAAACTGGTGCCGTTGTTGGGGAACAATTTGGCGTATTGAGGTGGTTTGGAATTGTAGCCTACATGATTGAATTAAAACTTGTAAATATTTGTTTTTAGTTTACATTTATTTTTTGTGTTAGGTAGATTTTTATTTTAGTTTACTTACTACTAAGGCATCATAGAATGAACATGATCTTGGTGGTTCGAAATCTTATCTTGATTATCCATACCCATATTATGATGGAACTCACTTCTGGCAAAATTGTAGATATGCTCTTTAGAGAGAGATGTTGCACCATCTCCATCCTATCGAGAGTATGACTGTTCTGTATGTGGTGGTCAAGATAGACATTGGAGTGATTTCCCAAATTCCCCCTCCCCCCATTGTACTAGCCTAAATTCTAGTTCTCTTTTTGATTTCGATAGGTCTTTTGGTCAAGAAAAGAAAGAAAGAAGCATAAAAAATAATGGCATTAAAGCTATGGTTTAACAAATGTTGGATCGTATGGACATAATGAATGATATCATATATGATATACATCAATACATAAAGGGTATTTAATAATGAAAGAGAAAGAATAGGGGAGATGGATATCGATGTTAATCATTCAAAGCACTCTTCTAGATTATGTTTAGATGATATCTTATTTTTGGAATCATTTAGACTAATCGAAGAGTGTGAATATAAGGAGCAAGAATACTATACTGATGATGAGCTTGATGTTGATCAATCCTTGGATATTTCCTAACCAACCGAACCAGCCATGAGGGATGATTCTAAGATTGGAGAAATGGTGCTAGAGGCAAAAGAAGAAATCAAGCACAATCCTTGTAAAGACTCTAGTCCATTTTAGGGTAAAGATACTAACGGGGATGCTACTTCAGGAGTAAGAGTTAGTACTCATTCGAACCACTTTTCAACATTATGCCTGGTGGATGTGATGAAAGTCAAATCACCCAAGAAAATAAGGAGGAAAATTCTTATATTTTGGAGTTTCTCTTTCCAAAAGGGTATACCATAACCCCAATCGTAAAACCCCAGAATCCTAATATCGATGTCTATTTAGTGGCTTTTTAAGATCCGTACTGCTTCCCAATGAGCCCAAACAAAAGTTTGATGCAAAATTTGGCAAGCAGTTCAAGTCTTTAAAGTTGCGTGATAGAACGGCGTCACCTTTTCCCAACGAATCTAAAAGAAGTACAGATTGAAAGATAGGCCGACAATTCAAATTGTCTAAGTGGAGGGAAAAAGGATGACAAAATGATGTCGTGCCGCAACACTAAATTAGGTTCTTCTTGTGAGGCAACCCAAGATATTTTTTATTTGTTTTCATATTATGTGGTTGACATCAGATCTTTGCACACATAGTGCCAAAGGTATGTTTCTGACTCTCTTGTTTTGTATTGATGT
>JAPEIP010000011.1:101590539-101602015 GCA_026120095.1 Capsicum chinense | reverse complement strand
AATTCCCTAAGTCTGAGAGGATTAGGTAATTAAATGATTAAGTAGGTCAAGAGATATTTAGCAATAACTTTGATAAAGATAATCTGTTGTCCTGCCTACTGTGAGAATCTTGAATCACTATTTGTATCTGTCAAGTACCAAAACCCCTATTGAACATAATTCTGGTTTTTTCATAAACTCTTGATTACAAACACCGAATCTAAAGTGACCAACATTTATTGGCTAATCTCTAAAACCCCCATTTTTTCTTTTCGTACCATTTGTTTGAATTCAACTTGTAGCCATAGTTTTAAATTAATTTAAACACCACTCAAATTGTTCCCTGTGGATTCGACCCCGACTCCAAAAGTTGGGTAAATATATTAACAATGACCACCTTGCACTAAATCAACATGTAAGTTGACAGTTATAAAAACTGGTGCCGTTGTTGGGGAACAATTTGGCGTATTGAGGTGGTTTGGAATTGTAGCCTACATGATTGAATTAAAACTTGTAAATATTTGTTTTTAGTTTACATTTATTTTTTGTGTTAGGTAGATTTTTATTTTAGTTTACTTACTACTAAGGCATCATAGAATGAACATGATCTTGGTGGTTCGAAATCTTATCTTGATTATCCATACCCATATTATGATGGAACTCACTTCTGGCAAAATTGTAGATATGCTCTTTAGAGAGAGATGTTGCACCATCTCCATCCTATCGAGAGTATGACTGTTCTGTATGTGGTGGTCAAGATAGACATTGGAGTGATTTCCCAAATTCCCCCTCCCCCCATTGTACTAGCCTAAATTCTAGTTCTCTTTTTGATTTCGATAGGTCTTTTGGTCAAGAAAAGAAAGAAAGAAGCATAAAAAATAATGGCATTAAAGCTATGGTTTAACAAATGTTGGATCGTATGGACATAATGAATGATATCATATATGATATACATCAATACATAAAGGGTATTTAATAATGAAAGAGAAAGAATAGGGGAGATGGATATCGATGTTAATCATTCAAAGCACTCTTCTAGATTATGTTTAGATGATATCTTATTTTTGGAATCATTTAGACTAATCGAAGAGTGTGAATATAAGGAGCAAGAATACTATACTGATGATGAGCTTGATGTTGATCAATCCTTGGATATTTCCTAACCAACCGAACCAGCCATGAGGGATGATTCTAAGATTGGAGAAATGGTGCTAGAGGCAAAAGAAGAAATCAAGCACAATCCTTGTAAAGACTCTAGTCCATTTTAGGGTAAAGATACTAACGGGGATGCTACTTCAGGAGTAAGAGTTAGTACTCATTCGAACCACTTTTCAACATTATGCCTGGTGGATGTGATGAAAGTCAAATCACCCAAGAAAATAAGGAGGAAAATTCTTATATTTTGGAGTTTCTCTTTCCAAAAGGGTATACCATAACCCCAATCGTAAAACCCCAGAATCCTAATATCGATGTCTATTTAGTGGCTTTTTAAGATCCGTACTGCTTCCCAATGAGCCCAAACAAAAGTTTGATGCAAAATTTGGCAAGCAGTTCAAGTCTTTAAAGTTGCGTGATAGAACGGCGTCACCTTTTCCCAACGAATCTAAAAGAAGTACAGATTGAAAGATAGGCCGACAATTCAAATTGTCTAAGTGGAGGGAAAAAGGATGACAAAATGATGTCGTGCCGCAACACTAAATTAGGTTCTTCTTGTGAGGCAACCCAAGATATTTTTTATTTGTTTTCATATTATGTGGTTGACATCAGATCTTTGCACACATAGTGCCAAAGGTATGTTTCTGACTCTCTTGTTTTGTATTGATGTATTGGGGATAATGTATGATTATAAGTTGAGGGTGGGACTACTTGTGGGTGTTGATGTCCTCTTTGGGATTTTGTTGTCGTGCCTCTTTTCCCTGGAGTCTTG
This sequence comes from Capsicum chinense, assembly GCA_026120095.1. NCBI lineage: Eukaryota > Viridiplantae > Streptophyta > Magnoliopsida > Solanales > Solanaceae > Capsicum > Capsicum chinense. The sequence goes on along the minus strand of JAPEIP010000011.1, from coordinate 101,600,109 downwards.
TTCCTAGTAGAGATGGCATATTTAGGCGTATTGTTATTTGTTGCAAATTGTTGTAGTTGACTAAGAGAAATACAAGTACCTTAGGTAGTTAACATGTTTTTGTTGATTTTTGAACACCTCTCTAATGGTCTATTTTATTACTGGGTGATGTGCATCTTAGGTGACTACTGTGAATATTTTTATGGCATTAATACCAGGGACACGATAAGCACTGCTAATAATTTCATGAACTGAATGGGTAGAAGCTTGTGATGTACCTTTGTGCCATGTGTGTGTGAGATACTACCTAGTTCCTGTTGTGTGTGAAATCCAGAACTTGCCCGATTAGTCTTGCCTTGGTTGTACGATAGTGGTTAGGAAAAGATCATAGGCCATTGTTGATATTAGTCCATTTTTAGCCTAAATGACCTTCCATGTATGAATAATATCCCTTGATCCTGATTTTGAGCCTGAATGACTATTCTTTTTATTATATCTATCACCTTCCCATTTGTATCATAACAAACCTATTTTGGCCCTGCTCCTCTGTAATACCCTACATGATTCTAAGCTAGGAAGTGAATAAGTATTCCTGCATTTGAAATCTCCTATCCTGTGATTCATACTTGAGTACATGACTTACAATGAATATCCTAGTGATAGGATAGCTTATGATGCATTAAGCATGTTTATATGAGTCACTTAAGGTAATGCAAGCTAAGAGTTTTCGAATCCATCAAGTTTTAGTGTTCGATTTTGCAAGGGTCATGTTTCAATGAGTATAACTCGAAGTTAATATGGTATTTTGGCTGATTTCAACCCACCAAATTATAGAGAATTGAATTAGCTACCCAACGATGCTAATTTCGCCTTAATCTAATACCCAAACGAAACGTTATGCCCATTTTTGTGAGAGACAGTAATCATAGGTGATTGGTTAGGCACCGCCCAACCCAAGCATAGGTGATTGGTTAGGTGCCGCCTAACCTAGCTTAGGCAATCACTTTGGCGCTGTCTAAGTCAATTCCAGGTGTCAAAAACACTTCATTTTGAGTTATTTTAAGGGTAATTAAGTCTTTTAACACTCCTTAGACGTCCCTAAACTTAACCCTTCGAAATATATATCTTCTAAACATATTACCACCCTATTTTCATCTCAAAGATGATCATCCAAGAGCACTAAAAGAGAAAACAAACTAGGGTTACGTAACTAAGCTTGAAGATCTAATTTCAAGGAAATACCTTCATCAATCATCAAGAATCTTCCTTCTAAGGTATGCGTGAGTTCATTTATGGGTCCCTTTCGTCCATAAAGTTCAAAAATCCTCTTTTTAATTATAAAGTATGATTTCTATATTGTTGGGTATTAATAATCATGTTTTTGATATTGGGTGAATCCCAAGATGGAATCTTATATGTTTGTTCTGAATTTTATGATATCATATGAGTTGGAAACATGTAAATTGGGTTGTTCATGATATATGAATTTGATGATTTCACCTATGCTTGAGATGTGCATGTAAGGTGTTTGATAAAATGCCTAAGAAACTAGAAACCATACAATATAGCTAAATTGTGACTAAGTGAAGGATTCATGATATGCCCTTACGTTCCAATGACTTCTATGTTGTTAATGTGCCTTGTAAATATTGTGGGAATACTCATGAACTATTCTTATTAGATTATGCTATGTTTAATTGTAAATCCTACTTATGAGCAAGATGTATGATAACCATGCAATCCACATGAACTTCCATTCTATTGGTATATGTTGCCAATATGATTATGCAATGAACATGATATTAAGATTGGGCAAGTACTTCCATGTGATATGAAATCCTTTTCGTGCAATAGATTGTTGATAAATATGCATAGTATGAGATCCCTACTTATGATATTATATATTATGGACTCTACTCTTATGATCAAGTCAGTCATGTGTGTCAATTTTCTTCCATCGAGTCCTGGGGGTACTTTTACCTTAAAACTATAGTTGTGTGCCTAGATCCATGTCATGTTTCATGATATCCGAACTCAATCTATGATTCCATAGACTTTAGTCAGTCATGTGACTCAGGAAAACCTCATGATATTAGTCAATTGTCAGATATTAGTAACATTCAGCCAGTCTACGAAATTCAATAATATTAAGTCATGCACAGTCAGTTATTCATGTATAGTCCCTCCAGATGGGATTAGAGGTTAGCACCGAGAAAACCCAAGGATGGGAACTCACCCGCCAGTTCAGGGTGTGATTCTTAGTAGTCCTCCTTGTGTTCCAGAACTACATAGCCAGTGTAGGTTGAGACATCTTAATCCATCAGATTAAGGTTGATGAGGTGGCTTAAACCATCAATTTAGGGTTCTCACCATTCTCATTGAGTACCCTCTAGGTAAGGGTCACTCACAAGCTATCCTTACTCGTGGCACGGTATTGACACCCATCCAGTCGGGGCAGAGATTGGACCGCAGCTTAGCCATAATAGCATACATGGGGTATGTCGGTTAAACACTACTTCCAACAGTTTTAGTATCAGTCTTAGTAAAAGAACTCAAGCTGTTCTTCAGATTCTAGCATATACAGGACTGTCAGATACAGTCGTCCATGTTATCAGTTTCAGTATCAGTCATGACAGTTTTCAGTAAACCATTTATTAGCTTATAGGTCTTGCTATCATGTATTCACAGTCCCAGTTTTTATATATGTGTGTTTCCACTCCCACACTCATATTTGTCAGTCAGTGATGTTCATTTTTAAAACCCTTTATGTTTATCCTACCTTCCTCGAATACTTAGTACTCTAGTTGTACTGATGCATTTGCGCTATGGTGCTTTATTTTCATGTTACACCATAGGTTCCGAGACATAAGCTCCAGCCCAGAAGTCGAGGTAGCATTCTAGTTACTGAGACACAGTGAGTCCTTATTGATTCGAGGACAATATGATTTGATACATTTATTTATTTCTTCAGGTCAGTTTTACGGAGTTAGTTGGAGACATGTTCCTTTAACTCCTTATTCAGATAGTTTAGAGGCTTTCAGATTTATGTTCAGATTTATGTTCATTTTGAGTTATTTTGGGTATTTTTACCCGTATGATTGTATTTTGTTGAACCTTATGGCCTTATAATTCTATGTATTCTATATTATTATATCATGATTTGCAGTATACGGGTACAGATATCAGTCATGGGTTAGCTTGTGGTCCCTTGGGGTCATGAGCACCATTTAGCATTCCAGTTCTACAAATCGGGGTGTTATAAACTTAGTATCAGAGCCAGGTTCAATAGAGTCCTAGGAAGTATGAAAGCCACATCTAGTAGAGTCTTGTACATGGGTGTGTTGCGCGCCACATTTATGTGCAGGAGGATATAAGATATTTTAAGAATAGTCCCCTTTCTTCATTATTCATGTCATTCTAGTTAGCATAATCACAAGTTAAACCATCAAAGCCCGGCGGGTATAAAGGAATTGCCCAGTTAGGATATCTCAGAAATCCACATTAACAGATTCAGTGGAGTTAGAGATGACATATTTTGATGTCATTCTCGATATATTTTAGCTTCCTTCGTGCTATGCCACAGTCGAATGCAGAAATAGCATAGTTCAGTTTCAGTTCCTGAATGAGCCCATCCTAGAGTGGAAGGGTAGCATTTCAACGTTCAGGGGTCAACTTGTTTCATACCTTCGAGCAAGGAAAATAATTTCAAAGGGGTGTGTGTATCATCTCGTGCATGTTAAAGATTCTAGTTTTGAATATCCCAGTCTTGAAACAGTCCCTGTTGTTAATGAATACTCAGATATCTTTCTCAAAAATTTTCCAGGAATTTCTCCTGAAAGCGAAATAGACTTCGGCATAGACCTTATTCTGGATACTCAACCTATTTCTATTCTGCCATACAAAATGGCACCAACAAAACTCAAAGAACTAAAAGGTCAGTTGAAGGATCTCTAAAATAATGGATTAATCAGACTCAGCATCTCCCCATGGGGTGTACCAGTATTATTCGTGCTCAAGAAAGATGGTTCTCTCAAGATGTGTATTGATTACCGTCAACTCAACAAGGTCACAGTCAAGAAAAGATATCCACTTCCCAAGATTGATGATTTATTCGACCAAATTTACGATGCCAGTTGCTTCTCCAAGATAGACCTGAGATCAGGCTATCATCATCTCAGAGTTAGAGAATGTGACATTTTGAATATAGCTTTCCATACTCGGTATGGTCACTTCGAATTTTTAGTCATGTCATTTGGTATTACCAATACCCCTGTAGCTTTTATGGATTTGATGAACCGTGTGTTCAAGCAGTACTTGGACATGTTTTTCATAGTCTTTGTAGATGATATTATGGTATATTCTCGTACAGAGCGTGATCATGCAGACCATCTCAGGATTGTCCTTAAGACTCTCAGGGATCATCAATTATTTGCTAAGTTTAGCAAGTGTGAATTTTGGATAAGATCAGTAGCATTCCTTTTCCATATTGTTTCTTGTGATGGCATTTGAGTAGATTCTCAGAAAACTGTGGCAGTAAGAAACTGTCCGGACTCGTATCTCCATTAGATATTAGGAGTTTCTTGGGTTTGGCTGGCTATTACCGGTAGTTTATCGAGGGATTTTATTATATTGCATCTCGCATGTCCATATTAACTCAGAAGAAGTTTAAGTTTTAGTGGTCAGATTCATGCGAGAAGAGCTTTCAAGAGTTGAAGACTCGACTCACGTCCGCTCCAGTTCTAGCTATTCCAGATTGTTTAGACAATTTTGTAGTCAATTGTGATGCATCCAGAGTAGGTTTAGGTTGTTTCCTCATGTAGCATAGTAAGGGCATAGCCTACGCCTCCAAACAGTTAAAGCCACATGAGAAGAATTATCCTACTCATATCTTGAGTTAGCAGCGGTAGTTTTTGCCTTGAAGATTTGGAGGCATTATCTCGATGGAGTTCATGTAGATGTCTTCACAGACCATAAAAGCCTCCAGTATATCATTTCCTAGAAAGATCTCAATCTTTACCAGAGAAGGTGGATAGAGCCCTTGAAGGATTACGACATAAGTGTTTTTTATCATCCAAGAAAGACCAATGTTGTGGTTGACGCTCTCAGTCAATTCTCTAGGGTAGTATTTCCCACATTGGGGATAGTAAGAAAAAGATAGATCAGGAGATCCATCAGCTTGCCAGATTCGGCATTTCCTTAGGCGATTTTTAGAGAGTGGTGTATGTGTTCATAGTAGTTTAGAGTCATCTTTAGTTTTTGAGGTGAAAGAGAATCAATACATGGATCCTAGTCTTTTCAAGCTTAAAGAGTCAGTTCAGAATCAGGAAGTGGAGGTTTTCTCCCAAGGGGGAGATGGTGTTTTTCGTTGTCAGGGTCGTCTATGTGTTCCAGGTGTAGATGAATTGAGGCAGGGAATACTTGCAGAAGCGCATGGTGCGCGATACTTTATTCATCCAGGGTCCACTAAGATGTACCGCGATATGTGGGAGATTTATTGGTGGAGTGTGATGAGGAGAGATGTTACAGAGTTTGTGGCTAAGTGCTCTACATGTCAACAGGTTAAGATAGAGCATCAGAAACCTAGTAGTTCCATGCAAGAGTTCACCATTCCTACTTGGAAGTGGGAAGAAGTTAACATGGACTTCGTGATGAGTTTTCGTAGAACTTGTCATCAGCATGATTCAGTCTGGGTTATTAGAGATAGAATAGCTAAGTCAGCTCATTTTCTTCCTGTTCGTACTTCTTATTCCACTGAGGATCATGCCAAACTTTATATTAGGGAGTTACTCAGATTATACGGTGTTCTACTATCTATCATCTTAGACAGAGGTAATCAGTTCACTTCTCCATTTTGGAAAGCATTCCAAAAGGGTCTCGGTACCCAAGTCCATCTCAGTACGGCGTTTCATCCTTAGAAAGATGGTTAAGCAGAGAGGACCATTCAGACTCTTGAAGATATGCTAAGGGAGTGTGCAATTGACTTCAAGGGATGTTAGGACGACCACTTGCCTTTGATTGAGTTTCCATACAACAATAGCTACCATTCTAGTATTTAGATGGTTCTATTTGAAGCTCTCTATGGTAGGAGATGTAGATCTCCGATTGGTTAGTTTGAAGTTAGCAAGGTCTCAATCATAGGTCCTGACTTAGTATTTGACGTCTTAAAGAATGTTTAATTGATCAAGAGAGACTCTAGGCTACTCAGAGCCGACAGAAGTCGATGCAGATGTTCGTAGAAAGGATCTCGAGTTCGAGGTCAATGACTATGTCTATCTTAAGATCTCTCCCATGAACAGAGTGAAGAGGTTCAGCGAGAAAGGGAAAATCAGTCCCCGGTATGTCGGTCCCTTCAGAATTCTTTGTCGCTTAAGAAAGGTAGCTTATGATCTTGAGTTGCCTTAAGATCTAGCCTCAGTCCATCCAGTCTTTCATGTCTCTTTGCTAAAGAAGTGCATAGGTGACCCAACAGTTGTTGTCCCTATTCAGAGCATCGACATTAAGAACAGCCTCTCCTGTGAAGAGATTCTAGTCGAAATCCTAGATTATCAAACTCCTAGATTGAGGAACAAAGAAGACCCTCTAGTCAAGGTTCTTTGGCAAAATCAGTCTCATGAGGGAGATACCTGGGAAGCAGAAACAGACATGCATACCAAGTATCCTCACCTCTTCCCCACAAATTCAGATCAAGCTCAACGTAATAGTTCTCCTTAATCTTATTTACTTCACATTTATGTTTCCAGAATAAACTTGGTACCTATTAACCATTTCATACTCAGTCATGCATTCATGTGTCAGTAGTCCGTGCATCAGATATGCACGAGTTCAGTATGTTTAGAATGTCAGTCATGATATCAAGTTGCATTTCTTCATGTTCAATTCAAGTTCTATTATCTTTTATCCCTTCTGAATAAATTCTCATTCGAGGACGAATATTCCCAAGGGAGAGAGATTGTAATACCCCGCATGTTCCTAATCTAGTATGTGAATAAGTATTCCGACTTATGAAATCTCCTATCCTGTCATTCATTTTTAAGTATATGACTTACAATGAATATCCTAGTGATACGGTAGCTTATGATGTATTAAGCATGTTCATATGAGTCACTTAAGGTAATACAAGCTGAGAGTTTTTGAATACATCAAGTTTTTGTGTTTGATTGTTCAAGGTTCATCTTTGAACGAGTATAACTCAATTTTAATGTGCAATTTTGGCTTATTTAGACCCATCAAATTATAGAGAATCGAATTAGCATTCCAACGATACCAATTTCGCCTTAATCTGATACCCAATTGAAAAGTTATGCCCATTTTTATGAGAGACAGTAAGCACAGGCAATTGGTTAGGCACCGCCCAACCCAACCATAGGCGATTGGTTAGGTGCCGCCTAACCTATCTTAGGTAATCACTTGGGCACCACCTAAGTCAATTCCAGGTTCCAAAAATACTCCGTTTTGAGTTATTTTAAGGGTAATTAAGTCTTTTCACACTTCTTACACGTCCCTAAACTTAACCCTATAAAATATATAGCTTCTAAACATATTAGAACCCTATTTTCATCTCAAATCTCATCATCCAAGAGCACTAAAAGAGAAAAACAACTAGGGTTGCATAAATAAGATTGAAGATCCGATTTCAAGGAAATTCCTCCATCAATCATCAAGAATCTTCCATCTATGGTATGCGTGAGTTCATTTACGGATCCCTTTCATCCGTAAAGTTCAAAAAAACTCTTTTTCATTATAAAGTATGATTTCTATATTGTTGAGTGTTGATGATCATGTTGTTGATATTGGGTGATTCCCAAGATGGAATCTTTATATGTTTGTTTTGAATTTCATAATATCATATGAGTTGGAAACATATAAATTGGGTTGTTCATGATGTATGAATTTTATAATTTCACCTATGCTTTAGATGTGTATGTAAGGCGTTTGATAAAATACCTAATAAACTAGAAACATGCAACAAAGCTAAATTGTGACTAAGTGAAGGATTCATGATCTGCCCTTACGTTCCAATGACTTCTATGTTGTTAATGTGCCTTGTAAATGTTGTTGGAATACTCATGAACTATTTTTATGAGATTATGCTATGTTTACTTGTAAATTCTACTTATGAACAAGATGTATGATAACCATGCAATCCATATGAACTTCCATGCTATTGGTATATGTCGCCTATATTATTATGCAATGAACATGATATTAAGATTGGGCAAGTACTTCCATGTGATATGAAATCCTTTTCGTGCAATACATTGTTGATAACCATGCATAGTATGAGATCCCTACTTATGATATTATATATTATGGACTCTACTCTTATGATCAAGTCAGTCTTGTGTGTCAGTTTCCTTCCATCGAGTCCTGGGGGTACTTTTACCTAAAAACTATAGCTGTGTGCCTAGATCCACGTTATGTTTCATGATATCCTAACTCAAGATATAATTCCATAGACTTCAGTCAGTCATGTGACTCAGTAAAACCTCATGATATTAGTCAATTGTCAGATATCAGTAACATTCTGCCAGTCAATGGAATTCAATAATATTAAGTCATGCACAGTCAGTTATTCATGTACAGTCCCTCCAGATGGGAGTAGAGGTTAGCACCGAGTGAACCCAAGGATGGGAACTCACCCGCCAGTTCAGGGTGTGATTCTTCGTAGTCATCTTTGCGTTCCAGAACTACGTAGCCAGTGTAGGTTGAGACATCTTAACCCATCAGATAAAGGTTGATGAGGTGGCTTAACCTGTCAGTTTAGGGTTCTCACCAATCTCGTTGAGTACCCGCCAGGTAAGCGTCACTCAAAGGCTGTCCTTACCCATGGCACAGTATTGACATCCATCTAGTCGGGGCAGAGATTGGACCCCAGCTTAGCCATAATAGCATACATGGGGCATGTCGGTTAAACACTACTTCCAACAGTTTCAGTATCAGTCTAAGTAAAAGAACTCAGGTTGTTCTTCAGATTTTAGTATATACAGGACTGTCAGATACAGTCGTCCATTTTATCAATTTCAGTATAAGTTATGACAGTTATCAGTAAACCATGTATTAGCTTACAGGTCATGCTATCATGTATTCATGGTCCCAGTTTCTATATGTGTATGTTTGCACTCCCGCGTTTATATTAGTCAGTCAGTGTTGTTCATGAATGAAACCCTTTATGTTCAGCCTACCTTCCGTGTATACTCAGTACTCCAGTTGTACTAACGTATTTGCGCCATGGTGCTTTATTTTCATGTTATACCATACATTTCGAGACACGAGCTCCAGTCCAGCAGTAGCGGTAGCATTCTAGTCGCAGAGACACAGTGAGTCCTCATTGATTTGATACATCTATTTATTTCTTTAGTACAGTTTTATGGAGTTATTTGGAGGCATGTTTCTTCAACTCCTTATTCAGATAGTTTAGAGGCTTTTAGATTTATGCTCAGATTTACATTCAGATTGAGTTGTTTTGGGTATTTTCACCCACATAATTGTATTCAGTTGAACCTTATGGCCTTACAGTTCTATGTATTCTGCATTATTATATCATGATTTGCAGTATACAGGTACAGATATCAGTCATGGATTAGCTTGTGG
>JAPEIP010000011.1:101544568-101575219 GCA_026120095.1 Capsicum chinense | reverse complement strand
TTTAAGACAACTCCACCCAAATTATAGTTTCAAGATCACAACAATAGCCCAAATATGGTTAAATATACTAATTATATTTCCAAGGTTAAAATAACATCCCAAAACTTAAATTATATTATATCCATTCTATAAATTAGATCAATCTACGGAGAGGGCAAGAGAATTCAAAAAGGGTATTAACCAATTTAAACTTATGGGTAAAAAATATTATCTAATCCCCAAACATCCATATTCAATACCAAGTCGTTCTACATCTAATCAAACTTACCATTCGCATTCATATGGAATATATAACACACATCATCTAATAAAGAACTATAGACAGAAACATACCTGAAAGCGAAATCGCAAATTGTTATATCATTCACCAAACATCCATCTTTAATTAACAATCTCAAAATACCATCACACTATCAAAATAGTAATCTACTCATCAATACGAGAATAATGATACCTATATTGTACCATTGTGCTTCATGTCCAAAAATAATACCAAAAATACCAAGTCTATCCCACTTACGAAAATCATGTTTCTGAGGTCAACTTAATGATCACACATGATCAAGGAATCATAATCCTTAAAAAATGGGATAAAACAAGCTAATTTGGGGCTAATATCAAGACCTCAATCTATTTAGGGTTTTGAGTCAAGGAACAAGTAATTTGTCAAGGCAGGGATGAAATCTTACCTTCAATCAAAAGATATTCGCAATAATAAATGTTAATCAAGCTCCCAAATCACGCATAGGGTTGTTGGCGCTACAGTGTGCATGAAAATGGATAAAACATAGCCTTAGGGGTACTTTTACTACCCCATCACGTATACAAGAGTTGTTATCGGACACATAAGGGTTCCAATCAAACACATGTTGGAAGAGCAGGTATTGCAATTGCTTTACCTCTTGATGCGATCATACCATCCTCTCTGGCACCAAATATTAGCTGACTTAGAAATTTTCCATTTTTTTCAATGGCCTAGGGATTCATTCAGAATCTAAATTATGTAAATTAACAATGTAAGGATACCAATTTCGTCATTCTAGATATGATGGCGAAGTCAAATTTTTAGTCCGAAGTCATTTTGACAAAATATGGGTCCCACACCTATATTTCTAAATTTTAAACTTTCCAGCCAATAGGTTGAAAAGAGCATGAGTGCATCAAGATCAAAACCAAAGGTCTACCTAGCCTAAAATTTATATTTAAGAGTTGATAATGTAGTCGGAAATTACATTCGTGATAATTTTACTAAGATTTTCACCCGGTGGCCATTTAGAACTAGTAAAGACTTCACAATAGGAAACAATGTCAAAAAAATAAATGAACTTCCAGATAATCAATTCATTAGTCCAAAAAAGTCATAAATGACATAGGGAATTTATTGAAAATCTTACATCGTGAATATTAGAGGAAATATGAAAAATGATCGAAATGGTTTTTACAACATCCACTACTAAAAGAAGTTTAATCCCCGAAATTAAATGGATAGAAAAAACTAATAAACTCAAAAGGAAGCGGTACTTCGCTCGCATTGTCCAAGCATGACTTTCTAGATAACCTCTACAATGAGAGAACGCTCAGAGTGATTTTTCCACCAGTATCCTTTTTTCAAACTACTTCTCTCACATCACTTCCAAACAAGCAAAACTCAACTTCAACAACTAACTGGCCTCCAACTAAATCGAAAAGGATTATGCATACAAATCTAAACAATAACACACTAATACCATCTCGACACCTGCACAAATAAATCCAAGGATTATCCAAGAAAAAAGAAAATCATATCAGGATTCGTACAACTGACTCCAAATCCAAATATAATCTTCCTTTACCAATACATACTTCCTATCTACTCCAAACCAAGAGAACAATTACCTGAGTTTTGTCCGCACAATCTTATCATAGAGAACTCGTGATAGTGGAGATAATTTGTTGAAAGTGAACATGACAAACATTAGAATAAGCTCATAAGGTACAATCTAGGAACACAAGTGGAGATAATAAAGTAATAAATTTATTCCGATGCTACAACCAGTTTAGATGGTAATAAAAACTAGAATCCAGAAGAATAAGGTAGATCCACTCATTACTAATGATCCGCACCAGGATTTTAATTATCAATGAATTAAACCATACTTAATCAAACTAAAGTATATATCTTCCACTTAGTATATCATCAACACTTACCAATGAAGACTAATGACTCATGGTCAAAACTAAAAGAATTAATGTCGGGTCCAAGGGCTATCATCTGAATACTTATCAACTATAATCAATCAAAAGTCAGGAAGATCGAATAGGCAATCACATAGTAGGACCGACCAACTTATTATTGAAATTTGGGTAGAGACAAATCTAAAATGAAGGATGCATGGAAGATCTACAACTCTTAGCCGAAATCTAATATTGAGCCAGAATAGTTCCATCTCAACTACATAAACCAAATCTGAAGATTGATAAGCATTTACACTCCAAATCTTTCATGACTTCCAAATCTCCATTCCAAGGAGTAAAATTTGAAATTGAGCCAACGAATCAATACAAAGTCAATTACTCACATTGACCATATTGTCTAAAGCAAACACATTTGCATTAAATCATGCCTGGACAAAATCGAATCATAGCTAGAGAACAAATCACCACGAAGATAATGATTAAATAATAGTGGAAATATCACACATTATATTAGCTAGAGGGCACAAAATTCTGCCACATAACAGAAATCATATCAAGGGGAAATTAAAATTTTATTGAACAGAATCTTAACCACAGATAAATCACCAAGAATAAACATTGGAAACTACTACATATCTATTTGAGGGTGTGGATTATCAATGCTTACTCAAGAACTAATAAAGGACATAAACAATACTGCTGATAGCAAAAATTTAGCAACTCAGAGAAATGCACCCAAGAAAAAAAATTAACCAATCAAACACTCTATCTTGGTAAAGAATAGCCATAGTAACACATCATCGAGGGAAAACTCCATCAAGCGTATTAGGACAAACAAACTCGTAAATAAGGATGTCCAGCTTTTACCTTAGTTGGACAATTATCACAAGATCCATCTATGTATATATCATCAAAGAAGAATATACCAATCTTTAAACAAAGGTAAACATCAAGACCACTACCAAAAAATAAAGAACTCGAGATAAAAAATTTATAATTTGACAACTCAAGAAGCAATCACGGGAACTATCACCTATCTCTAACTTTATAACTCTATTTCAGATAAGAATCATATCACAGTAAGAACAAAGCATCGAACTTCACCAAAATAATAAGTGCAAACAAACACAAGTAGATGGACAAACCAATCCATGAGATAAATCAATGATATCTTGATATCAATATTCAAACCATTATCGAATTATAAAATAGCTGAAACTGAAGAATGGACCCCAAACTGGTCAATCTCACAAATAGGCTAATAGAAAGGGATAGGCTAAACTAAAACCATCGCAACCCAGGAGACTAGTCTAAGATTCCCAAACTCAAGGATAGGCAATACAACTAAATTACCAACTCTAGAACAATACAGAACCACAAAAGATCAACATACCTTTGATACTATAATTGACTCCATAATTAATCTAACATAACTAAAAAAAAGGGAAATAATTAGCCTTAGATCACTATAAGGAATGAATCATCAAACTGGGCTATATCTACTCAATCAATCGAATAAAAATCACAAGGATATACAATTCTAAATAGATAACACTAGTTTATATAGCTACCCAATTAGGATAAATTATATCAAATAATATCAGTAACCTCAAGCAGTGATAGCAATAGTAACAACAATATCAACATCAATATATTGAATGGGTGGTACCAAAATAAACGTAAATATCATATACCACTCAAAGATCACCATAAGGCTAATATGCCAAGATAAATAAAACTCATACCCTAAAGCTACACCAATAGGGAGAGAGTATCAATACAAATCTACTCATTCGACTACTAAAAGAAACAAGCCATTAACAAGGCACAAAATAATTAATATGAACTTTCCAAGGTGTATAATAGTCAATGAGTACAAATACCCAATGTATACAATGAAAGAAGTAAATGCAGGAAAAAAAAGCACACCAATAATGATCACACCCATGACCACATGACTATTGGATCTATGAAAAAACAAATTATAATGGTCCTAAACTCAGGCCAACTATCTGAATTATCATCTAAGGAGCTAAGTGCACTATATCTAACTTAAGTTATCATATTCATTATGAGGCTGATACAAATAAGCTAAAAGACTAGCAATCCCATATCGAGAACACTCTCTAGGAAATTAACTAATCTCTTTGTAGGTTGATCATTCTTAAAGTATCAATATGATGAGAACACAACTGAGTCCAAAGGTTGGCCAAGTTTTGCTGAGAGTACTCTCTATTATGAATAATCTTTCTTTTTGCACTCATAGCCTACCTCAGGAAACCTAGGTTGGTGCAAAATATATGCTAGCTTTATTTTATCAACTAACTCACATTTGGGGTACTCTCTGAGCTAGTGTCCCATCATTTATAAACAAAAAATATAATCTTAAAATACCTTGAGATACTACCCTTCATAATCCAAAATGATTGCCATGGTCTGATAACCCATAAAAAAAACTTTCCAAGCTCTTGTATGACCTCTGTCGCTTCTATGGTCACCAGAACTAATTTTTGGACCACTAATAGTTTAAAATACTACCTGCTTAGAACTGATAAGCTGTAAGTAAAGATAAACTCTACTAGAAGTATCGTCACTCCCAAATAAAATACCAATAAAATAATTCCAAGGACATGGCCTCTTGCTACCACCTCCAAAAGTCTCAATATATACTCTCTCTATTACTCTCGAATGAACAACAACCTGAGAGAAGGAAAATAAAGCTACTATCAAGTGCTCTGCTACCAAATGTAGTAAAAATACTAATCCTCGAATAAATCCACACAGGATGCCCTACTCAAAGGGATACATTAGAGAACAATATCTCGCCAACTCAAAAAATCCAAACTCGTACTCAGAATTTGGTTTAAAAACCTTAATTAATGCCAATAGACCCAAATCTAGTCGGATAATTTCTTAATGAATAAAATGCCATCAATGGATGGAGGGATATGCAACATGACTTGAATCAATAGTGCTGAACTTCAAAGGTGTAAAGTAGTCACAAGATTTACTATAGCTTAAGATTTCCATAAATCCTTTATCTAATAGTGAAGATCTTTAATATCCGTCACTGACTCTCTTGTATGATGTTGTGGTAAAGTTTTGAAAACACATCTCAAAGTTTCATCTGCATCTATCGACCATATCGTATTCTATAATTAGAAATGAATTGAGTCAAAGAATGTAATTGAGTCTCATAGAAATGCAGACATATAAAAAGGAGGCAAGCAATGAATATAAAAAAAATGTCCCTCTAGCCTCGAAAAAATAGGTTACAGACGTCACCACACCGATCTATAGGACTCTACTACACTTATCTTTTGTACTAATACAGTAATGAAACCTGGATCTCTTACTAATTTTTCATGACCTAATATCTCAGTTCATGATGGCGTATAC
This sequence comes from Capsicum chinense, assembly GCA_026120095.1. NCBI lineage: Eukaryota > Viridiplantae > Streptophyta > Magnoliopsida > Solanales > Solanaceae > Capsicum > Capsicum chinense. The sequence continues at coordinate 101,569,645 of JAPEIP010000011.1, read as the reverse complement.
TGTAATCTACTAGTAGGTAAGCCAAGCGTATCGACTAGAATGGCTAGTTACGAACTACCCAAAGAGATAAAAGAGAGAATGAAAAAAAAGTAATGATAGATCAAATGCATAATATACAGATAAAACCTAGTGGTATCTGTACAAGAGCTTTAATATAAACAAGATTTTAATGTATAGTAGAAATAAATATACTGAAACAACTTATACCTTAATATAACATAGAGACTAGTCTAATACAAAACAGAGAGATAAGTAATACTTTGAACGTTAGGAGCTCACTCTAACTATCTGAACTATGGATGCTCCGTGCGACACACATATCAATGACAATAACTAGTACTATGATCTACAGGCTGTGAAAGTATAGTATGAGTACAAAACTTGTGTTGCTCAATAGGAAACTGCCAACTGATCTTCAAAGATAATATAGATATATATAACATATATAAAAATTTAAAACTATAACAAAATTTCTGGCAACCTCATGCGACTACCTATGAGAAAATATGGATAACCTATTCTATTAATGTTATAGAGACTATTATATTAAGGTTAAAGAAGTAGTAAGAATGCACTAGTTTATTCCAACCATACATAGGAATTCCATAACTATGTTGTATATCACTAGATAATATGCAATTAAGAGTTAAAAAAAGATATATATAAGTAAACAGGGCCAAAAAAATGAGTATAGGTTGAGTAAATGAAGGAAAAAAGGGATATATTGTAATACCATAGCTACATATAGATAAGTATACATATATATCTAAGTACATAACCAAGGTCTATTCTAAGTATAAACTATGTCATTAGACTAGTTAATTAAGACCTTATAATCATAGCAGGAATAAGTGCTAGCATACTAAGGGTTCTAATCTTTATATAAAGTCAACAGAAGGTCATGCATAATAATTTAATCATAAGATAAAAGAGGTTGGAATCATTCCTAAAGTCTTAACGCTGAATCAATGACTAATATTTCAAAATCTAGCCTTAATAATGATCATTACAATGATAATAACAATGATAATAAAAATCCCAATAACAGCACGAGTAACCATCTAGTTTGGATAACCAACTAACGTTAAGAGGTTGAGTACCTCTATTTAACAACTATGAATTAGTCAGCCTCTATCTGTTTGAAGGCCTTGTAATTTCATTGGTTTCCTTATTGTTTTAGAATTTTTGACTCTTTTTCTTCATAGTCATGGACATGTCAAAACTTAATTTGTATTCCTGATTTAGAGGCTTTCATGGACAAGATTATTTTGTTGTTGATGCCTTTTTTTGACTATTTAAATTTTATTTTGGGATTTGTTTATCTATTAATTATTTTTTATCTTTCACAGTTTATATTTATTTGATCTTAAGACAAGTCTAAGGGGGTTATCTTCGGCCCATGGTGGGGTTGAGATGGCCAGGCATGGGTTTGCATCATGATACCTATGATAGTTCTCTCTATTGTTTGTTAATAAAATGATGGATTCTTGGACTTATCATAATGCATATATATAATAGACCTTACTAAATTTACCTCTTATGGATGATTTGATTGTCTATTGAGCATGACACATCAACTTAAATGTCATCCCTAACCTAAATCACATATTTTTCACCTCTTTGTGGAAGTTAAGTTGTTGGTCCATTAGACCCTCTGTTGATGTTGCTTGGTTTTTCATACCTTAAACTAAATGGATAAAATTTGTGTTCCTTATGCAACTCTATTAGACAATCCATTAGTCCACTAATGATTTATTAAAGGAGTCGTCAACCTCAAATTGTTTCAAACCTCCCTTATTCTGAAATTTCGTGCACCATTAGCACAAGTATTTATCAGTCTTACTATGAAAATCCACACTAAAATAATTTTCCAATAAATTGTGGGTTTCCCCGCAATAATTCTTGATGAAACATCGTGTCATGACTCAGGTATATTGACTTCTTAGAATTTCTAAATATATACCAATGTTACCAAATTTTCCTCTTCTAGCACACTAGTATAGGGTTTGACTCATTTACTATTTACCTTAAACAACTTCTAATCATTGCTTTTTTATTGACTAATTGTGGATGGGAACACTTGAGTCACCTTGAATGGTCTAGACCACTTGGTTTTCAGCTTACTCGGGAATAGTTTAAACCTTGAGTTTAAAAATAATACAAAGATGCCTATTTGTAATTCTCTATTTTAAATTATTCTATCAAGGTACAACTTTATATTTCCTTTAAAATGAGAGTCTAGCTCATGCACACGTGGTCAAAACTCATCCTTCTCATTCTATTGGTCCAACCTCAAGTTTGAAACCTCTTTTAAAATTAAATTATGATTTTGAGTACTCATAAGGCTTTCTTTCACAATATCATTATTTAAATGACAATCTTTACAAAAGACTAGTTGCTAAGGGTACATACCTATTGGTGTATTTAACCCTGTGCGACTTTCCTAAATATCATCATCAAGATTTCATGAACAATTGCTCAGATTAGCATGAAAGACTTTGCCTATATCATTTTTATTTCTCAATTTGATACCTCTACTTTCCCTCTAGTTTGGGGATGATATTGAGTTTCCACCTTGTGTTTTTTTACTTCATCATTAGGTGAAGTATTGCAGAATACCTTATTATAAATATTAGAACCCTCATCACTTATGTTGGTGCAAAGTGTACAAAAGAGAGAAGATGCACTTTATCAAGAATGACACTATAATCAGGGCTTTATTATCTCGTTGGGCTATAGCTTCAACCCAGATGCATAGTCCTCAACAATTAAGATATAGCACTGCCTAAGGAACATAAAATAGGGACCATGAATTTAGTTCTCCGCATATAAAACAATTCAACCTCGAATATCTTAGACATAAACATCTGCTGATGTCTTGCGATTGAACCTTTTTTCTATCATTAATCACAAGAGTTTGCAAAATTAGATGCATAGTTAAGAATAATAGTCTAGTAGTACCGATATTGTAAGAATTTCCATACTATAAATCACTCACATGATGGTCTCCAATAAGGGAAAATGTCAAACCTACAAAATAATTATAGTTTCTACATCTAGCATACCTCTTCATATAATATTATTATCACAAGACCTAAATAAGTATGGTTCATTGTAGATGTAATTGTTCACATAATGTATAAATTTCATTCCCTAATGAAATCTTAAGTCTTTTGGTACCAAGTGACTGACTAATTAGTTGGCAAATTAAGTGTACCATGGTAGAGGTTCAAGGGTCGATGCATATAACTGTTCATCTGGGAATGAGTCATCAATATTAAATTTAATTAATCTTTTTCTCTCATTCTCCAATTAATATAGATGCGCTACCACATGATTTTCACACCCTTTTTTGTGTAACTTGAAAGTGAAATTTTCATTGAAAAATACATGTTTAACCAATTTGAGCTCAAAATATTTTACTTTGACATAAAGTATCTTAATGTTAAGTGATTAGTATGAACAACAAGTTTATTACCAAAAAAATATTCCAAAAATTTTTCAAAGGCATTGAAAACAGTAAAAACCTCTTACTTATAAATTGTATTTTTCTTTGAAGCGCTATTCAATTAGTTGATTATATAAAAATAGGGTGAAAGATCTTATCCCTCTTCTATCAAGGAACAAGCCCAAGTGTAATTAAACTTGGATCACATATTAATTAAAAAAGTTGCGAACAATTTTGAGCAATAATAATAAGTGCAACTACTAATTTATATTTGAGTCACTCAAATTCTATCACACAATTTTCATCAAATAAAAATTTTGTTTCATTTTCCAATATATTATAGAGTGGGTTTACAATTCTTGAGCGGTCTATAGTGAACCTCCATTTAAAACCTGCATGGCCATGGAAACTATAGACACATTTCACTGAGATTGGTGTAGGTAGCTTTTTGATCACTTCTAACATTGCTCAATGTACTTGAATTCTCTTACTTCAGATCTTGTGATCCAACACAATACCCTTTTTCAAAATAAAGTGACATTTCTCCCAGTTGAGTACAAGGTTGAACTCTTTACATCTTTGCAAGGCATTTCTATCATTTGCAAAGCAATTATCAAAAGAGTCTCCTATCATAGAAAATTACTGCACCAACACGTCCAAATTGTCCTCCACCATATCAAAGAAAATTTATATCATAAGCCCTTGGAAAGTAGGCGGCACATTACATAACATAAAAGGCAACTTCTTCAATGTGAATGTATCATAGAGGCATGTAATATAGTCTATTTTAGTATGCAGGTGCAATGGAGATTAGATTATAGCTAGAATATCAATCTACGAAATAATTCCAACCTAAACTATAAATTAATTAAGCATTTGATCCATAAAGGACATTGGAAAATGATCCCAAAGAGTCAGGGAGTTCAATAATTTGTAATACAGGCATATTATCCATTCATGATGACTCTATAGTAGCCTACAATGGATTGCAAATGTTTTAATGGATAACTGTATTATCTAGGCCCTGTATGAACTGAGATGTACATAACTTTTTGCACAAATTTAGTTACTTAAACATAGGGAGAGTTGTGTGGTTGATGTCACTAATGAAAGGTAAATTTACTAGGTATATATATAATTGATTAATTCTTGTAATATGAAGAGCGGAGATATTAATAATCGGTTTACCTAATATTTGTAATTTAAACATTAGATATTTTACTAAAAATTATCTAGCTTAGTTGATTAAGTTGTTGGAATAATCTAATGAGGATAAGGGCATTGATTACCTAAAGGTATTCTATCCGATTGCAGAAAAACCCATGCTAGTAAGAATGAAAATGAAGGATTATGTTTGAAGGATATGACTGAAGTGAAATTAGGATAATGATCATAGGCTTAGTGGGGAGATAGGGCTACTAGAGAACCTTGTTTTTTGGTCATTATGACTTTATTTTAAGTAAATATTTATTGTATGGGTGTAAATATTTGATTACAAAACACCTTGAACGTGGTGTAGCTATTAAATGGTTGGTAAAAAATTTATCTTTACTATTATTAATGATCATTAGTTGTAGGATCAACTTGGGGAATAGTCACATCCCTCTCGTCGATATATGATAATACATGGTTTGTGATGCCCTTTGAGTGGTTGACGTATGTTTTAGGGTCTAATAAACGAATATGTGTTCTGTTAAAGAATATATGTGATAGTGAAAATGTCACGACCAGAGGCTAACCCCTATTCACAACATGGTACTTAAGCCAACAAGTGACCCCAAGCCAACCCATGGTCTTGTACCAATTGTGAGCACTAAATAAAATAATAAGGTGACAACATGTGTGGAACATAAATTGATAAAGTAATTTCAAATGGAACACGGAAATATATAAAGCAACATCTCTGAAATATCTGACTTGCCATCACTGCTGCAGGGAAATGCTGAACTCTCTATAGATAGTTGGGGATTGAGTGTCCAAACCTATGTATAAGACAACATAATGCAAAAAAAATATGTGATCAGTATTTGGAATGCACTGGTAAGTAAGGTAAGGACTAGCTGAAATACATGTGGAACTGAACATAAATGAATGAACATGTAAAACAGAGAATGAAAGACTAGGTAAAACATGAGCTGAATTAATCTTTAAAACTTACAGAATGAATAACTGAAAATATTACTACTTGGTCATGCAAACCTAAACTCATATAGACTGAGTACTAACTGAAACTGAGGGAGCTATAATGTAACCAATATGCCCCAATTTGAGCTCAGGGTCCAAACTGCATCCCTAGTTTCAAGGATGTTCGGACATTGCCATAGGTACTGATAGATGTATGTGTGAATCAACTAAACCGATAATTCGTAGGATCACAGAGTAAAGCATAAACTTATGGGTGATCCTTTAGAGGTAGTCAATCCTAGACTGATGGGTGACCCTTTATATCCCACATTGTTTATGTAGTCCTAGAACCTAGTGATTACTGCTAAAGACTCTTGTTAAACTAACGGGGGAGCCTCCATCCATACTTTCACTTAATGCAAAGTCCTAATCCCAATTTAATGACACTGGTGTTATTAATGGTTTAACATAAAAGGGTACTGGACTTATAAGTTCTAAACATGAACATGTTAGTCTGAATATTGTAATAAAATCATGACCTGTCAGACTTATAATTTTTAAAATAGAAATTTATAAATAGATAGGTATATGGCGTTCATGACTATCCATCACTGAATAATAACTTTAAATACGATAATAATTTAAAGAAGTTGGAGATGAATTGCATAAATTTGTAAGTGGGGATGAATTGAACTTTGGAGGATATCATGCTCACATAGGTTAATACATAAATTCAAGAGTTTATCATGATATTGACTAAACATGACATGGGGAAAAAGTTGTTGACATTGCTTGAATTAAAATTAGTAAGAAAACAAGTATTAAATTCATAATTTTTTTAGATAACTTCACAAAGAAGATTTAAAAGGTCATACTTGAACAGATAGGGGATTTTGGGACTCAATGGTTGGAAGAAAACGATTGATGAATACACCTCATACCTTAATAGGATGAATTACTTAAAGAAAATCTTTAACTTGGAGCTTGAGTACTTGAAGTCTTTAAGAGAAATCTTGAATTTATTGTTCTTGGAAAAAGGGGAAGGTTTTACGTGAGTGTTAACTTATGAAAAATGGGGAAATAATGTTTTTTTTGGATATTTAACATATATAATAGATGTTTAGGGTTAAGGAGAAAGACCAAAGTTCCTCTTGAACACGTAGTTAAAAGACAAAAAAATACAGCCTCCGCGGAAGGATGACTAAATTAATTTAGTATGAAACATGATACGTGGATTCAATTAAGTTCATGAATGCGTACAATGTCATAAGCATGGTTAGATAGCAAAATAGAGAACGAGAGGATCAACCTAAGCAAAATAATTACCTCAAGCAGGATCTGAATCTTTGATGAAAAGATTAGGATACTTGGCTATTATATTTTCTTCTTCTTCCCAGGTGGCTCACTCAACGGACAGATTTCACAATAGAACCTTAAAAAAAGAACTTTAATCCTCAACCTACCAAACTTGATGGACAAGGATCTTAATTGGAACTTCCTTGAATGAGAGACCATCCCTTACTTCCATACTGTCTTAAGAAATAACAAATACAGAATCACCAATACACTTCTTTAAGAAAGAGACAAGGAACACTGGATGCACTGATGCCAAATATTTTGGAAGCTCTAAATCATAAGTTTTCTTACCAAAATGACTCAAAAGTCTTAATGGGCCAACATAACGGGGCCTGTTCTTTCTCTTTTTCCCAAATCTCTTAAATATTTTCATAGGGGAAATTTTCAAATAAAACAAGTCACCAACATCAACCTCAAGACTGATTCTCCTCATATCTACATAAGATTTATGACAACTTTAGGCTATTTTCATCCTTTCTCTAATCAATTGGTATTTTTCCATCACCTCTAATATTGAATCTGGAATATAAATAAAGCATCACCTGCGTCAAACTAATAAATAAGAGATCTACATCTCCTCCCATAGAGAGCCTTAAACAGATCCATATGAATAATAGAGTGGCAGTTTTTGTTATAACCAAACTCTATCAAAGATATGTGGTCATCCCAACTACATTTGAAGTAAATAACACAATCCCTCAATTTATCTTCTAGATTTTGAATGGTCCTCTCTTCCTGACCATCCATCCAAGGATCAAAAGCAATACTAAGATGAACTTGGGTACCAAGACCCTGCTAAAAATCCTTTCAAAAGTGAGAGGTAAATTGAGTACCTCTATTTGAAATAATAGTCAACTTAACCAATTCACTAAGATAAAGTCTGAAATAATCCTCAATTGGATACAAATTATGAAGTAGTAAGAAATGATCTAACCTGGTCATTCTATCTACAATGACTCAAATCCAATCATGTTGACGACACGTAAGAGGCAACCCTATCACAAAATTCATGTTCACCACCTCCTACTTCCATGCGGGGATACTAAACTCCTAAAGTGTACCACTAGGCCTTTGGTCCTAAACCTTAACCTATTGATAATCAAGACACACAGCCACAAATTCCTCAATATCCTTCTTCATACCACTCCACAATAAATTTTCGCAAGTTAGGGTACCTATTAGTCAACCCAAGGTGAATAGAATTTAATGCACCATATGCTTCAGCTAATACTCATTGTGTCAGATCATTAACATATAGAACACACAATCTACCTTGATAAAAAAGCACATCATCTCCCCCTTAGGGGAAAACTTCACCCTTCTGATCCTTAACAATATACTTAAACTTGAACAACATAGGATCCCTATCTTGCTTTCTTTTACTTTGGCAACAAACAAAGATTACAAATCATTCTAAACCCATATAATACTTTTGGAAGAATCAACCAACCGAACCTCTAACTTAGCAAGCGTATGAACCTCACAAACTAACTTTATCCTATTGTCCTGAACATGAGCAACACCACGCATAGACAATCTACTAAGGGCATCATCTACTACATTATCCTTAACCGTGTGACACAACACATCCATATTATAATCATTTAACAACATAAGCCATCTTTTTTTATGAAGATACATATCTTTCTGATTGAACATATACTATAAACTTTTGTGATCCATAAACACATCCACATGAACCCTATAAATGTAATACCTTTAAATATCTATGATAAAGACAACTGCAGCTAGCTCAGGTTATAGGTTGGGGAATTCTTCTCATGGGATTTAGGTTGTCAGAGGCATAGGCTCTAACCTTACCTCTCTATATCAAAAAAAAACCAAGAACAACTCTTAAAGCGTTATAGTAAACTATAAATCAATCTGTACTATTTGTCAAAGTCAAGACTTGAGTGGAAGTGACTCGAGTCTTCAACTACTGATAACTCTTCTCGAAGGAATCTGACCAGTAAAATAAAACTTTCTTCTAGGTTAAACTATAAATAGAAGAAGAAATAGACGAAAACCCTTCAACAAACCATCTTCAATATCCAGCTAAAGCCATGAAGCTCCTGATATGTTATAGAGAGACTAGTCTTTACTACTTTCTCACTCTTCAATCTTTTGCGGATCACTCAAATGCCATCACTAGATATGATGTGGCAAATAAAAGCCACTGCTCCCAACTAAACTTTATACTTACTAAACTTAAAGAATAACTGATTATCCTTTAGGGTTTGCAAAACAACCCTTAAAGGTTCTACATGATCATTTTTATATGGGAATAGAGAAGGATGTCATCCTTTACAAGGATAAACACTTACCGAATGGTCAAATCATATCATAACATGGTCATGGGTCCAATAATCTCGTCTAAATAATTAATAGTATCATAATCTTGGCCTTTGGCTCACATACATATTCGCAGCCTAAATTAATAATTTTTTCAATAAATCATCGCATATCTATAAGCCATAGTATGTAGAGGTATCTAACATCTATGGGGTATCTCATATCTTGGAGATATAATATATTAATAAGTGTCAAACATCTAGGAGCCATAGTGCATCAATAAAGCACAACTCAAAACTACACGAAATATCACGTCTATAATACATCTCATATCTATAGTTCATGTATCATAACTATGAGAAATATGATATCTATAGGACAATTATCATAACTAAAAGAAATAACATCTCTAAAGGACCAATATCATATCTAAGAGAAATAATCTCCCTAAAGGACTAATATCACTTCTAAGTGAAAATAACATCTCTAAAGGCCCATTATCACTTCAATAAGGAATATCATGGCCAAAAGCCATTAATCATTATCCGATGAAAATACACCATGACTCTGAAAGTGGAAAATCTACCTTATACTAACAAATTAGTAGTTTCATTTATGCCTAACATTCACTTATAAGTCCACATGGGCTAAAACTAGTCTTTACCAATTATTTGCCACATGTAATACTCAATGTCCATATTTAGGTTATTTATACCCCAAACTAGAATAAGGTATCTAGTTCAACTTCTAGATGACAAGCAAGCCGTAACAAAACCTAAGATAGGTACTTCGTCTAGAAACATGGGCGTTTAAGACAACTCCACTGAAATTATAGTTTCAAGATCACAACAACAGCCCAAATATGGTTAAATATACTAATTATATTTCCAATGTTAAAATAAAATCCCAAACCTTAAATTAAATGATATCCATTCTACAAATTAGATCAATCTAGGGAGAAGGCAAGAGGATTCGAAAGGGTATCTAATCCCCAAACATCCATATTCAAAACCAAGTCATTCTACATCTAATCAAGCTTATCATTCACATTCATATGGAATATATAACACACATCATCTAACAAAGAACTGTACACAGAAGCCTACCTCAAAGCGATATCATAAATCGTTACATAATTCACCGAACGTCCATCTTTAATTCACAATCCCAAAATGCCATCACACTATCAAAATTGTAATATACTCATCAATATAAGAATAACGATACCTATATTGCACCATTGTGCTTCAAGTCCAAAAATAACACCAAAATCACCAAGTGTGTCCCATTTACAAAAATCATGTTTCTGAGGTCAACTTAATGTTTACACATGATCAAGGAATCATAATCCTCAAAAAATGTGGTAAAACAAGCTAATTTGGGGTTAATATCAACACCTCAATCTATGTAGGGTTTTGACTCAATAACTAAATAATTCATTAAGGCAAGGATGAAATCTTACCTTAAATCAAAAGACATTCGCAATAATAAATGTTTATCAAGCTTCCAAGTCTCTCATAATGCTCAATGTAATGATATCTCACCCTTTTAAGGTTGTTGGCTCTCAAGAGTAGATGAAAAATTGATAAAACATAGCGTAAGGGGTCCTTTTATAGCCCCTTGAGGTATCTAGGAGTTGTTATCGCACACCTAAGGGTTGCAATCGTGCATATGTTATAAGAGCAGGTATTCCAACCGCTTTACCTCTTGGTGAGAACATACCATCCTCTCTGGGACCAAATATCAGCTGACTTGGAATTTTTTCGATTTTTCTCAAGGCGTAGGGATTCATTTAGAATCTGAATTACGTAAATGAACAATGTAAGGATACTAATTTCGTCATTCTAGATATATGGTGAAGTCAAATTTTCAATCCAAGATCATTTTGATAAAATATGGATCCCAAACCTATATTCCTAAATTTTCAACTTTCCTGCCAACAGGTCGAAAAGAGCTCGAATGCATCAGGATCCAAATCAAAGGTCTACCTAGCCTAAAATTATATTTAAGAGTTGTTGATGTAGTAGAAATTTACATTCGAGATAGTTTTATTGAGATTTTCACCTTGTGGCCATTTAGAACTAGTAAAGACTTCACAACAGGGAAAAATATCTAAAAAATAAATGAACTGCCAAATAATCAAACAATTAGTCCCAACAAGTCATAAATAATATAGGGAATTTATGGAAAATCTCAAATAGTGAAAATTAGAGGAAATATGAAAAATGATCTAAAGGGTTTTTACAATATCCACTACTAAAAAGAGTTTAATCCTTGAAATTAAATGGATAGAAAATCATAAAAACTCAAAAGGAAGAGGTACTTCGCTTGCATTGTCCAAGTATGACTTTCCAGATAACCTCTACGATGAGAGAACACTGAGAGTGATTTTTCTACCAGTATCCTTTTTTCAAAAAACTTCTCTCACTTCACTTCCAAACAAGGAAAACTCAACCTCAACAACTAACTGGCCTCCAACTAAAACAAAAAGGAGTATGCATACAAATCTAAACCATAACACATTGATACCATCTCGACAGCTACACAAATCAATCCAAGGATTATCCAAGCAAAAAGAAAATCATAGCATGATTCGTACAACTGACTCCAAATCCAAATATAACTTTTTTTTACCAATACATACTTCCTATCTACTCCAAACCAAGAGAAAAATTACCTAAGTATTGTCCGCACAATCTCATCACTGAGAACTCGATTTAGTGGAAATAATTTGTTGAAAGTGCACATGACAAATATTAGATTAAGCTCATAAGGCACAATCTAGGAACATAAGTGGAGATAATCAAGGTAATAAATCTATTCTAATGCTACAACCAATTTGGATTGTAATAAAAGATATAATCCAGAAGAACAAAATAGATCCACTCATTACTAATAATCCGCTCTAGGATTTAAATTATAAAAGAATCAAACCATACTTAATCAAGCTAAAGTATACATCTCCCACAGAGTATATCATCAAAAATTACTAATGAAAACTGATGACTCATGGTCAAAACTAAAAGAATTAATGTCAGGTCCAAGGGGTTATTATCTGAATACTTATCAACTATAATCAATCCAAAGTCAAGAAGATCGAATAGGCAACAACATAGTAGGGTCAATGAACTTATAATTAAAATCCGGGTAGAGAAAAATCTAAAATGGAGGATGCATGGCAGGTCTATAACTCCTAGCCAAAATCTAAATACCGAGGGTGAATAGTTCCATCTTAACTGCATAAACTAAACCTGAAGAAGATAAGCATTTACACTCTAACTCTATCAAGACTTACAAATCTCCATTCCAAGGCGTAAAATCAAAAATTGAGCCAATAAATTGATCGAAAGTCAATTACGCACATGACAATATAGTCTGAAGCAAACACATCTACACTAAATCATGCTGGGACAAAATCAAAACATAGCTAGAGAACAAATCACCACAGGGATATTGATTAACTAACATTGGAAATATCCCACTTTATATCATCTAGAGGGCACAAAATTCAGCCACATAACAGAAATCATATCGCGGGGAAATCAAAATTTTAGTGAACGAAATCCTAACCTAGGATAAATCACCGACAGTAAACACTGGAAACCACTACATATCTATTTGAGGGTGTAGATTATCAACGCCTACTCAAGAACTAATAAAGGACACAAATAATACTATTGATAGCAAAAACTTTAGAAACTCAGAGAAATGCATCCAAGCAAAAAATTAACCAATCAAATGCTCCATCTTGGCAAAGAATAGCCATATTAACATATCATCAAGGGAAAACTCCAACAATCATATTAGGACAAATAAACTCGTAAATAAGGATGTCCAGAATCTACCTTAGTTGGACAGTTATCACTAGATCCATCTATATATATATATATCATCAAAGAAAAAACTACCAATCTTGAAACAAAGGTAAACGTCAAGACCACCACCAGAAAATAAAAAACTCAAGCTAAAGAATTTATAATTTGATAACACAAGAAGAAATCAAGGGAACTATCACCTGTCTCTAACTCTAAACTCCATTTCAAATAAGAATCATATCACAGTAAGAACGAAGAATCCAACTTCACCCTAACAATAAGTGCAAACTATCACAAGGAGATGGACAAACTAATCTATGAGATAAACCAATGATATCTTCATATCAATATCCAAACCATTATTAAATTATGAAATAGCTGAAGCTGAAGAATGGACCCTAAACTACTTAATCTCTAAATAGGCTATATATAAAGGGACAGGCAAAGTAAAAACGTTCATAACCCAAGAGACAAGTATAATATTCCCAAACTCAAGGATAAGTAAAATAACTAAATTGCCAACTCTAGAACAATACAGAACCACCAAAGATCAACATACCTTCGATACTATAATTGACTCCATAATTAATCTAACACAGCTAATAAAGAGGGAAATAATCTGCCTTAGATCAGAATAAGCAATAAATAATCAAATTAGGCTATATCTACTCAATCGATCGAATAAAAATCATAAGGAAATAAAATTCAAAATAGATAACACTAGTTTATACAGCTACCCAATGAGGATAAATTATATCAAATAATATCAGTAACCTTAAGTAGTGATAGCAATAGTAACAACAATATTAATATCAATATAATGAATAGGCGGTACCAAAATGAACATAAATATCATAGACCACTCAAAGGTCTCAATAAGGCCAATATGTAAAGATAAATAGGACTCGTACCCTAAAGCTACACCTATAGGGAGTAAGTTTCAATACAAATCTACTCAATCCACTACTAAAAGAAATATGCCATAGATGTAGTCATATAATCATGAATTCAATAATAAGGCACACAATAATTAATATGAACTTTTCAAGGTGTATAATAATCAATGTGTACAAATACCCAATGCACACAATGAAAGAAGTAAATGAAGTAAATAAAAGCATACCAATCATGATGACACCCACAAACACATTACTATTGGATCTGTGAAAAAACAAATTATAATGGTCCCAAACTCTGACCAACTATCTGAATTATCATCTGAGGCACTAAGCACACTATATCTAACTTAAGTTTTCATATTGATTCTGAGGCTGATATAAATGAGCTAAAAGACTTGTAATCCCATATTGGGAACACTCTCTAGGAAAATAACTAATATCTTTTGTAGTTTGATAACTCATGAAGCATCAACATGGCGAGAACACAATTGAGCCTAAATGTTAGCCAAGTTATGTTGAGAGTACTCTCTATTATGAATGATCTTTCTTTTTGCACTCATAGCCTATCTCAGGAAACCTATGTTGGTGCAGAATACATGCTATCTTTGTCTTATCAACTAATTCAAATTTGGGGAACTCTCTGAGCCAGTTTCCTATCATTTATAAACAAAAAATATGATCTTAAAATACCTTGAGATACTACCCTTCATAATCCAGAATGATTGCCATGGCCTGATTATCAATAAAAAAAAAACTTTGCAAGCTCTTATATGAACTCTGTCATTACTATGATCACCAGAACTAATTTTTGCACCACTCATAGTCTAAAATACTGCCTTTTTTGAACTTATATGCTGTAAGTAAAGATAAACTGTACAAGAAGGATCCTCTCTCCCAAATAAAAAGCCAATAGAATAATACTAAGGACATGTCCTCTTATTGCCATCTCCAAAAGTCTCAATACATACTCTTTCTATTACTCTTGAATGATCAACAACCTGAGTGAAGGAAAAAAACTAATATCAAGTGCTCCACGACCAAATGTAGTACAAATACTAATCCTCAAATAAATCCACACATCATGCCCTACTCAAAGCGATATATCATAGGAAAATATATATCCAACTCAAGAAATACAATCTCATACTTGGAATTTAGTAATAAAAATCCTAATTAATGCCAATAGACCCAACTATGGTATCATAATTTCTCGATGAATAAAATGCCATCAATGGTTGGAGGGATATGCAATATGACTCGAATCAATAGTGCTGAACCTCAAAGGTATAAATTAGTCATGAGATTTACTATAGCCTAAGATTGCCATAAATCCTTCGAATAAT
Source organism: Capsicum chinense (assembly GCA_026120095.1). Taxonomy (NCBI): domain Eukaryota; kingdom Viridiplantae; phylum Streptophyta; class Magnoliopsida; order Solanales; family Solanaceae; genus Capsicum; species Capsicum chinense. The sequence continues at coordinate 101,554,368 of JAPEIP010000011.1, read as the reverse complement.
AGTAAAGATCTTTAATTTCCATCTATAACACTCGTGTATGAAATTGTGCTAAAGCTTCGAAAAAACATGTCAATGTTTCATCAACATCTATCGACCATCTCGTGTTATCCATTTAGGAATAAATGGAGTCCAAGAATGTAATTGAGTCTCAGAGAAATAAAGACATATGAAACGGAGTCAAGAAATGAATATCAGAAAAATGTCCTTATATCCTCTCGAAAATCGGTTATAGATGTCACCACACTGATTTGTAGGACTCTACCACACTTATCTTTTGTACTAATACATGAATGAAACCTGTCTCTATAACTAATTTTTCACAAACCAATTTCTCAGTTCATAATGGCGTATACTGTAACCCACCAGTTGGTAAGCCAAACCCACAGGCTAAAATAGATAGTAATGAACTGTAACGCCTAGAAATTGGGTTCCAAGACATCACACGATGCTTAAGGTCACAAGTGACACCAAGCTAACCCTTCTACGGCATAACTCATAAGCAACTGAATAAAAATACAAATCCATGCAAATCAGCAGAAATTAACTCTTTTCTAAATCTGATCGATACAAAAATAGAATTTTATAGGATTACAATTCTACCTTCAAAACCAAAATTTAAACAAAATACATAAGCTTCTACTGACTGTCTATGAAGCCTCTACTAGTACAGACTGTAGGTAGACAGGTCATGCATCCCAACTACCCCAACTCAATACGACTGAATAAAGAAAATACAACACTATAAACTCTGCATAACTAACTGAAGCCCTTGAATCAAAAAGACTCATCACCAACTGACTGGAAACCATAAACTGACTAGATCTGAAGGTAAAACTATACCTTGTACCCATATTCCAAGAAAATATAGCCCACATACGAATATGTGGGTAAGTACCATGGAAAAATGCTGATCATATAAGGGGTGCAATGAATATATAAAATAATATCTTAATATCATCAAAATTTATAAAAGTATGCATCCTGATATAGATGGCTCACTTAGCTCAATTAAAATCATTAAAATCCTGAGAGGATGAAATAAGTACAATAACACATGTGAGTCTTCATATAATTTCTCAATCACTTTCAGTTCATCAAGAATATCAATTCTCAAAATATAAATATCATTTAAATATTTCGAAAGAATAACTTTCACAATTCTACATTCACATCACTTTACCATTCACCATAGACACAAAGAAACACATACACGCTGGGAGATCCTCTAACCGACATAAATCTTGTGAGCTACATGGAATCCAACGTACAACCCACATTGGGGAGAGCCGTCCTATACCTGTAATCAGAGTAGGACTTCCAGTATCAACTCAAAAACACTTGTGATCACTATATAAATCAACCTCAGGCTCACATCCTACGGGGGCACGAAGTTCTAGGGAAGTAAGGTCACTTTATATCACCCACTTGGTGCTAAAGATTACTCCCAGACTTAGCTCAGAAATTTAAATCACCCTCAGCCTCACATTAAAGAAAATTCACAATAAACACTTCAACAATTTTAATTGGGAGCCAATTTGCTACCCCTTTATCATAATCAATAAAAACATGGATTTCTTTTACAATCGAGTTCAAAATAACTCATTCACGACAAAAGGTCAAATCATTCAAAATATCTCAAATATTCAACATCAACGTGCTTATAGCACACTTTCTCAAAAAACACAATTTCAAATGGGTGTCATGACCCAAATATCAAAATCATGACAAATATCGTTCAAGATTCATAGTTTATATCACCGCACATGAAAATTTATCTTTCAAAATCATAAACATCAAGATTTTATAATAATCATCATAATATATGAGTTCATGCTTCAAATTCATAAAAATAAATTAAAATCATGCCATTGTAAAGAAAATTACTTTTGGGCAAAAGAATGAAAGAGAGTTCTTGTTGAAAACCTTACATAACTTGAATGATGAACTTTAGATAGATACTCATTTTTGAGATGTTAATCGTGCCTTTGAATGATGGTTCTTGGAGTTCTTGAAATAGAAACTTGGAATCTTGAATAAATTTGCAGAATTAATGGTGAACTCTGGAGATTCTTGAAGTTCTTGAACTAGGAACTAGAAATCTTGAATAAATTTGCAAAATTAATGGTGAACTTTGGAGGTTCTTAAAGTTGGATGTAGGAGCTTAGGGTTTTCTTTTTGTGGGAAGTTGATGAAATATAACTTATAATGTTTCTAATAGGCTTTAATATAGGGCTTGGATGGATTTTGGGTGAGGGGGAAAGACCAAAACGCTCCTAAAAATCAAATAATTCTCGAATTTGTCCTTTAGTGGACTGTTTTGATTATGTGAAGTAGATGAACCATAACGTTTTACTCCGATATACAAATTAGATGAAACCAATTTCATTAGAAAGAGGACTCTCATATCTTTCTGTTGATATGTACTATATTACCCAGATCATTGTGTACGAGGAGTTATGATCGTTTGAAGTTGACCCAAAAATTTACTTCGACAGACAAATTTGATAAAAGCAATTTCATTGGAAAGAGGACTCGCCGATCTTTCCGTTGATATATAGTAGATCACCCAGATCATTATGTGCAAGGAGTTATCATCGTTTAAAATTTGAGGAAAAATACTCCAGGACTCAGTACGTTTTACTATTCACAATTCAATCGGAATGGTCGAAACTCATCGCTCGAGTGTACATTTTTGATGATCTACATATCGTTGGAAAGATTATTCGATACTTACGCAATGGTAGGTCAATGTCTTAGAAATACTACACTAAAAGTTTATGGATCGCTCTAAAGCGTAGAACTCAATACATTTTCACAAAATATTTACGAAGAAAATTTTTCGGGTATTACATTATTTCCCTCTTGGAGACATTCGTCCTCGAATGTCGCCTGATAGGATAAAAGTACTAATCAACTGACCTTCTTAAGGGACGCGAACATCTGAGACATATCGGCACGATTAGAATTACAGTTTCCTAGTCCTCATACTGAACATGCATATCTGACGCATAAATATCTAGCTAAACTGACTCTAGAATTTATGAATGCGTATGCAACAATAGCCAATTCAAGCCTAGTAATGAGTCCTTGATCGTGAACTAGATGTGTTTAAAACACGGAAGCTTTGAGAATTCACGGGGTATCTCCCCCTTGGTACTCTATGTTCCTCTACAAGACTTATTTCACAGGGTCACTAAGACGGTGCACGAGGCACCTATGAATTAGCTCATATGCATGACGCACAAACAGAGGTATACTTATAACTATTGAGATGCTCCTTACGGAAATGATTTCATTCCTTAGATCCTTGTATAACATGATGAACTATAAATGAGAAGGTACACTATACGATTCTGATTGACTGAGCTGGAATACTCGGAAAATAAAGATCATTTAGTAGAAGTTTATGAAATGAAGAATAACTAGCTTCAATAATCTGAAACACGTACACCACAATCCCTCAAGATAAGCACTTAAAACTTCAACTAACCACAATATACATGAAATACTAATCTCAATCTTACTTCACATTACCACTTAGCTCAAAATAAGCATACACCATCTAGAGCTTCAACGCTTTTAGCTCAACTTCGGAATTTCAATCTTAGAGTCTAATGCTCAACTTAAATTTTTTTCTCATCCTTAACGGACCACACTACCTCTGTCATCACTTATTAAAATCACGCTTGTAAGATTATATTTCTAAACCATAAGAATCAAAATCACTTCTAACAAGCTCAACTATTTCAATCATACACTAATCCTCAAAATTAAAGCAGTCCTATAATATCTTGGGTGAACTTTCTCATAACAAACACAACACTAAACTTAATCACGAATCAACCAAACTTAGGCTCTTATATACACTATTCAAGCCTACTAGATCACTTCCTAACAACTAATACCATTAATCAAGAAATCGTCATCGTCACCTTCATGATCACCAATCATTCAAACTTAACTTTTTACACACAATATAACTTAAAACTTTTCGCATGAAATTTCCACTTTGAAACAATAAAACAATCCTCAACAAATGGTAGCCCATTTAAACTTCATAACAACAATAATTGGTCATAATCAAATAGCTTATCTTATTAACAATCCATTAACACATACTTTTTTCACCCGTCACTACTATCTATCCTTCATACATAACTTATCTTAATTCATAGCTCTCTATGTCTTAACTTAACTTCCTCTTGAAATCTGGAGAGCTGCTAGATTAACAACACTTACCCACTGAGTACTTCCATTACTAACCTATACTCTCTGTCATACAAATACTGTCAACACCCATTTCATACCTTGAACAAACTATATCACTTCCTATTAACCCAATTGCATGCAAAAAAGAATTTCTCTATACTCATGCTCAACAAATCACTCTTACTATCCTTCTTACTACTATACCTCCACATTCTACAGTTTCTGCCAGCACAAGGAACAAGATGAACTACAAGTTGCTAGTGGATCAAAATAGTCCGCACACGGCTACACTAGGCTTTGATTATGAGTTTTGTAAGAAAAATTTGAGATGTATAACAAAGCAGGTGTGCTAGTGAATCGAAAGAGTCCCAAATGCCTTCAGTAGACTTTGATTTTTCACAAACATAATGATAACAAGATTACATAATACAAGATATAGAAAGTTGACACACAACAATCAACGATCTAAGAACACACCTTAATTTGTCTTAATTAAATAACTCATAAGAATGAGGGCATAACTTTCAACTTAAGGAACTTGACACAATAGAGAGCTCCTCTCAAGCCCTTTGTATAACTTTAGAAATTTCTTCTAGAAAGTATAAAAGCATTACCTAGGGAAGAACAGGAGCTTGCGAATCATGTTATCTAAAAAATAACACATAGAGGGAGAAGTATAGATAAACATTGTGGATTCTTAGGAGGAATCTGAAAGCGCACCTAACCTAGGCTTAGTTCACGACTTTTATGAAAATGAATAAAGTAATTCAATCATTGGAACTCAAAAGCACTGATAGGTTACTTTCTAGCTCCCTTACAATCCCATAACGATCTACGGAGAATTAAGCTTAATGTTTCTGATACCTTGAAAATGAGGCAGAGTTGGCCAGAATAGACTAATATGAGAATCTATATAAGCTTCTTGGAGAACCTTTTTATAGCATGATCTTAGATTTGAAAGAAGGGAAACACTTCTTAAATGCCCTATAGCCTCTCCAAGAAAAGTATAAACATCTCTGTACCATTTTGGAAGAATCTACTAGACATGACTTCATAGACACCCTAGGACACTTGAACTCTGTGCTCTGATACCAAGTTTGTAATGCCCCAAAATTGGGTCCCATGATTTCACACGGTGCTTAAGATCATAAGTGACCCCAAGCTAACCCTTCTACTGGCATAACTCATAAGCAATTGTATAAAAATACAAATCCATACAAATCAGCAGAAATTAACTCTTTTCTGAATCTAATCGATACAAAAATGGAATTTTACAAGATTAAAATTCTACCTTATCAACAAAAATTGAAACAAAATACATCAACTTCTACTGACTGTCTATGAAGCCTCTACTAGTACTGACTGTAGGTAGACGGGTCATGAATCCCGACTACCCCAACTCAATACGACTGAATAAAGAAAATACAACATTATAAACTCTGCATAACTAACCCAAGCCCTTGAATCAAAACGACTCATTACCTGCTGACTGGATACCATAAACTGACTTGATCTGAAGGTAAAACTATACCTTGTACCTACTTTCTGAGAAAATATAGCCCACATATGAATATGTGGTAAGTACCATGGAAAAATACTGATCATATGGGGGTGCAATGCATATATAATATATTATCTTAATATCATCACAATTTATAAAAGTATGCATGCTGATATAGATGGCTCACTTAGCTTAAATTAAATCATTTAAATTATGAGAGGATGAAATAAGTACAATAACACATGTGAGTCTTCATATAATTTCTCAATCCCTTTCAGTTCATGAAGAATATCAATTCTCATAATTTAAATATCATTTAAATCTTTCGAAAGAATAACTTTCACAATTCTACATTCACATCACTTCACCATTCACCATAGACACAAAGAAACACATACACAATGGGAGATCCTCTAACCGACATAAATCATGTGAGCTAAATGGAGTCCAACGTACAACCCACATTGGGGAGAGCCGTCCTATCCCTGCCATCGTAGTACGACTTCCAGTATCAATTCAAAAACACTTGTGATCACTATATAAATCAACCTCAGGCTCACATCCTACGAGGGCACGTAGTTCTTGGAAAGTAAGGTCACTTTATACATCCCACTCGGTGCTAAAGATTACTCGCAGAATTAGCTTAAAAATTTAAATCAGCCTCAGGCTCACATTAAAGAAAATTCACAATAAACACTTCAACAATTTTCTTCGGGAGCCAATTTGCTACCCCTTTATCATAATAAAAAAAAAGATGGATTTCTTTCACAATCGAGTTCAAAATAACTCATTCACGACCAAAAGGTCAAATCATTCAAAATATCTCAAATATTCAACATCAACGTGCTTATAACACACACTTTCTCAAAAAACATAATTTCAAATGGGGTTCACGACCCAAATATCAAAATCATGATAAATATCATTCAATATTCATATTTTATATCACCACACATGTAAATTTATCTTTCAAAATCATAAACATCAAGATTTTGTTATAATCATCATAAGATATCAGTTCATGCTTCAAATTCGTAAAAATCAAATAAAAATCATGCCTTTGTAAAGAAAATTACTTTTAGGCAAAAGAACGAAAGAGAGTTCTTGTTGAAAACCTCACATAACTTGAATGATGAACTTTAGATAGATACTCCTTTTTCAGATGTTAGTCGTGCCTTTGAATGATGGTTCTTGGAGTTCTTGAAATAGAAACTTGGAATCTTGAATAAATTTGCAAAATTAATGGTGAACTTTACAGATTCTTGAAGTTCTTGAACTAGGAACTTGAAATCTTGAATAAATTTGCAGAATTAATGGTGAACTTTGGAGTTTTTTGAAGTTGGATGTAGGAGCTTAGGGTTTTCTTTTTGTGGGAAGTTGATGAAACATAACTTATAATGCTTTTAATAGGCTTTAATATAGGGCTTGGATGGATTTTGGGTGAGGGGCAATGACTAGAACGCCCCTAAAACTAAAATAATTCTCGAATCTGTCCTTTAGTGGACTGTTTTGATTGTGTGAAGTAGATGAACCATAACGTTTTACTCTGATATACAAATTAGATGATACCAATTTCATTAGAAATAGGACTCTCATATCTTTCTGTTGATATGTAGTATATTACCCAGATCATTGTGTACGAGGAGTTATGATCGTTTGAAGTTGACCCAAAAATTTAGTTTTGATAGGCTGAAGTAGATTGACAATAACTTTTTGCTTCGATAGACAAATTGGATGAAACCAATTTCATTGGAAAGAGGACTCACAGAGCTTTCAGTTGATATATAGTTGATCACACATATCATTTAAAGTTGGATAAAAAATACGCCAAGCCTCAGTACTTTTTTTCTGCACGTTTACTGTTCACAGTTCGATCGGAATGGTCGTAACTCATCGCTCGAGTGTCTATTTTCGATGATCTACATATCGTTGGAAAGATTATTTGATACTCTACGTAATGGAAGGTTAACTTCTTAGAAATACTACGCTTAAAGTTTATGGATTGCTCTAAAGCATAGAACTCAATACGTTTCTCACAAAATATTTACGAAGAAAAGTTTCCAGGTATTACATTATTTCCCCCTTGGAAACATTCGTCCTCGAATGTCGCCTGATAGGATAAAAGTACTGATCAACTGAGCTACTTATGGGACGCGAACATCTGAGACATATCAGCATGATTAGAATTACAGTTTCCTAGTCCGCATACTGAACATGCATATCTGACACATGAATATCTAGCTAAACTGACTCTAGAATTTATGAATGCGTATGCAACAATAGCCAATTCAAGGCTCGTAATGAGAACTTGACCATGAACTAGATGTGTTTAAAACACGGAAGCTTTAAGAATTCACGGGGTATCTCCCCCTTGGGACTCTATGTTCCTCTACAATACTTATGTCACAGGGTTACTAAGACAATGCACGGGGCACCTATGAATTAGCTCATATGCAGGACGCACGAACAGAGTTATACTCATAACTATTGAGATGCACCGTATTGAAATGATTTCATTCCTAAGATCCTTGGATAACATGATGAATGATAAATGAGATGGTACATTTTACGATTCTGATTGACTGAGCTGGAATACTCGGAAAATAAAGATAATTTAGTAGAAGTTTACAAATTGAAGAATAACTAGCTTCCATAATGTGAAACATGTACACCACAATCCCTCAAGTTAAGCACTTAAAACTTCAACTAAACACAATATACATGAAATCTTAATCTCAATCTTACTTCACATTACCACTTAGATCAAAATAAGCATACACCATCTAGAGCTTTAACGCTTTTAGCTCAACTTCGGAATTTCAATCTTAGAGTCTAACGCTTAACTCAAATTTTACTCATCCTTAACGGACCACACTACCTCTGTCATCACTTATTAAAATCACGCTTGTAAGATTATATTTCTAAACCATAAGAATCAAAATCACATCTAAGAAGATCAACCATTTCAATCATACACTAATCCTCGAAATTAAAACAGTCCCATAATATCTTAGGTGAACTTTCACATCATAAACACAACATTAAACTTAATCACGAATCAACCAAACTTAGGATCTCATATACACTATTCAAGCCTACTAGTTCACTTCCTAACAACTAATACCATTATTCAAGAAATCATCATAGTCACCTTCATGGTCACCAATTATTCAAACTTAACTTTTTGCACACAATATAACTTAAAACTTTTCGCATGAAATTTCCACTTTGAAACTATAAAACAATCCTCAACAAATGGTAGCCCATTTAAACATCATAACAACAATAATTGGTCATAATTATATAGCTTATCTTATTAACCATCCATTAACACATCCTTCTTTCACCACTCACTACTATCTATCCTTATACACAACATAACTTAGTTCATAGCTCTCTACGTCTTAACTTAACTTCCTCTTGCAATCTGGAGAGCGCCTAGATTAACAACTCTTACCCACCGAGTACTTCCATTACTAACCTATACTTTTTGTCATAGAAATACCATCAACACCTAATTCATACCTTGAACAAACTATATCACTTCCTATTAACCCAATTGCATGCAAAAAAGGATTTCGCTATACTTATGCTCAACAAATCACACTTACCATCCTTCTTACTACTACACCTCCACACCCTACATTTTCATCCAGCACAAGGAACAAGATGAACTACAAGTTGCTAGTAGATCAAAATAGTCCGCACACGGCTCCACTAGGCTTTGATTATGAGTTCTGTAAAAAAAAATTGAGATGAATAACAAAGCAGGTGTGCTAGTGAATCGAAAGAGTCCCACATGGATTCATTAGACTTTGATTTTTCACAAATATAATGATAATAAGATTACATAATCCAAGATATAGAAACTTGACACACAACAATCAACGATCTAAGAATACACCTTAATCTGTCTTAATTAAATAACTCATAAGAATGAGGGGATAACTTTCAACTTAAGGAAGTCAACACAATAGAGAGCTCCTCTGAAGACCTTTGTATAACTTCTGAAATTTCTTCTAGAAAGTATAGAAGCATTACGTGGGGAAGAACTGGATCTTGTCAGTCATGTTATCTCAAAAATAATACA
>JAPEIP010000011.1:101525171-101544468 GCA_026120095.1 Capsicum chinense | reverse complement strand
TTCAAAATAACTCATTCACGACCAAAAGGTCAAATCATTCAAAATATCTCAAATATTCAACATCAACGTGCTTATAACACACACTTTCTCAAAAAACATAATTTCAAATGGGGTTCACGACCCAAATATCAAAATCATGATAAATATCATTCAATATTCATATTTTATATCACCACACATGTAAATTTATCTTTCAAAATCATAAACATCAAGATTTTGTTATAATCATCATAAGATATCAGTTCATGCTTCAAATTCGTAAAAATCAAATAAAAATCATGCCTTTGTAAAGAAAATTACTTTTAGGCAAAAGAACGAAAGAGAGTTCTTGTTGAAAACCTCACATAACTTGAATGATGAACTTTAGATAGATACTCCTTTTTCAGATGTTAGTCGTGCCTTTGAATGATGGTTCTTGGAGTTCTTGAAATAGAAACTTGGAATCTTGAATAAATTTGCAAAATTAATGGTGAACTTTACAGATTCTTGAAGTTCTTGAACTAGGAACTTGAAATCTTGAATAAATTTGCAGAATTAATGGTGAACTTTGGAGTTTTTTGAAGTTGGATGTAGGAGCTTAGGGTTTTCTTTTTGTGGGAAGTTGATGAAACATAACTTATAATGCTTTTAATAGGCTTTAATATAGGGCTTGGATGGATTTTGGGTGAGGGGCAATGACTAGAACGCCCCTAAAACTAAAATAATTCTCGAATCTGTCCTTTAGTGGACTGTTTTGATTGTGTGAAGTAGATGAACCATAACGTTTTACTCTGATATACAAATTAGATGATACCAATTTCATTAGAAATAGGACTCTCATATCTTTCTGTTGATATGTAGTATATTACCCAGATCATTGTGTACGAGGAGTTATGATCGTTTGAAGTTGACCCAAAAATTTAGTTTTGATAGGCTGAAGTAGATTGACAATAACTTTTTGCTTCGATAGACAAATTGGATGAAACCAATTTCATTGGAAAGAGGACTCACAGAGCTTTCAGTTGATATATAGTTGATCACACATATCATTTAAAGTTGGATAAAAAATACGCCAAGCCTCAGTACTTTTTTTCTGCACGTTTACTGTTCACAGTTCGATCGGAATGGTCGTAACTCATCGCTCGAGTGTCTATTTTCGATGATCTACATATCGTTGGAAAGATTATTTGATACTCTACGTAATGGAAGGTTAACTTCTTAGAAATACTACGCTTAAAGTTTATGGATTGCTCTAAAGCATAGAACTCAATACGTTTCTCACAAAATATTTACGAAGAAAAGTTTCCAGGTATTACATTATTTCCCCCTTGGAAACATTCGTCCTCGAATGTCGCCTGATAGGATAAAAGTACTGATCAACTGAGCTACTTATGGGACGCGAACATCTGAGACATATCAGCATGATTAGAATTACAGTTTCCTAGTCCGCATACTGAACATGCATATCTGACACATGAATATCTAGCTAAACTGACTCTAGAATTTATGAATGCGTATGCAACAATAGCCAATTCAAGGCTCGTAATGAGAACTTGACCATGAACTAGATGTGTTTAAAACACGGAAGCTTTAAGAATTCACGGGGTATCTCCCCCTTGGGACTCTATGTTCCTCTACAATACTTATGTCACAGGGTTACTAAGACAATGCACGGGGCACCTATGAATTAGCTCATATGCAGGACGCACGAACAGAGTTATACTCATAACTATTGAGATGCACCGTATTGAAATGATTTCATTCCTAAGATCCTTGGATAACATGATGAATGATAAATGAGATGGTACATTTTACGATTCTGATTGACTGAGCTGGAATACTCGGAAAATAAAGATAATTTAGTAGAAGTTTACAAATTGAAGAATAACTAGCTTCCATAATGTGAAACATGTACACCACAATCCCTCAAGTTAAGCACTTAAAACTTCAACTAAACACAATATACATGAAATCTTAATCTCAATCTTACTTCACATTACCACTTAGATCAAAATAAGCATACACCATCTAGAGCTTTAACGCTTTTAGCTCAACTTCGGAATTTCAATCTTAGAGTCTAACGCTTAACTCAAATTTTACTCATCCTTAACGGACCACACTACCTCTGTCATCACTTATTAAAATCACGCTTGTAAGATTATATTTCTAAACCATAAGAATCAAAATCACATCTAAGAAGATCAACCATTTCAATCATACACTAATCCTCGAAATTAAAACAGTCCCATAATATCTTAGGTGAACTTTCACATCATAAACACAACATTAAACTTAATCACGAATCAACCAAACTTAGGATCTCATATACACTATTCAAGCCTACTAGTTCACTTCCTAACAACTAATACCATTATTCAAGAAATCATCATAGTCACCTTCATGGTCACCAATTATTCAAACTTAACTTTTTGCACACAATATAACTTAAAACTTTTCGCATGAAATTTCCACTTTGAAACTATAAAACAATCCTCAACAAATGGTAGCCCATTTAAACATCATAACAACAATAATTGGTCATAATTATATAGCTTATCTTATTAACCATCCATTAACACATCCTTCTTTCACCACTCACTACTATCTATCCTTATACACAACATAACTTAGTTCATAGCTCTCTACGTCTTAACTTAACTTCCTCTTGCAATCTGGAGAGCGCCTAGATTAACAACTCTTACCCACCGAGTACTTCCATTACTAACCTATACTTTTTGTCATAGAAATACCATCAACACCTAATTCATACCTTGAACAAACTATATCACTTCCTATTAACCCAATTGCATGCAAAAAAGGATTTCGCTATACTTATGCTCAACAAATCACACTTACCATCCTTCTTACTACTACACCTCCACACCCTACATTTTCATCCAGCACAAGGAACAAGATGAACTACAAGTTGCTAGTAGATCAAAATAGTCCGCACACGGCTCCACTAGGCTTTGATTATGAGTTCTGTAAAAAAAAATTGAGATGAATAACAAAGCAGGTGTGCTAGTGAATCGAAAGAGTCCCACATGGATTCATTAGACTTTGATTTTTCACAAATATAATGATAATAAGATTACATAATCCAAGATATAGAAACTTGACACACAACAATCAACGATCTAAGAATACACCTTAATCTGTCTTAATTAAATAACTCATAAGAATGAGGGGATAACTTTCAACTTAAGGAAGTCAACACAATAGAGAGCTCCTCTGAAGACCTTTGTATAACTTCTGAAATTTCTTCTAGAAAGTATAGAAGCATTACGTGGGGAAGAACTGGATCTTGTCAGTCATGTTATCTCAAAAATAATACATAGAGGGGAAGTATAGATAAACATTGTAGATTCTGAGGAGGAATTTGAAAGCGCACCTAACCTGGGCTTAGTTCATGACTTTTATGAACATTATATTAAGTACTGCAATCTTTGGAACTCAAAAGCACTGATAGGATACTTTCTATCTCTCTTACAATACCATAACTATCTACAGAGAATTAAGGTTAATGTTTCTGATATCTTGAAAATGAGGCAGAGTTGGCCAGAATAGAGTAAGATGATAATCTATATAAGCTTCTTGGAGAACCTTTTTAAAGCATGATCTTGAACTTGAAAGAAGGGAAATATTTAATAAATGCCCTGTAGCCTCTCGAAGAAAAGTATAGACATCTCTGTACCATTCCACAAGAATCTACTACACATGACTTCATAGACACCCTAGGACACTTGAACTCTGTGCTCTGATACCAAGTTTGTAATGCCTCAAAATTGGGTCCCAAGACATCACATGATGCTTAAGATCATAAATGACCCCAAGCTAAACCTTCTACAGGCATAACTCATAAGAAATTGAATAAAAATACAAATCCCTACAAATCAGCAGAAATTAACTCTTTTCTGAATCTAATCGATACAAATATGGAATTTTACAAGATCACAATTCTGACTTTTCAACAAAAATTGAAACAAAATACATCAACTTCTACTGTCTGTCTATGAAGCCTCTACTAGAACTTACTGTAGGTAGACGGGTCATGAATCCCGACTACCCCAACTCAATACGACTGAATAAAGAAAATACAACACTATAAGCTCTGCATAACTAACCCAGCCCTTGAATCAAAAGAACTCATCACGTACTGACTGGATACCATAAACTGACTAGATCTGAAAGTACAACTATACCTTGTACCTATATTTCGAGAAAATATAGCCCACATACGAATATGTGGGTAAGTACCATGGAAAAATACTGATCATATAGGGGGTGCAATGCATATATAAAATAATATCTTAATATCATCACAATTTATTAAAGTATGCATGCCGATATAGATAGCTCACTTAGCTCAAATTAAATCATTAAAATCGTGAGAGGATGAAATAAGTACATTAACATATATGAGTCTTCATATAATTTATCAATCACTTTCAGTTCATCAAGAATATCAATTCTCACAATGTAAATATCATTTAAATCGTTCAAAAGAATAACTTTCACAATTCTACATTCAAATCACTTCACCATTCACCATAGGCACAAGGAAATACATACACACTGGGAGATCCTCTAACCGACATAAATCATGTGAGATACATGGAGTTCAACGTACAAACAACATTTGGGAGAGACGTCCTATCCTTACCACTGGAGTAGGACTTCCAGTATCAATTCAAAAACACTAGTGATCACTATATAAATCAACCTCAAGCTCACATCCTACGAGGGCACGTAGTTCTAGGAAAGTAAGGTTACTTTATACCTCCCACTCGGTGCTAAAGATTACTCCTAGAATTATATCAAAAATTTAAATCAGCCTCAGGCTCACATTAAAGAAAATTCACAATAAACACTTCAACAATTTTCTTCGGGAGCCAATCTGCTACCCCTTTATCATAATAAAAAAAAACATAGATTTCTTTCACAATCGAGTTCAAAATAACTCATTCACGACCAAAAGGTCAAATTATTCAAAATATCCTAAATATTCAACATCAACATGCTTATAACACACACTTTCTCAAAAAACACAATTTCAAATGGGGTTCACGACCCAAATATCAAAATCATGATAAATATCGTTCAAGATTGATATTTTATATCACCACACATCTAAATTTATCTTTCCAAATCATAAACATCAAGATTTTATAATAATCATCATAAGATATGAGTTCATACTTCAAATTCATAAAAATCAAATAAAAATCATGTCTTTGTAAAGAAAATTACTTTTAGGCAAAAGAAGGAAAG
This sequence comes from Capsicum chinense, assembly GCA_026120095.1. Classification (NCBI taxonomy): domain Eukaryota; kingdom Viridiplantae; phylum Streptophyta; class Magnoliopsida; order Solanales; family Solanaceae; genus Capsicum; species Capsicum chinense. The sequence continues at coordinate 101,539,218 of JAPEIP010000011.1, read as the reverse complement.
AGAGTTCTTGTTAAAAACCCCACATAACTTGAATGGTGAACTTTAGATAGATACTCATTTTTGAGATGTTAATCGTGCCTTTGAATGATGGTTCTTGGAGTTCTTGAAATAGAAACTTGGAATCTTTAATAAATTTGCAGAATTAATGGTGAACTTTGGAGATTCTTTAAGTTCTTGAACTAGGAACTAGAAATCTTGAATAAATTTGCAGAATTAATGGTGAACTTGTGACGTTCTTGAAGTTGGATGTAGGTGCTTAGGGTTTTCTTTTTGAGGGAATTTGATGAAATATAACTTATAATACTTCTAATAGGCTTTAATATAGGGCTTGGATGGATTTTGGGTGAGGGGGAATGACCAAAACGCCCCTAAAAATCAAGTAATTCTTGAATCTGTCCTTTAGTAGACTGTTTTGATTGTCTGAAGTAGATCAACCATAACATTTTACTCCGATTTCCAAATTGGATGAAACCAATGTCATTAGAAAAAGGACTCTCATATCTTTCCATTGATATATAGTATATTATCCAGATCATTGCATACGAGGAGTTATGATCGTTTTAAGTTGACCAAAAAATTCACTTTTGATAGGCTGAAGTAGATCAACCATAACTTTTTGCTTCGATAGACAAAATTGGATGAAACCAATTTCATTGGAAAGAGGAATCACAAAGATTTCCGTTGATATATAGTAGATCACCCATATCATTATGTGCAAGGATTTATCATCGTTTAATGTTGGAGGAAAAATACGCCAGGCCTCAGTACTTTTTTTCCTGCACATTTTATTGTTCACAGTTCTATCGAAATGGTCGTAGTTCGATTGGAATGGTCGTAACTCATTGCTCGAGTGTCTATTTTCGATGATCTAGATATGTTTGGTAAGCTTGTTCGATAATCTACGTAATGGTAGGTCAACATCTTAGAAATACTACATAGAAAATTTATGAATTGCTCTAAAGCGTAGAACTCAATACGTTTATCACGAAATCTATACGAAGAAAAATTTCTAGGGTATTACACGAACTACCCAAAGATATAAAAGTGAGAATGACAAAAAAAGTAATGATAGATCAAATGCATAATATTGTGGCAAAACCTATTGGTATCAGTACAAGAGCTTCTACCTAAACAAGATTTAAATGTGTAGCAGAAATAAATATACTGATACAACTAATATCTCAATATTACATAGAGACTAGTCTAATACAAAAGAGAGAGATAAGTAATTCTTTAAATGTCAGGATCTCACTCTAAGTCTCTAAACCATGGATGCTCTGTACGACACACATATCAATGACAATAACTAGTATTATGATCTGCTGGCTGCGAGAGTATCGTATGAGTACAAAATACGTACTGCTAAATAGGAAACTGCCAACTAATCACCAAAGATAATGTTGATATATATAACATATATAAAAATTTAAAACTACAACCAAATTTCTTGAAACCTCATATGACAACCTATGATAAAATATGAATAACCTATCTAATTCATGTTATAGAGACTAATATATTAATGTTAAGGAAGTAGTAAGAATGCACTATTTTATTCCAACCATACATAGTAATTCCATTACTATGTTGTATATCACCAGATAACATGCATATAAGAGTTACAAAAAGATATATATAAGTAAATAGGGCCAAAAAATGAGTATAGTTTGAGTAAATAAAGGAAAAGAGGGATATATTGTAATACCATAGCTACATATAGATAAGTACGCATATATATAAGAACATAACTAAGTTCTATTCAAAGTATAAACTATATCATTAGACTAGCTATTTAAGACCTTATAACCATAGTAGGAGCAAGTGCTAGCATACTAAGGTTCAAATCTATATATGATGTCATCAGAAGGTCATGCATAATTATTTAATCCTAAGATAAAAGAGGTTGGAATCATTCCTAAAGTCTTAACACAGAATGAATGACTAATATTTCATAGTCTAGCATAACAACGATCATTACAATGATAATAACAATGATGATAAAAATGTCAATAATTGTTCACATAATGTATAAATTTATTTCCCTAATGAAATCTCAAGCCTTTTGGTACCATATGACTGACTAATTAGTTGGCAAATTAAGTGTACCATGGTAGAGGTTGAAGGGTAGATGTATGTAACTGTTCATCTGGGAATGAGTCATCAATATTAAATTTAATGAATATTTTTCTCTCATTCTCCAATTAAGATAGATGCTCTACCACATGATTTTCACACCTTTTTTGTGTGTAACTTCAAAGTGAAATTTTCATTGAAAAATACATGTTGAACCAATTAGAACTCAAAATTTTTTTCTTTGACAAAAAGTATCTTAATGCTGAGTGATTAGTATGAACAACAAGTTTATTACAAAACAAATACTCCCCAAATTTGTCTAAGGCATAGAAAATAGTAAAAAGCTCTTACTTAGTAATTGTATGTTTCTTTTAAGCCCTATTCAATGAGTTGATTATATAATAAATAGGGTGAAAGATCTTATCCCTCTTCTATCAAAGAACAATCCCAAGTGTAATTAAACTTGCATCATATATTAATTAAAAAAGTTTGGAACAATTTTGAGGAATAATAATAAGTGCAACTACCAATTTATATTTGAGTCACTCAAATTCCTTCAAAAAATTTTCACCAAATAAAAATTTTGTTTCATTTTCCAATATATTATAGAGTGGGTTTACAATTCTTGAGTGGTCTATAGTGAACATCCAGTTAAAATCTACATGGCCATGGTAACTGCAGACACATTTCACTAAGATTGTTGGTGGTAGATTTTTGATCACTTCAAACATTGCTTGATGAACTTGAATTCTCTTAGTTGAGATCTTGTGATCCAACACAATACCCCTTTTCATAATAAAGTGACATTTGTCCTAGTTAAGCACAAGCTTGAACTCTTCACATCTTTGCAAGACATTTCTATCATTTGTAAAGCAATTATCAAAAAAGTCTCCTATTATAGAAAATTAATCCACAAACATGTCTAAATTGTCCTCCACCATATCAAAGAAAATTTGTATCATATGCCTTTGGAAAGTAGGCGACGCATTATATAATCTAAAAGGCAACTTCTTCAATATGAATGTATCATAGGGGCATGTAATATAGTCTTTTTTAGTATGCAGGTGCAATGGAGATTAGATTATAGCTAGAATATCAATCTAAGAAACAATTGCAATCTAAACTACAAATTAATTAAGCATTTGATCCATAAAGTACATTGGAAAATGATCCCAAAGAGTCAGGCAGTTCAATATTTTGTAATACATGCACACTCTTCATTCATGATGACTCTATAGTAGCCTACAATAGAATGCAAATGTTTTAACGGATAACTATATTAGCTAGGCCCCATAAAAATTGAGATGTACATAATTTTTTGCAGAACTTTATTTACTTAAACATAAGGAGAGTTGTGCAGTTGAAATCACTAATGTAAGGTAAATTTACTCGGTATATATATAATTGATTAATTCTTGTAAGATGAAGAGCGGGGATATTAATAATGGGTTTATCTAATATTGGTATTTAAACATTAGCTATGTGACTAAAAATTATCTAACTTAGTTTGTTAAGTGGTATGAATAATCTAATGATGATAAGGGCATTGATTACCTAAAGGTATTCTATTCGATTGTACAAAACCCATGGTAGTACGAATTAAAATAAAGGCTTATTTTTTTAAGGATGTGACTAATGTCAAATTAGGATAATGATCATAGGCTTAGTGGGGAGGTATGGCTACTAGAGAACCTTGTTGTTTGCTCATTATGACTTGATATTAAGTATATGTGTATTGTATGGGTGTAAATATTTGTTAACAAAACACCTTGAACATGGTGTAGTTGAGTTTAAATGGTTGGTAAAAAACGTTATCTTTACTATTATTAATGATCATTAGTTGTAGGATCAACTACGAGAATTGTCACATCCCTCTTGTCGATACGTGATAATACATGGTTTGTGGTGCTCTTGGATTGATTGACATATGTTTTAGGGTGTAATAAACAAATATTAGTTCTGTTAAAGAATATATGTAATAGTGAAAATGTTACGACCAGAGGCTAACCCCTATTCACAACATGGTGCTTAAGCCAACAAGTGACCCCAAGACAACCCATGGTTTTTTACCTATTGTGTGAACTAAATAAAATAATAAGGTGACAAAATGTGCGGAACATAAATTGATAAAGTACTTCAAAATGGAATACAGAAATATATAAAGCAACATCTCTGAAACATTTGAAAAAAGTAAAAACTAGATTACCTGTTTGAAATCCTCTAAAATATGTCGGGAAATTTATTGTCCGAACCTATGTATAAGACAACATAGTGCAAAAAAACATATGATCAGTATTCTGAATGTACTGGTACGTAAGGGAAGGACTTCCTGAAATACTTTCGGAACTGAACATAAATGAATGAAGATGTAAAACAGAGAATGAAACACTAGGTAAAGCATGAGTTGAATTAATCTTTAAAACTTACGAATAACTAAAAATCTTACTACTTGGTCATACAAACCTGTACTAATATAGACTGAGTAATGACTAAAACTGAGGGAGCTATAATGTAACCAATATACCATAATTTGAGCTATCAGGGTCCAAACTATATCCCCAGTTTCAAGGATGTCCGGACATTGCCAAGTGTACTGACACATGGCAGCATGAATAAACTAAACCGGTAACTCCAAGGATCAGGGAGTCAAGCCTAAACTTATGGGTGATCCTTGAGAGGAAGAAAATCCTAGACTGATGGGTGAACCCTTATATCCCACACTGTCTACGTAGTCCTAGAACCTAGTGATTGCTGCTAAAGACTCTGCCTAAACTAACGGTGGAGCCTCTATCCATACTTTCACTTAATGCAAAGTCCTAATACCAATTGAATGACATAGGTGTTATTAATGGTTTAAAATGAAAGGGTATTGTACTTATAAGTTCTAAACATGAACATGTTAGTTTGAACATTGTAATAAAGATCATGACCCGTCATATTTATAATTTTTAAAAAATAAATTTGTAAATAGATAGATATATGGTGTTCATAACCATCCATCACTGAATATATTAACTTTAAATACAATAATAATTTAAAGCACTCAGAGAAAATCATAATTTAGAGATCAAAAACATAAAACCTTTCACTAAAATAGGCAATTACAAAAATTTGAAAGTGGCGATGAATTGAACTTTGGAGGATATAATGCTCACATCGGTTAATACACATATTCAAGAGTTTATCATGATATTGACTAAAAATGACATGGGGGAAAAGTTATTGACATGGCTTGAATTAAAATTAGTAAGAAAATAAGGATTAAATTCATGATTTACTTAGATAACTCAACAAAGAAGATTTAAAAGGTCATACTTTAATAGAAAGGGGATTTTGGGACTCAATGGGTGGAAGAAACCGATTGATGAATACACCTCATACCTTAATAGGTTGAATTACTTGATGAAAATCTTTAACTTAGAGCTTAAGTACTTGAAGTCTTTAACAGAAATCTTGAATTTATTTTTTTTGGGATGAGGGAAAGGTTTTTCGTAAATGTTAACTTATGAAAAAGGGGGGAAATAATGACTTTTTTGGAGCTTTAACATATATATTAGACGTTTAGGGTTAATGAGTAAATACCAAATTTCCCCTTGAACATGTAGTTAAAAAACAAAAAAATGCTGCCTGTGCGGCGCTGAGACTAGCACCGTGATATTACATGTATATCATCGAGGCTTGTTTCCTCCATGCTCAAGAAATACCCTGAATCCTTTCTGAATATTCTGAAATTCTTTTACGACACCTATTTATTACCCCTAAACATATTTATACTCACATATCAAAGTCTTTGATTTTGGAAGGCCAAAAATAAAATCTATAAAATCATGGGGTACTTAGAAAACTGAGATTGTATACTAAATATTTATGAGCATAAGTATGATTAAATTAATTTAGTTTGAAACATGATACGTGGATTGAATTGGGTTCATAAATGCATACAATGTCATAACGATGGTTATATAGCTAAAATAGAGAATGAGATGGTCAACCTAAGCGAAATAATTACGTCAAGTAGGATCTGAATCTTTGAAGAAAAGATTAGGATACTTGGATCTTATATCTTCTTCTTATTCCCAAGTGGCTCACTCAACGAACTATTTTCACAATAGAACCTTAAAAAAAAATTTTAATCCTCAACCTACCAAACCTGATGGTCAAGGATCTCAATTGGAAATTTCTTGAATGAGAGACCATCCTTCACTTCCATACTATCTTAAGAAACAACGAATACAGAATCATCTATACATTACTTTAACAAAGAGACAAGGAACACTTGATGCACTGATGCCAAATATGTTGTAAACTCTTATTCATAAGTTATCTTACAAAAATGACTCAAAAGTCTTTATGGGCCAACATAACGAGGGCTGAGCTTTCTTTTTTTCCCCAATCTCTTAACTATTTTCATAGGGGAAATTTTCAAATAAAATAAGTCACCAACATCAAACTCAAGATTGATTCTTTTCATATCTGCATACGATTTCTAATAGATTTAGGCTATTTTCATCCTGTCGCAAATCAATAGGACTTTATCCATCACCTCTAATATTGAATCTAGTAATATCAAAGAAGTCTCACCTGCTTCAAACCAACAAATTGGAGATCTACATCACCTCCCATAGAGGGCCTCAAATAGAGCCATATGAATAATGGAGTGGAATTTTTTGGTATAAGCAAACTCTGTCAAAGATATGTGGTTATCCCAACTACTTTTGAAGTAAATAGCATAATCCCTCAATTTATCTTCTAGAGTCTGAATGGTCCTCTTTTCCTAAATATCCATCCGAGGATCAAAAGTAATACTAAGAAAAACTTGGGTACTGAGACCCTGCTAAAAAGCCTTTCAAAAATGAGAGGTAAATTAAGTATCTCCATTTGAAATAATAGTCAACTTAACCAATTCACTAAGATAAAGTATGAAATAATCTTCAATTGGATATAAAGTATGAACTAGTAAGAAATGAGCTGACTTGGTCATTATATCTATAATGACTCAAATCCAATCTTATTGATGACGAGTAAGAGGCAACCCTGTCACAAAATTCATGTTCACCACCTCCTACTTCCATGTGGGTATACTAAAATTCTATAGTGCACAACTAGGCCTTTGGTGCTCAACCTTAACCTATTGAAAATTTAGACACTTAGCCACAAATTCTTCAATATCCTTCTTCAGACCACTCCACAATAAATATTCTACAAGTTAGGGTACATATGAGTCGACCCCTGGTGAATAGAATACCATTCACCATACGCTTTAGCTAATAATCATTGTGTCAGATCGTTAACATATATAACACACAATCTACCTTGATAACAACGCACAACATCTCCCCCTTAGGGGAAAACTTCAGCCTTCTTATCCATAACAACATCCTTAAACTTGAACAACATAGGATCCCTATCTTGCTTTCATTTACTTTGGCAACCAACGAAGATTCCAAACCATTCTGAACCCATATAATACTTTTGGAAGAATCAACAAACCGAACACCTAACTTAGCAAGCATATGAACCTCACAAACTAACTTCGTCTTATTATCCTAAACATGAGCAACACCACTCATAGCCAATCTACTAAGGGCATCATCCACTACATTTTCCTTAACTGTGTGATACAACGTATCTATATTATAATTATTTAACAACATAAGCCATATTTTCTGATGAATATTTAGGTCTTTCTAAGTGAACATATACTGTAAACTCTTGCGATCCATAAATACATCCACGTTAACCTCATAAATGTAATGCCTCTAAATATTTATTATAAAGACAACTGCAAAAACTCAAGGTCATAGGTTAGGTAATTCTTTTCTCTGGGTTTAAGTTGTCAGAGGCATAGGCTCTAACCTTACCTCTCTATATCAAAACAAAACCAAGACCAACTCTCAAAGTGTCATAGCGAACTATAAATCCATCTGTACTATTTTTCAAAGTCATGACTTAAGTGGAAGTGACTCGAGTTTTCAACTCATGATAACTCTTCTCGAAGGAATCTGATCACTAAAATAAGACTTTTTTCTACGTTAATCTAGAAATAGGAGAACAAATAGAAAAAATCACTTCAACAAACCATCTTCAATAGCCAGCTATAGCCATGAAATTCGTGATATCTTATAGAGAGACTAGTCTTAACTAGTTTCTCACTTCATCAATCTTTTACGGATCAACTTAAATGCCTTCACTAGAGATCATGTGGCAAACAAAAGTCACTACTCCCAACTAAAATTTTCACTTACAAAACTTAACGAATAACTGATTATCCTTTAGGGTCTACTAAACGACTTTTTAAGGTTCTACATAATCATTTTTCTATAGGAATAGATTAGGATGTCATCTATGAATACTATGATGAACAAGTCCAAATACTGGTTTAACAACCTATATGTAAAATCCATAAAAGTTGTAGGATCATACAATATTCCAAGAAACCTAACTCAGAATTCAAATTGACCATATCGACTTCTAAAGGTTGTCTTTGAAATGTCATTTTCTCTAACTCTAAGATTATTATAGCTGGATCAGAGGTCTATCATAGAGAAATAACTTTTTCCCTAAAGTTGATGGAACAAGTATTCAATCCTAGAGAGAGGGTACGTAGTCTTGATTATGACTTTTTACAACTAAAGGTAGTCAATGCACATTCTGATAGAACTGTCTTACTTGCGCGTTAAAAGAATTGGAGCACAACATGGGGAATCACTAGACCTAATGACACCCTTATCTAAGAGATCTTTCAACTCTTCCTTTAATTTCTTAGGTTCAGCTGGAGACATTCTGTATGGTGCAATTGATATGGTTTGGGTGTCTTGAAGGAGTTTTATTTTAAAATAAATTTCCATCTCGGGAGGATGTCTGCGATGATCTTTAGGAAAGATTTTATGAAATTTGTTTACTACCAAAATAGACTCAATACTAGGATTTTTAGAATTTCAGTCCTTCTTATGAATGAGATGGCATATACATCCATTATATATCATTTTTCTTGCCTTAAGATAGGAAACAAACCCACCCTTAAGCACTGAAGTGTTACTCCTCTATTCAATAACTGCTTCATTAGTAAACAAAAACTAAGAAATTAAATTCCTAAAGTCAATTGAGAAATTACATGAGTGGAACCAATCTATGCTAAGAATGACATCAAAATCAATCATCTCTAACTCCATAAAATCAATTAATGTCACATTTTTGAGACACTATGAAAAGATAGTTTGTAAATACCCATCTTGATATAATGGAATTACCTACTAGGGTAGACATAGAGAAAGGCTCTACTAAGGTTTTGAGACTAATACCAAAAACTACAACTATATAAGTAGTCACAAAGAAAATGAATCTCTGGGGTCGAACACAGTAGAAACATGAAGATGGAAGACTTGTAATATATTGGTAACCATATTATAAGAATTTTCTAGATCAACTCATGTTTGGAAAATGTATAATTTATTCTATCGCTGCCTACTAGTGGAACTATCGATAGAAACCTTCTGAGTTGAGAGACCTACTCGAGCTGATGAAAACTTGGACTGGCCTTGTGCTATATGTTATTTTGATTATGAGCAGCTGAACTACAAGGGACTAGTTATCTAATTGTGCAAGGTACAATACAACTGACAAGCATCACTTACATAGTTTTGTCATCTTGTGTAACAAACATATAGGTGCTATTTTTTAATGACTTGGACTGCCGGTCTAATGAAATTTTATCCATAATCATCACTTAGTTTTAAAAGGAAAGGGGTGTCACTTCAATATTATATCTGAGTGATGATTAGGAATGAAATATCATTGGACCAGCTATCCAAGTCACTACAAAATATCACCTGCAAGTTTGTTACATAAGAGGACAAAACTATGCAGATGATGTGTGCCAGCTGTACTGTACCTTGCATTTCTAGGGACCTAGACCCTTACAGTTCAGTTCCTAATCATCAAAAATACATATAGAATTTTTCCCTCTTTTTATGATGAAAATACAAACCATACAATTGAGCATCAGTGCACATTCATCACTTTTAATAAGTGTGATTACCACCAAAAGATGAATGCCCCCTCTATCATCATGCTTTGTCTCTCATGTAAAGCAGAAACCTAGTCCCTCCATGTTATTTCCAGCAACAACTTCCATCTTTTATTATGAACCTTCATTTTTGTGCAATTGAACACTTCCTACTCTCATTGTGCTTCCCCCTATCACGGTGTTAAAATATTTCTATGTTATGTGAGCACAAACACACACTAGTTCGTAACATTTGAAGTAACTTTGTTGGTAGGAATCCTTTCCATTCTATGTAACTAATTGTCACTCTTTAATCTGGTTACTTGGCTTGCCAGACCAAAAAAAAATATTAATACCTCCCTTGCACTCACCCTAATAATCGTTACTAGATTTCTTGTACAGTGGATTTGTACGACCACAGTTTACACTACCCTTAGGACTTATAGCCTGACATACTATCCCAACTGTCTTGTCTGAATGTAGGCAATGGCACGCTAGTTGAGGATGGAGTTAGAGCTAATAATTTCTTATGGAACTAAGAACAGTTACTTTCTTATGACCTTTGTTGAGAAAAGTTAAATCTACCTATTCTGGCACACTTATTATGTCTTTCTCTCTCCTTAAACTTCTCTTCTTAAATCTGCTGAGAATGAACCATCAGACTAGAAAGGTCCATCACCTTAATCAACCTGGCAGTCCTACGCTCCTTGACCACACTATCAGATACACCAGACACAAACTTACTTATCCCAGAATAAAGTCAGCCACCATAGATTGATCACACCTTACTAACAAAGTGAACTTGAGCGAGTAATCCTTCACCTTCATGCTACCCTATGAAAAACTTATAAACTCCTAAACCTTAGCTTCCCTCAACTCCAGAGGGTAGAACCTATATAAAAAGAATATGGCAAACTTCATCACTCTATAGGTCCTACACCAACACCCCTATCCTCCATCAACTATTTGAATAAGGTGTGTGTTACTCTCTGCCACTGATATGTATCTAAGTCTTCTGTTTCACCATATGTGACACCCATGATGTCTTTTACTTTCTGCATAACATGTTAGAACTCTTGTGGATTTTCTTGTGACATGGATCTAAAAAAAAGGATTCATCCAACTAAAGACTCAGATCCTTGCTACAGTTGCATTCATTACTAGATTGACTAGGGAAAAAAACTTCTGATTATTCTGAGCAGCTACACAATAGGCCAAAGCTATGAAAGCAGCCCTTAACTCTGTATAAGAAACATGGCCGATCAAGGGATCTTCCTAAATAGTTGGTGGTGTGGGATGCTCCTTGCTTCTTCTTTTCTTATTTTTTCTAAGACGTATTTTCAATAAACAAAATAAAGAAAGAGTTACAAAAACAATATTTACTAAAGCTCACACTCTTTTACATGACATAAATACTAAAGAAGTGAAACTTTCCTAAAAATGTAATAAATCCTCTTGCCGATAAGTGTGACACACTTTACACCCATGCTCAAGACTCTAATCAATGCAGCTTTCAATCTCTCTAAGTCACTTTAAAATTATAGGTTCTATTACCGAGTTTTATGATGACATGATTCTACACCTTAGTCATAACACGCTGCTTAAGGCCACAAGTCACCCCAAACTAACTCATGGTTTAGTACCTGCTATAAGTACTGAATAATATAATAAGGAGACAAAAAGTGTGGAAGATAAATTTATAAAGTACTATCAGCTATTACACAAAATTATATAAAACATCATGTCTAAAATATCTGTTAAAGACTGGAAACTACACTGCCTGTCTAAAAGCCGCTAAAATATAAGGAGTTGATAGGTCAAACCGCCAACTAACTTTGATTGACCTAATATAATGAAATACTAAAAATAATGGAAAAAGTAATTCAAAACCAAGAAGGATGAGGACTTACCACCACTGTTGCAGAGAAATGCTGAACTGTCTAAGCATGGTCAAGGAACTGAGTATCAGAACATATGATATAAGATAGTATAGAGTAAAATTAATTTATACTATCTGTAATTTGAATGTACTGGTACATAAGGAATGGACTAGTTAAAATATATGTGGAATTGAACATGAATGCATGAACATATAAAACAGAGAATCCAAGACTAGGTAACCCCTGAGCAAAAATAATTTATAGAACTGACTGACTGAATAACTAAAAATATGAATACTTGGTATAGTAAACCTTTACTTATATACATTGAGCGTTGACTAAAAATCTTGGACATATAATGTAATCAACATTCCCCAATCTGATCTATCTGTGTCCAACCTATATCCCTATTGGGAAAGATGGTAGTACCTTTCCATGGGTACTAACACATGGCTGTGTTGATCCACTAAACAAACTTACTAAAGGGATAGGGAGTCAAGCCTAAACTTATGGGTGACCCCTGAGAAGAAGTCAATTCTAAACTGATTGGTGAACCCTCATATCCAAGGTTGGCTATGTAGTTCTGGAACATAGGGATTGACGTTAACGACTCTTCCTAGACTGACGGAGGAGCCTCCATACCTATGCTTACTTGGTTAAGTCATACTCCTTATTGAATGAGACTAGTGTTATTAATGGTTTAACATGACAGGGTTAAGTACTGAAAAGAGAGCAACAGGAAAATGGTAGTCTGAACATAGTAATTAAAAGCATGACTCATCTGACTTGCAACTTGAAAACAAATAGATCTATAAATAGATAGGTATTAGGTGATCATAGCCCCCCAGCATTAAATTTCAACTTTAAATACAATAATATCATTCAAAATTCTATAAGAAAATCGTGGATTAAAGACCAAACACATAAAATATTTCACTAAACTAATGAACTACAAGAACTTGAACATGGGAATAAATTGAACTTCGGAGAATATCTTGTTCACATGGTTTAATAAACAAAATCAAGAGTTTAACATGATATTGACTAGATATGGAATCGGGGAATATAAGTTGACAGGGCTTGAAATCTATAATCTCATGATTCATCAAGAACCTAACAATCAAATCTATAATCTGATGTAGTAAAGAGGATTTCAAAACACCATGACCATTTGGTCAAAATATTTCTCAATAATCTCAGAATACTTAAATCATGGGTGCTTATAGCACAAAAGTTAATAAAATTGTAAGTTTCAAGTAGGGCTCAATAACTCATAATTCAATCTCAGGTTAAAACTTATCAAAAGCATAATAGATAGCATATTGACTCATAACTCATGCAGAAATCTAAAAATTTCAGCAATTTATCTCAAAATTTCAACATACTCATAAGCTTCAAAAGCTCAAATATTTTAACTATTAAGTTCTCAAGGATTAAAATCATAGGGTATTGACCGAACTATAATTTCTCAAGAAAATATATGAAAATCATGCCATTAAACTCTCAATTCATGGAAATATCAAAATATTGCAATCAATCATATACCTTTAGGATGGCATAGTTCTTAGGGATTTTTCTCCTTTTCCACTTTGCTAATAAACTTCTCAACATATTATTCTTCGAATAATTCTACTATAAAGTAACTAACATGAATTTATTTTATCATACCATGATTGTTGGGAATTATGAATTTAGCTATTCATAATCATAAATAAATACACATATTTGGGTAGGTTTGATATTGCTAAGGTTTTTTCCTCCATAACTTTTTTCATTGAAATAAATCTATTTTTTAATAACTAAGCAAAATATTTATTGTAGACAAGAGAGAGTTTTTGCTTCAACATATGAAGGCTTGCTTTGCAATGCCTTCGGTTCATCTTATTTATAGACTGAATCTTTACAAGAGTATTCACATTTCTAAAATTAGTCTACAAAAAAGTCTTCTCATAAGACAAAAATTATTAATGCCTAAAATAATAGTCAAAAAGCCTAAAGCCTAAAAGTTTAGCCTATACAAAAGTTTTCAATATTTTACGTAAAGTAAATTGTGAAAGTTTACATGTCGCTTTCACAATTTAATAGCTTG
>JAPEIP010000011.1:101504809-101521123 GCA_026120095.1 Capsicum chinense | reverse complement strand
ATTATTTGAAGAATAATATGTTAAGAAGTTTATTAGCAAAGTGGAAAAGGAGAAAAATCCCTAAGAACTATGCCATCCTAAAGGTGAAACCAATGAGGCAAGAAGCTGTGGTGGGGAGTAACCAGAGTAGAGGTGCTGTTTAAGGGAAAAGTATCCAGATTACCATGCTAATAGTGTCCGAAGAACATGTTATTTAAGAATAATCTAGTATATAGTAATCTAAGATGACCATATTTTGTTATGTACATGATTGAAGGGAATATTTTGAAAATAGCAATTTTATGAAAATGAATAAATATTTATCTAAGTAATGGTAGATAAATTTATAATACTTATTTTGTATGCACTTAAGGATATAAAAGTAGTAGATATAGTAAAATTATATTAGAAAAAACATATGGTAAATATTATATGACTAGGATAAATTACCTACCATACCTACCTAACTACTCTTACAAATACTTACCATGATAAATTACATATATCTAGAATTTTTGGAAAAAGATATGAGAAACATACAGTTAATAGAAAAAAAGATGAAAGTAAATTTAGACAAATACATGGAAACTGAAGATATAAAATATATAGAATTTCTTAATCAAAATATGCAAGAACTACTAAGACTAAAACAAAAAACTACAAAATATTATAATAAAATATTTAGTCAATTTTAAATGATAGATAATCTTAAAGTCATAATCTTATATATACTTAGAGATATAGAAATTATAGATATTAAAAAAATAATATTAGAAAAAGTATTAGACTATGAAATTGAAACTATAAATTGGATAGCACTGTTATACCTGGATAATTACCCTGATGGATATTATTTAGATTAAGAGATGTTAGAATATATTAGAAAAACTAGAGAAAATCTAGATAATATAAATAAAAAAATTAATTATAGAAACCGAATTACAAAAATAATGAAGAATCTAAAAGAAAAATTAATATGGATAGAACAAACCTTAGAAAATTTAGGAAAAAGCACATGTGATAGTTTATATAATTTTAAAAACTCGCTATGAGATGAACAACACAAAATAATAAATAACATTTGAAATCTAGAATTAGATATACATTATAGTACAATTAGGATAAATTATTATACAGAAATCTGTATATATAATGGATCTATTTCACAAGTTATCTTCACAAGTTAGTTATTCGCACCCTCTATAAAATCTCATAGATTGTAGAAAATTATAGTTTAAATAAGTTTTTGGAAATAAGGGGGAAAGAATTAACCTTGTTCAAAACCCCACATATCTAGGATTATGAAAGTAGAAGAACAAGCTTGCTCTAAACTCTTCTTCTTACTCTTGAGAGATGGTTCTTGCAATCTTTGAAGTTGGGGAATTCAAATCTCAACTGAGTTTGTTAAATCCATGGTGATTTCTTTGATTTCTTGTAAAAGGATTTTATATTTGCTCTTGAGGGAGAAATCCTAGCCTTTGGATATTTTGGGGAGACAACGAGGCTATCAAGTTTGTTTGGAATATATCTAGTTGATAAAGGAGTGGAAAGACCTAAAATACCCTTGTTAAAATGAATTTAAAATAACTGAATGGGGGCTACGATGATTGGATTGATGGTTCATCGCAAGTCCAATCGTCCGTCAGGTCATCCGTCGTATGATGACCAGAAAAAATACAATGCCTCGATATGATGATTGGATCAACGGTCCATCATAGGTCCGATAGTCCATCGTCATGTCCATCTCACTTGGGCCAGCAAAGGGAGTTTCTACCTTGGTCGCGATGGTTCGTTGGATCATTTATCGCACGTAGGCAGTTTTGATAACTCTCCATAAAATGGCCATAACTTCTCACCCCAATGCCGGATTTAGAAGAAATTGGTATTGTTGGATATATAATTCAATTCTCTACATTAAAAAATGTCAAATTTAAGAAAATTCTATATGTTTTACACGCCAATCACTTGGGAAGTCATTTCTCAATCTTTTAGGGCTAGAATTATACTTCGTCTGACATGCTCTAAGGCTCAGACTACGAGGGAATTTTTCTGGGTCTTACAAGAGGTGATATTCCTCATAGTAATGATGTATATCCTATTGATATAAAATATCCCAAAGGCAATTACATATCGATACATATTATGCATTCTAGATGTGAGATGCCTCTTGTGTTAGAGATGATTACATATTTATCTATATTATGCCTCCTAGATGTGAGATGTCTCTTTTGAGAGAGATGATCACATGTCTATCTATATTATGCTTCATATATGTGAGATGTCTCTTTTGTGAGATATATTAAATGCTTATTGATAATATGCCTCTTGTATGAGAGATGCCTCTTGTGTCACAGATTATTACATACTTATTGATATTACGTCTATTATATGTAAGATACCTTTTATTTGTCATATGTTAGAGATATGCGATGGGTTATAAATATGACTATTGATATGAGTCCTGATATGTGTATGCGCCTAAGGCTATGATTATGATGTTGTGATAATTGTAGATAAATTAATGGACCAAGGGTCATGTTATGATATTGACTAAATAGCAGAGAAGCATTTATCATTATAGATGATGTGATTATAGTTTATGAATATGAATATATTTATGTTTGTAATCACATCACTCTGGTATGGAACGGAGAAAGATGAGGTATGATTCTTATTATTCAAATGATTGAATACTTGTGATGGAATATATAGATTTGGTATGTTCAGCATAATTTTACATTATAAATGATGTAATTATAGATTAGATGTGATCTTATGACTGCTCTTCTAGTTGGACAATTAAGCTATGTGGTAACTAGTTTTCTATTAGGGGACTATAGCACTTGATAGCTAGGAATCTAATGTATTAGTTAATGAATCTTGCTTAGTTAAAACATGATAGCTAATGATTGTTAGTTAATAAATGGTATTAGTTAATAAAAGATAGTTAGGTGACAAGTAGTAGTGTGTTGTCTAGTAATGATTAACGGATATAAGATGATTTATTGATAATAACGAATGGTAGATAAATTGCAATTTTACTCCAGTAATGAAGCTTGACTAGATATTACATTTTTGATATTAAATAATTAGTGGTTAGTTCCTATCCTTTGAAAAAGGATCATGTGACAGATAATATTTAGGATAATAACTAGAGGTTATGTGATGACTAGCGAACTAGTGATTTTATAATAATAAGTGTTGGTTAGCTAATAACGTGTAGTTGGGAAGTATTGACTAGATAGATATTCTATGGTAATATGATTATGTTTATGAGAATTTTAGTTTATGTTATTCAGCAAAGACTATTATGGTAATATTGATACCCGACAAAGATGGAGAATACAATTATGAAGATATTGATACTGGACAAGACAAAAGGATACTATTGTGATGCTATTAATACACACAAATGACAGAGGATACTATATGGATGATATTGATACCCAAAAAGACTGAAGGATACTACTGCAATAATGTTAATACATTACAAGACCAAATAATATATTGATGGTATGTTGATACCCGGCAAGGCTGGAGGGTATATTGATGATATGTTGATACCTGAAAAGGTCGGAGGATATATTTATGATATGATTATACTCTGCAGGGCTAAAGGATACTATTCGTGATGTGTTGAATTGTAGAAATGTTGGAGGTTAATTACGATAATGATACTATCGATGAAGAAATTTATGATGAGTTGTTATATTGATTGTGTACTTTTTATTTATTCCTTCATATGTATTTCCTATCAATATTATGCACCAATATTTATCAGTAGGTATGGGATGGTTTCATAAATATGGGTAAAAAATATGCCTAGTTTTGTTATATATATGTTGAACCTTCCTATCCTAGGGCAGTGGGGGTATGCATAGGTGCATTTTGGAATTTAGTTTTGTGAAGTAGCCAGTTATTCACTCTGTTCTACATGTTGTTATTTATATTTTTATGATTATTATTGAGGCTAGCTTATGACAGATTGGTCATTGATCCGGTATCAGGATTTGAGGTACATCTTTAGCCTCTCCTATCTTATGATTGAATTATTTTCCACCATTATTTCATGTCTAGCCATGTGGATTAGGAACCCCGAGTATGATAGTATTTAAATCTTGATAGCAATTTACTGATGTCTAAAAATGTGAATATCATTATATCGATTATGCTTCGTGATGACCTTATGTTCTTATATGTATAATTATATTAGGCTATATGAAGCTATGATACTACCGCATATCCCATCATTTTTTGTTCATATTGTAAAGTTGTTTCTTTGCCTTGCATATTACTATAGATATTTCTTTCTCTCATTATTTGTATATTCACCTAGGATATATGATATAGCATTGACGTGTATTGGATATAGCTGCAATAGAATAGTTCACCCTAAGACTTCCTTCGTATTATTATGTTAGACTCTTGGACATAACTACAATAGTTCTATATTTTTATCTTATTGACGTGTCGTATGATTTTTGGACTCTTGGGTGTAGTTTTCATTATGTTTATATGTTTTATATATCAGCTTTATCTTTGGAGCTCAGTTGGCAGTAGGATGCTGAGTACCATTTGTTTGGTACTCAGACAATACTTTTTTTGCCTATAGATGGTAGTAGGGTTATAATCATTGATGTGTCCAACATGCGGAGAAGCCTGGTTCAGAGACTTAGAGTGAGCTCCAGGTGTTTAAAGTATTGCTTATCTCTCTCTTATTTATTACACTTATCTCTAAGTTGTATTCAGAAATAAGTTGTATCAGTGTATTTTCTCTTGATATTTCACTTTTATACTCCTTTTATATTAGAAACTATTGTAATGATACCACCATATTTTGTGATTCTTCTATGTACTGATCTTTATTTCATATATTCCGCATTCTTTTTCTTATATTATTGATTAGTCTATTTCTAGTTGTTTTGTACTACGGGTTTGCATGCCTACTGGTGGGTTATGGTAGGTGCTATGATGACCTGAGAAGTTAAGTCGTGACTAGAACCCTAATGTCATTATCTTTCAATAACTCCAACCACATTATCTTATGAAGATTCAGCTCCTACTAATAGAATACATAGTGAAGACTCTTGTGGTTAGTGAAAATACCAATATTCACCCCATAGAGGTAATGCCTCTAATTTTTCAATGAAAATAGCACAACTACTAAATCCAAATCATGAGTTAGGTAATTATTTTTGTGATCTATAAATTTCCTGGAGGCATAGAATATCACTCTCCCATATTTCATCAACACACAACTTAGTGTAACTCTATAAGAATGACAATACTCAACGAATCCATCTAACACCTCTGACTGGGCTAACATTAGTGACGAAGTCAATCTATTCTTCAACTCTTTAAAAGTATTCACACTTATCCGACTATATCAACTCACTCTCTTATGGGATATCTTGCTCAATAGTGTGGCTATAGAGGAGAACCTTTCAACGAATCTTCTATAATACTCGGCCAAACCCAAAAACCTCCTAATATCATATGGAGTGATAGGTCTAGGATAGTGCTTCACTGTATTAGTCTTTAGAGGATCTATATGAATACTGGCCCCTTAAATGACATTCCCCATGAAGGTAATAGATTCTAACCAAAATTCACGTTTACCAAACTTCACATATAATTAAAGGTCCTTGTGGGTTAGCAGTTCTATTGTCAAATAGTCTGGATTCTCCTTCTCACTCTTAGAATACACTAGTATGTCATCTATAAATACAATGACATCATTAGCCTACATTACATCCCGAAAAAGTCCTAATTGATCCTAGCCTTTACATTCTAATATTATTGGAGTATTACACTAAGGGCAAGCCTATGGTTCATTGTGTGTAACTTGTGAATTCCTTATGAGAATAAGCGTAATTTGATTTTTATACCCATCATGTTATGAATTGCTTAATTGTGAGTTATTATGGGTAACTCTCTTATGGTAAGGGCACATGTTTTATGAATGTCAGTGATTTGTACAATGACCTTGATTGAATGATAAGCATGAGTTTGCCAACTAGGTGAGTCAATTCTTGAGGCTAGGATGTTTTGGAGTAGTATTCATAAGCTTTCAATTATGATTGTAACATATCATTGTAGTACTAGCTTAAGTGTCATGCATTTAGTAGAAGTGTAAAATCTCTAGCTTATGAGGTTTATAGTAAAGATTTTTTCTAGGATAAACAAGGCATTTAATATGGGGTGGTGATGTTGGTTGTATTTATGCATTCTACCATCACTATTTGAGCCTCTTTAGCCTTGTATTGAGGATAATTCATGTGCTATATTGGTTGATAATTACATAAATATGTATCAAAGTATTAAATCATGTTCTTACAATGCTCAAAGTGAATTCCAAACAATTTTATACCAAAAAGTTGCAATTAGAATTCAACCTAGAAAACTAGTGTTACTAGCTTGAGTTAGGTGCTTGGCTAGTTGATTCCATTTGATTGTATTGTGTTTAAAGTGTTCTTTATAGTTCACATATGTGATTATGAGTGGAATAAATTTTTGGTTTTGATAAAATTTCAGTTTGAGTGAGTGTACAGCTGGAACAATAAGTGAAAGATCAATGCGAACTAGTTTAGCTTAGCTCTTATTTGATTCGTCATTATGAGTATTGTGTTGTATTTATCTCCTAATTCATGTGGTTTGATTGTGTAGGAGGATTTTTGAGCTGAATATGATGATATTTTGATGTTTATAAGGCTTGGAATTCATGGGAAAGACGTCACAATACAAGGGACCAAGAGCGGAGACTCAACACTTAAGCAAAACTCGGAGAGCAAATTCCATAGGCTTAGGGTGATTTGGATTCGTAGCCTTTCCTGGAGCGGCGCTCTAACTATGTCCACATCACACCTGGAGTGGGGCTCTACCCAGGTCTATGCCCCACCTAGTCCTGGGCTAAATAGCTGAAGGTTTTCTTGTCCAACACAGAATGGTCTTACTCATATACTATAAATACATGTTGTATTATGTTTTTACACATCTTTTAGCAAAATTTGGAGAGAAAAGGGTTTCTACAACTTCCACATTAGGTTTTTATTATTTTTATTTAGTTGATTAATGTTTTTAGTCGTTAATTACATATTTATGATTATGATTATGACTATGCATGGCTAAACGCCCTTTTCCGGTGTTAAAGCCAAAGACATGATTACTTTCTTTTTTAATTAAGTTCATTAATTTTGCTCATCATTATTGGTTGTGTATTAATATTTGATTTAACTATTTTAAGGATTCATGACCCTTAGAATATAGTAATTGTCTACCTTTTGATCTCGGGAGAGGGAATAGGGGACAAAAATAGGAGATGAACAAAGTTTGGGTTTTTATTCTTTTATGAAATAAAGAATTGAACTTTGCACCTAGGTTGGGGATGTACTTAGGAGATAAACTTGATTCGCATGTAGGATGATAGCTTAATCCACTTAAGTGGACTATTACATCCCCGCTCAATTATGTAGTTGTAACGTTCAACTTAGGTAAAGGATTAGAGGTTGGGAAACCATAATCATACTGGGTACCCTACAAATCAACAACCAAGATAAGCAAGTTAACGGATGAAATTCAATAACATAGTATTATTGTCAAAAGTTCATTAACCTTAGGCTTTCTCCAATTGATTATTTTAAGTTCTTTAATTTCTGCATTATTTACTTTCCTACAATCTAAAAATTCCAAACTCTCTTTTTCGTTATGTTTTCACCAACTAAATCTAAATTGTGAACTAAAATAGAATTATTGTCGAATCAAGTCTCTGTGGGATCTATACTTTGCTTCATGAAGGCCACTTTACTACTTGATAAGACAAAGTACACTTGTGTATGCGCTTAGGCTCTGTTAGATTCCTTGGAGAGGAGGGTAACCCACTGGAGAGGGTAATCCACTATAAAGGGTAACTCACTGTAGATGGTATCTTTCTGGCATATATTATCTGATGTCGTCTCTCAAGCAATAATGTTAGATGGTTCTGGAGGAGGTAAGCTCGTGTATCCTTCTTCCATCCACCAATCAATTTGGTTCTTCTACCTGAGGTGTTCTTTGCCTTCTAAGCTTCTCTTCATCGACCTGGTGCAGTAGATTCTTCCGCTGGATGATAAATCTTTACATTCCTGTCGAGGAGCTTTCAACCTTATGTTCTTGATGGAGTTTGTGACTTTATCTGTCGCGATTTTGTATTGTGACTGATATTCTTTGGTCTATCGTTGGATCTCATCCTAGTGAGGATTACCATCATTCGCATAGTTCTATTTTTTTCATTTCTTTGGACAAATTTATTTTGGAATATATCTGTTCTGCTGGAAAATAAAGTAGTGAGCTTCATAGTATTCATCTTAAAACAAGAGTATGGACATAAGAAATTTCCAAATGAGTGGAATTTCTGGTAGAGTTAGGACGTTGTGGGCTGTGATTACTATTAGAAGATGGAGCAAGTAGACCATTGTGTCATGGGAATCCATAAAGCATCGAATCCAGTATCCTCGTGGCTTGAAACCCAGCATGAAACTCTTCAGAGTTGGTAGAACTCAATCAAAATTCTAAAAGTCATCACACTTGAACTCCATCAGAATATAGTACTAGTCGCACTACTACTAGACGAACCATAAGAGTTCTTGTGGGAAGTCATTGGCCAGCACAATGAACACATGGCAGAATGGATATTCCAAGTGTACTCCGAATGGATTCAAGATGGATTTGCCATACTTTTTGAACACTTGAAGCTCGTAGACGGTTCTCCTCTCTTGAAGAATGGATAGATCAATGGGATCCATATATTGGTTAAACAGATCTGGGGGGTAGTCTTCTAGCCCAAAAGATTGTAATCTCATTGTATTAAGCATGAGGATTTGACTGGCCTTGTGCTGGTTGTCTTCTCTATTGCTGGATATTAGGTAAATATCATCGGTATATAATTATCGGCTGATTTCTCATATACGTCAATGGAGAAGAGGGTGTCCTTCATTGGTACTTCTTCCAGTGAGAAGACCAATTTAAGGTTGTCCTCTATGCTAAGATAGATTCTTCATGATCACCAATCTCCTCAAAGAAGCAGCCAATGTCTTTCGAATTCTTTACCTAAACACAGTTTCTGGCAAAGTGGCTAGGCTTTTTGTAGATGAATACACCATCATTCTTCTTCTTGTAGTTTGTTGGGTTCCTCCATCTGAAAGACCTTGTTTGCTGGATAACACTGCTCCTGTCATCTGGAGGCCTTAGAAGTTTGAACCTCTTATACAATAACTATTTTTATGATCTTGTCTTGAAGCGAGAGCCGGAGTAGTCAGACTTGGTGATGAGGTTGTCATTGCTATAGGATTTGTCGAGGGATGGATTCTTTTGGATGATCTACTTTAGTACAATTCTCTTTGTACACATGCTATCCAGAGCCTGGAAAATGGCCTATCGGATATATCCTATCTGTGTGCTGGTTATAGACTTGAACTTCTCTATAATAATCATCGTGTGGATTGCTAGCATCTTTGGCAATAATGGTATGTAGATCTTCACCATCTTCTAAAAGTAGATATCGATGATATTTCTATCGAACGATAGGCACTTTATCTCGAAGATCTATCATTGGAGCTTCTCTTGTCTCTAGCCCACATCTCTGCAGAATACCTCATACAGGATATTGATGTTGAAGGCAATGCCCTGGTATGTCAGATGGTTTTCTTATCAGAAATATCAAGAGGGTTCCACCAATCTCTGAGTATGCCAGAGAATCTGGATATGAATTTCTAGAGTATCATGTATTTCTCCCTCTTAGCCAGATTTTTAATCGTCATCCGAGTGTAGAAGTCCTGGATCTACTGGGCCCATGCTAAAGTCTTGATTTCATTGAGAGTGAAGTGGTGAAATCTGGTCCCCACAGTTTTTCATATTGGTGTACCAAGATCTGTCCTTGTTTCGAGGATTGTATCATCCATCATCCCATCTTGGTCGTCGATAACTTCAAATACCTCTAGTTCCTTGGAGTAGTTCATGTATATTGTTGGATTGTCTTCTTCTGGACTTTTAATAGAGGATTCAGTAGTGTCTTCAACATATTCTCGTGAATCGATAGACTTTTCACTGTCTTCCATGTATCTATAAACTGGAAAGTTATCCCCGGTGTCTAAATATGCCTCTGTATTAGAGGAATCTTCTTTACTTGAGGAAGTCCTAATGGGATCAGCATCCTGGATTTGTTCATTGCACTTCATAGATTATCCAACTGGACCAAGGACTATCGTGGCTTGTGGATCTGGATCGGCATCATCATCGATGTTTAAGCCATACATATTCGAGATGAGATGGTCTAGATCACGATGGAACGGGAATCACTTGTGATGAAGAAAGACATCAGTCAACAAGGCGTTCCATTGTTTATCTTCATATGGCACTTCTGGCTTGTGACTTATAAGATTGTTGTCTTGGAGGGTGATGTCGTGGTTTGAGATCATCATGGTCCCTTTGTATGTGTTGGATTCCATTTTCCTCTTAGACTGCTTCTGAGCTTCACCGGCTTTTCTTTTAGCAGAAATGTCATATTTTCTTTCCCATACTTTCTTAACAATATCAAAATCCTTTTTATCTTGAGAACATTGGAATATTGGCATATGGGATCTTGAAATAAACGTGGGAAAGATATGGCACATCTTTGGTGGATAGTAGGTATGTGGCGTCATAGGGAATAAGGTTGGGTTTGGTGGTGAGCTTTAGGTTCTCTAGAGATGAAACCCGCCTTATTTCAGCTGCTGGATTTGTTCTTTCAAAGAAGCCATTTCCTTATAATTCTTGTCAAAGAAATAAGACAATGAAATGCCTAGCGGACATATATCATACTACATAGATTAGAGCTTAAGTTCTAACTGGCAGATAAGTCTGTTATGTTGAGTGCATGCTTGTTCCTCTCTCTTGTTCATTCCTTCAACCTTACTTTCCAACTTATTATAAAAGTGAGCAAAATTCGTCACGACTTCGTTGATTTTGGAGAGCACTCTGTTTTGGCATATGACATTTTTTGATTGCCGGTTGAGTGTTTCTTCGGTTTTGCTGAGGGGTATCTTCTCTTTGGATGACAGGATAATAGTTTTGGCTAGTATTTTTGAAGTGTGCCTTGTGTTATCCTTTTCGAAGGGTTTGTTTGGTGGGAAATCATTTGAGTAACCTGTGCCAGAGTGAGACATCGTGAATTTGATTGTAGGCTATTTTTTTGGTTCTGGTAGTTTTATCTGGTGGTGGTGGAGAGGGTGAGGTAGCTCCTTGGCATCGGTAGCATCTGCAATTTCACTTCCATGGATAGTTTCCAGAGAAAGAACATTTGTGGAACATTATATTGGCCGTCATGATTGAAGTAGTGTATCCAATCATGCTCTTCTATATAGCTGTTTAGGAATCAGCATATGAACTTTGGGTCATCTACCAGTGGAAGGTCATTGGAATATTGGTAAATATATATCGAGAAAGTGGTTTTGGGAAGCTTGTTTACATGTGAGTGGTTGAAACTGATCATGACAGTATTGTCACTCCTTCTGACAAAGGTTGGTTCCGTAGATAGGGGAGGTTGTGGATGGTCTCTCAATTTTTTGTAGATTGTGACCCATGAGTCCAAGAGAACTTTGACAAGTTCATCTCAGGGAATTTACTTTGGGATTTGAATACACTCAGTGGTTTCATTAGTGGCATCTATGTTCAAGAGAAAAACATCATTGCCACCTGGAAGGATAGATCCATAGCATGATTCTGAACTCGCCAAGCCACCTAGTAGTAGAGAGTTGCCTGGATGGAATCTCTGACTTGTGGAGCTCTAAGAATCCAAACCTGGATCTTCAACGCCTCCGTCAGATACAGATCAGAAAGGGTCATGTTAAAGTTTGGGAATATGGTGACAAAGACTGTCCTGGCATTCAGTGTGATTTCTGAAGTCCCCAAGTTGGGATATTGGTATTCGTTGTACCTAGTATCAATAAGTTAAAGATTCTCCACTACTGGCTGGCCTTTTCTTCCATGAGATGACATAGCAACCCTAATAGCACTAAAATGGATATAGGTGAAGCATTGGTTTCTCCACTGTCGTAGAAAATCTCCCAGTATCTATAGACTGATGAACTATTCCTCCTGAGTTGCAAAAATAGGATGTTGTTATAGTTTTGAGGAAGCAACATAACCTTTAACTCCATTCGGTCTTTGCTACACCAAAGAACAAATCTACAGCCATGGGTAACATACCTTCTTTGCAAAGGCGGAGTAAGGGTTTAGGAGAGGTGGATGTATTGAAGATATCTTCTGTTCTGGTGGTAGCACATCTACTTCATATAGGTAATCATATTTACATGATAGATTTTTGGTAAGAGACATGTATACCCGATCTAGAGATTTACAAGAATTGGACATACTCAAAGAAGAAGACTCAGAGAAAGACATATTTTTGTATTTTCTGGACTATAAAGACTCGATGTATTTGTTCTAAGGCTCTAAAGGAAAGACTTAATAAAATGAAAATCTTTTTATGTTTTTGTGAACAATAAGACTCTATATTTATTCTAAAATCTAATATTAGTAACTACGACTCAATTATGTACAAGATACAGAGTACAATAACTAGAAAACACTGACTCTGATAATGGAAATGAAACTATGACTCAAATATGTATAGGAAATAAGTAGTAAAACTTGGGAGCTAAAACTAAGGACATGTCTAAGAGTAGTAGCTAAGACAAGTGAAACTAAAAAATGTAAAACTGGCTCACGTGTTTGCAATCAGCAGGGGGTGATTCAAACACCTGCTTTCTCCCGACCTTCTGGAGTGAGGATGGCTCTGATACCAAATAGACGGGGAGCTTGAAGGGCACGGAGGAATGCTAGTGAGAGTAGCTAGGAGGTTAGGCAATAGACCCCAAACTTTACAATATGAAAGGCATTTTCATGATGACCTACCTTGAGAAACACTACCTCTGAATCATCAGTCACTACGGCTCCCACTAAAATTGCTTACATATCATGGCCTCATATCACTGACTCCTTGGACCTCAAAATGTATCTTGTAAATAACTTGAGCATCATTTGATACCTCTGGAAAATACCTACCTACAACAACCAAAATTTATGTAGACATACGAAGGGCAAGTCTTAAACTCCAAACAAAGCAATGAACCTCTCATGCTCAGTAGTGATAATAGAAGTATAATTCTTAGCTAACTCATGAAAATGAGCCTCATAGTCCTCAACAGTCATAGAGCCCTGCTCTAACCTCGAGAACTGATCCTTCAAACCATCCTTAAAACTATGAGGCATATACTTCTCCAAGAAGATCGCAGAGAACTAAGTCTATGTCAAAGGAGGTGATTGCTAGCCTGGAATCAAGATGACCCTTCTACCAATGTCGAGTTGCCAAGCTCAACTGAAAGTCAAAAAATTGGAAATAGAGTGTGGGACCCACATTTGGTCGAAATGACCTTAGATAGAAATTGTGACTGTTCCATTGAGTTTGAAATATCGATTTTTGTGTAGTTTCATAGATACAAATAAAACCATGAAAGGCACAAAAATGGAACAAAACAGTTCTCCACCAGACAAGAAGAAATCGAGAACACAATAATAACTAATCTTGGCCAACAACAACAACATAAGAATGAAAAGAGAACAAGGTGTTTCAACACCAAAACAGAAACACCACCACAAGATGAACAACAATATGACAAGAACAACAACAATATGATAAAAATAACAAATGGCTTAAAGATTACGAAAGACAAACACTAACAAGATTACAAGAAAGTAAAAATAGGTAGTGTGACATAGATTATTAGAAAAATTTAGAACTAAGGTATGTATCAAACACCAAAACCCTTAAAACATGTAGTAAAAACACCGACACTCTTACGTGGACACAAGTGGGACGTCACTCTCCCCAAACACCTATGTTTCTTAGACAAGAACACAACACAACTGAGTCTACACTTATAGGTTCCCTAATTTTGGGTTTGCCTCTCCTCACACTAGAGAGAGTGCATTTTAAGTGTTATACAACTTACAATATCATCCAAATCTAATGACTAAAACCCTAAAATGTACCATGAATAGGCTATTACAAAAGAAGATGTGACATATCCCAAAAGACCCCTTAATGAAATATTTCTAGTAGGCGCCCTTAGAGTGTATTGTATGGACAATTTTGGGGTGCTTTTAGGTCCTCCTTTGGACATCACTTGCACACTCCAAGTCTCGGGTCCAATATATCTCACATACATCCATATTCGTGGTCGTGCCTGTATCATCCTCCCTTCTTGGAAAAAGATTCGACCTCGAACCCATATCTTGCAAAACCAAGAGAAGACGAACAAGCACATATCCTCATCACATGAGGCTTAGGGTTATTGTAACAATTATCATCATGCCAAGGTGGTACACACTTGAAGTACAAGCACGAATCCATTTATTAGGCATGAAAAGATTAGTAAAAATGTTACAAAGAAAGTGGTTAGGATAAATACCATGAAATAATGGACATGAGCCGAGACTACTCCTTCTACACCATAAGATGACACCGAGATTAAAGGGTAGGAGTAGCCAAGGACCTAAGCCGAGGCTACTCTTTCCTTCCACTAGAGTGTTATTCTCACAACCACACAAGACATTTTTATTTAAGAGAGGACTAAAATTCAAGAGTAGAGAATTGATAACGCTAAAACTACACTCTTGAATGGGTGTAAGAGATCGTTGTCAATATAAAACCCAACTAGGTTGGGGTCGAATCCCACAGAGAATATTATATGAACTAAAGTTGTTTATGATTTAATTCACTAGTAGTTTAACGTCTCCTGAAATGGGAGTTTAAGTTTCACAAATAATTGTTTGACACTTTGATTTTGATGTTTGTAACCAAGATTTTATGAAATAACCAGATTAATGTTCACTAGCGCTTACGATACAAGATAGATGCCAAAGGTGAGTCAATATTCTCATGGTGGTTAGGATAACAAGCTATCTTATCGATTGTATACTCAAATGTCTCTCGACCTATTTAAGAATCTAATTTACTAATCCTCTCGGACTTAGGGAATTGCTATTATTGCAAAGATTTTACCTAAGGTTAATCAATCTTGTTACAGCGCTGATTATTAAATGAAGTATTTTCGAGTCCCTATTGATAATTTACTTCCTACTGTTTATGATTTATTTCTCAAGCAAATCTAAGTAGGCATGCCTATTTTTGTGACCAACAAACTTTAATTAATATCTCAGAATTATCAAGAAATCCTGACAACTATTGAATCTTGAGTATTTAGCACCTTTTCATGACCTAACCCTAGATCCCATAATTCAGGTTAATGAGGTTTAGCCACTCATGATGTGAGAAAAAAGTACAAAAATTGAATTCAAAATTGAGAAGATTAACTTACAACGATGATGAAGATAAAAAAGTATAACTTGAATTGACTCATAAGAAAAAACTCCCAAAAAATTAGTCTAGAGAGAGAAAAAAAAATATCTATCTAAAATATGTTGATTGATAAGTTTTTTTATGTCTAGAAAACCCTAAAACAAGGCTTTAAATAGTTAACCCTAAATAAGGAAACAAAATAGAAGTTTCAGATATTTCTCAAAATAAATAATGACGTTAGTGACGGCTTATCAAGAGTCTGATGGTTTATCATTGAGTCTGACGGCTTTGCACGGATGTTGTCAGCTCCTTTGCATTTTTGGCTCTTGCTGCTTAAGGCTGATAATGATGAACATGATGGCCTATCACCATCTTGACGACGTGTCATGGATGTCATCATAAAACTTTCTTCAACTTCCATCTTCTGTTTAAGTCTGATGACGTCCTTGACAGCTTATCACCAGGCTGACGACATGTCATATATGTCATCACAAAATTGTCTTTAACTTCCATCTTCTATTTAAGGATAACGGCATCCTTGATAGCTTATCACTAGGCTGAAGACGTGTTATGGATGTCGTCATCCACACTTAGTCCTTTATTTGCTTCAGATTTTAGGCTTTTTACTTTCTTTATTAGTGATTCATTTCCCTTCATCACTACATTTACTACAAAATCAAAGTAAACTAATCAAAAACAACTAAAGTTGCTCAAGACCTTGCAATTATTTAGAGTTAAAAGCTTCAAATGTGTTAGCATAAGCTCACACATCAACACCCTAAACTTAAACAATTGTTTGTCCTCAAGCTACCATAACATAACTTAGGGTATACACAGTAAAATTTGGCAGCTAACTACTCATATCAGTTCAGACTACATTTACCATTTCCAAGGTCAGTCAAATTAAGAGCAACTATTTCTTTCATTGAAACCAACCATGCAACTCACAAGGATCAAGATAT
>JAPEIP010000011.1:101400070-101504709 GCA_026120095.1 Capsicum chinense | reverse complement strand
TATCACTAGGCTGAAGACGTGTTATGGATGTCGTCATCCACACTTAGTCCTTTATTTGCTTCAGATTTTAGGCTTTTTACTTTCTTTATTAGTGATTCATTTCCCTTCATCACTACATTTACTACAAAATCAAAGTAAACTAATCAAAAACAACTAAAGTTGCTCAAGACCTTGCAATTATTTAGAGTTAAAAGCTTCAAATGTGTTAGCATAAGCTCACACATCAACACCCTAAACTTAAACAATTGTTTGTCCTCAAGCTACCATAACATAACTTAGGGTATACACAGTAAAATTTGGCAGCTAACTACTCATATCAGTTCAGACTACATTTACCATTTCCAAGGTCAGTCAAATTAAGAGCAACTATTTCTTTCATTGAAACCAACCATGCAACTCACAAGGATCAAGATATGGAAAAAACTCAGCAATAACAACCAAGATATACCTAAATCACACTATCCAAGCAAGTCTGCGATTAGCAACATACCTAGTGTTCCCTTACAATAAAGAAATCCCTTTTTCGCACATATCAGAATTCATGTGTATAAACACAGGGATAAATACATGACTCCCTCTCAGAACGAAGTTCCAAATATTTCATGTCAAATGCCATAGGCTTGCCCTTATAGTCAGTACCAAAGTCTTCAAATAGGTCAGTTAGGATCACTATAGGTCTTTTCTAAAGCTTGTAGCATATGCTAGGGCCTAGTATGATATTCATAGGTATTTTAGAGTGACTACGCCTCCTTGCACTACACTAAACTCTCGGCGTTTCAACTATTAACCATCTTTACTTCCTCTCTTTTGTTGATTACACATGTTCAAGTTGGATGCAACCTTTTTACTAATCTAATTATCTTTTTTATCATCTTTTACACAACTTTCTCTTTTTCTTATTCCTTTTTCACTGCACCCAAATTTTTTATTCATTTCTCTTATTGTTCCTCTCTTCATACTCATTTGGCATCACACACCCCTATGATAGCCACCCTCAACTTAGGATGTTTGCCTAATTCAAGGTGCATAGTGTCCAAGAAGGACTAGGGCCAAAATAGGTTCACTGTGATGTGAATAGGAAAGTGAGAGGTATCAAAGAAACAAATAGGCTAATTTGGCTCAAAATGGGATCAAGAGATATTCTTCATATTGGGAAGGTCATCTAGGATAAAATAGCCTAAAATAAAACATCGTGTATGATCCTTTCCTAACTACTATCCTATGAACATGACAAAACTAATCGGGCAAGTTCTAGATTCAACACACAACGAGAACTGAGTATGACCTTACATACGCATGGCACACAAGTATCCGGTTCATGTACTTGTTTAACAAAGGTTATTCAGTTGCTAGACTAATGCTACAAAAAGATGCACAGTGGTCACAAATGGATGCAATTCACACAGTATACAATATATCAGACCACTGGAGAGGTATTTAAAAATCATAAAATAAGCTAACTGCCTCAAGTAATAGTATTACTCCTAATTATCTAGAAAATATGCTACTATGAAAACCTACCCTAAACCCTCAACCTAAAATAAAAAATAAACTACTTTTAGGGTCAGGGTATACCTGAAAGCAATCAACCACATGGATCCTGGGTCTCTAACCCTGCTATTGCATCATTTGCTATCTTCTCTCCAATGGGAGCATCTAGCTTTGTAGTAACTGGAGCCCTATTAGATGAGGCACCTACAGCCCTAGCTCGGATGGATGCCTCCCATTTCTTGTTATCAACTAAGGACTCAATTTTTACCCTTTTCAGCTCCTTCTTATCCTTCTTCTTTTTTTCCCTTTACCCTTCTTTTTGATCTTTACCTTATCGGGCCTTTCGTTCTTATCCTTTACCTTTTTTCCCACTTTTTTCTTCTTTTTCTTTGGGGAATCATTAGTGAGGTCAAGTATTGGGATGTCTTCCTCAGATTTATTCATGGCTGGACCTGTTGGCATCATAAACTAGTGCTGCTACAACACCGCAACATCTGTGTTTACCTTATCTAATGCCTCTCTAAATTTAGCAAGATCAGATCTTGTTATTTCTCTTTCCCATGCATTAAATAGGTTCTCCAAATCTGCAACCCACTTAGGCATAGTCACAAAAGGCTCAGGGGCAGTGTTGATTCTCTTGTCCACTGCAGTAGCAAACTGTTTGGCAAAAGCATGTAGCTGTTCCTCACACCATTTGTCTTTCTTAGCCACTTTTCTAATCACAACTAGATGAAATGCAAACCCTGCTGCTGCTGTAGGAACTGAAGGGTTTGGCACCCCTTCAGGCACTGAACCTTCCTGTGCTGAGGAAGTTGGTTGCCCAGTCTCTGAATCTTTCACTTCCACCTAAGGTGCTGCTCTTGCATTTGTAACTGGAGGGTCTGATGCTACCTCTGCGCCTCTATCAAGTTTCAATCCTGGCTAATTCTCATCAAACTTATGGGGTTGTTAGTCTTTTAGGCAGGAACATCATCATCAATTCCTGCAATCTTTTGCACATTAGCAGATTGGCATAACTCTATGATTAGACAAGGAAAAGGATAAGCAGTATTGGTCCTCGACAACCTAATCATCATCTCATCTGTAATGATTTCTCCAAAATTTAGGGTAAGGTTCTACACCATGTTCTCTACTAGAATAGATCGATCATCACCCAGAATGTTGTCTCCATCGGTGGGCATCAGCCAGACACACACTATACCCCACCAAAACTTGCCTCTTAAATCAAAGAGGACTTGATGATTCTTTTATTTGGGTTTATTACCCATGCTAGATCTCTGTCAGCTATAATGTTGGCCAACTAGGTATGTTGTTTTTCCCGGTTCCTAATCTGAGCCTAGACTGATGGTGCGGTGGCCTGAGGAGTAAAGTTAGGACCATGCATGAACCTGCTGATGATTCTGATTGAGACATCAACCATTATGCCCCTCACCTACACTCTACAACAGGGGCCAATCTGCTACTCTTTCACCTGGCCTACATATGTTTTCCAATTGAGCATGGTAGTTAGCGTAGAACTCACAAACTAGTGTAGGGAAAAATGAACCTCCACCTTTTGTGGTCTATCCCAAGCCATACTCTTGGAACTTCTTTTCCACTTCATTGTACCTACTCAACCCTCTAGTGATAATCATCTTTTATTCCTGAATTGGCCTCTAAGCACTCCTTCTATCAGTTCTGTAGAGCCTAGCAATAAAGATGCTCTCTGCCCTGGGAATTTACCACCTAGCATTATCTCGAACTTTGAGGTTCTTAAATTTGATAAGTATTCAACGAGCTGGAGACTCTTTATCATTTTTTGTTCAGTAGATGGGGATTCAGATGTTTTTCCCTTAGACTTAGACTCTTCAGACCCGTCATGTTCCTCTTCTTTAGATTTAATATATTTAGACTCATGTTGTTCATGTTCAGAATGTTCAAATGCCTCCTGCTCAGAAGTTGTCTTTGATTTAATGTCATCACTATCCTCCACTTCAATGGGTGGAGGTGGAGGAGGTTTCTTCAGACTTTGCTTCTTTTTTTGCTTCTTGAGCAGGGGTTCCTCCTCCCCGTAATTAAATTCCTCATCGATGAGCTTACGACGTACACTTTTTTTGGTCGCTTTCTTTGGTTCTATGGGGATCTTTATTTTTCGTGCCATTATAAGGTTCCAGTAGCAGTAGAGAAACCATTGGTTAGTCCACAAGAGTATAAACACAAACACATTAATCATTTCAGCTTATTCATGCTTCAAGTTCCAGGTGTGATGACAATTCTTGATAAGCT
This sequence comes from Capsicum chinense, assembly GCA_026120095.1. Lineage (NCBI taxonomy): Eukaryota > Viridiplantae > Streptophyta > Magnoliopsida > Solanales > Solanaceae > Capsicum > Capsicum chinense. Next base: position 101,500,953 of record JAPEIP010000011.1, on the reverse strand, counting down.
ATCACAACTGTGATATCTTATCACAATTATCGTTAACCTTAGACAGAACTTTCAAAAAATTTTACAATTTGTGATGACATTCCTAATAAGCCATCACAATTATGATATCCTAACACGAATGTCATAATCTCAAAATAGAAACCACTTTATTCTTGTCAGCCTTTGACGACATTCCTGATAAGCCATAACAGTTGTGATAGCCTATCATGGATGTCATCATCTCTTATCAAAACCTACTTTTAATTTTGACCCAATTTTTGGTCCCCATTATTTCTCAAAATCCACTTAAATTCTAATTTGTGAGCTGTCTTTTTAAATCTTAGGTCTGCAAAACAAACCCTAGGTGCTATTTTAGCTTCTTTCCAAGTTGAACTTAGTTCAAGCATCTTGTGTACTTGGGTTATCATATATCTAACACTTACCATGAGAAGAGAAGAGTTAAATTTAGAATATACCTGATGGGAGCTCTTAATTTGATTATACGCACAAAAGGAAGTAGGAAGTAGGAAGAATTTCTTGATTGTGAAGTTCAAACCCACACATAAGGGAAATTGTTTTCTTGGAGTTTTTTGAAAAGAGTAGGAAATAATCTAACTAAGGAAAGAAATAAACTAAAGAAAAATAAATAAAACTAGCAAAAATATAAAAAGGTTTGACAGCTAGGCCGGGTTGGATCTGCTTTAAAATTGGCCCAGAATTCAGCTTTTAAGGTTATGGGTTGATGATGATTTGTGATGACTTATCACAAGTGTGATATCCTATCACGATTGTCATCACCCTAAACAGCGAATACCTCAATCTTGGCCTATCTAATGGCAATTGTGATAGCTTATCACTGTTGTGACGGCTTACCATGGATGTCGTTATGGCCTTTCTACTGACCTCCTTATTTTTCCACCATCTTTCTACTAAATCCTAACTATAAAAATAAAAACTCTTTCTTAAACATAAAACTTTGGGTTACCTACCAATAGCACCTGATTTACTGTCGCGGCACGACTTGGTTATCTTGACTACTCAGGCTTAGCCAAGGCAACCAGTTGACACCCCGTTATGTCATAGTAGAAGACGTCAATGATTGAGAATGGACTCATCTTTTTTGGTTGAATCATGGATGGGTGTATTTTGAAGCGTGCTTCTTTGTTGTTGAACCTAAACTTTAGCTCGTTCAACTCCATGTCTACCAGCACTATCCTAGTTAAAAGTAATGGCCTACCTAAGATGATAGGCACTTTAAAATCCACCTCGCAATCTAAGACAACAAAATCAACATGCAAAACAAAATCAGCTACCTTTACCAAAACATCCTGTAGTATGCCCACAAGCCTCTTCACAGACCTATCTGCCATTACCAACCGCCTATTTATTGGGGTAGGATCCCCCAAACTTAATTTCTTATACACCTCTAGTGGCATTAAATTTATACTGGCTCCCAGATCACATAGTGCTTTTGTGAACTTCAAGGGGACAATATTACATGGGATGGTAAATGCTCTCGGGTCTACCTTTTTCTACAATAAAGACCTTGTAGATATAGCACCACAATGGAGAAGATTTTCATCTAGCTCATGGCTAACCTTCCGTTTCTTAGTTACAAGGTCTTTCATGAACTTTTTGTAGCCTGGCATTTGCTCAAGTGCCTCACCCAAGGCACATTAATTATCAATTGCATAAGCATTTCCAAGAACTTGCTGAATTTTGCATTATCAGCCTTCTTCTTCAATTGTTGAGGAAAGGAAGGTGGTGGTATAGGGATATTTTTCAACACCACTTCCTTTTCCTTCTTCTTTTTCTTCTCTGAAGATTCAATAGAGCTATCCATATTCTCAGACTCCACTGGATTACTTTTTTCAGATTCATCAATAATTACCTCATCATCTACAGGGTTGCCCACAGAAAGACCAGGTAAGATATTACAACTCCTAGTGGTAATCACTATACATGATACATCATTCCACAGATTATGAAATGTATCACTTGGTAAAATACCACTTTTTCTTTTGTTCAGTGTTGCAAAAAGTTGGCTCATCTACTACTCCAACTACTTGATAAAAGTGGAGTGTAAACTAACCAACTGACTCAGGGTAGAGAATTCACTCTTCATAGTAGTTACCCTTGAGTTGGTAGCCTCAACTCCTTTCAGCAATTTATCCATCAGGTCCTCCATAGACATCTTACCAGAGCTAGTTGGTGTAGTATCTAGACTTCCAGGAGGAACATACAAACCACTCCTATCATTATTGCTTATCCAGTTTCCTTGCTCTCTATATTTATAATCAGGCTTGTCAAAAATGTTTTGACCTTGATTCCCTTTGCTATTGCCTCGGAAACCCCCCTAATTACTCATATAGTTTGCCTCCTTATCTGTATTAGTAGATACAGTGCACTGATACTCTACAGCCTTAACATTCTTAGTCTTTCTATAACCTTAACTTTTTCAGTCTTTCTTGACAGTAAGTGCTTGTTCAGCAAGTCTATCTATGTATTCAAATAGGTCATGTCTTGGTCTCATTTTTCATCCCTTCTGTGCTGCTCCTTGGTCATACCTACAGAAATAGTCGGGCTCGCTACCGCAGAATCCCTGGTATAACAGGCCTAACATGCCTGAAGCCTCTAGAAAAGAGAGTTCAATGAACAAACCACCGGCAACATTATCTATAATTGGCTTTGTCATAGAGTTAAAATCTCTGTACAAAGTCTCCATCAAGTACAATTCTATCATGTTCTGGTTTGGACATTGTGCCAGCTTCTTCTTGAATCTCTCCCAAGTTTTATGCAAATCTTCAATTGGGAGCTGCCTGAAGTTACTGATTTCGTCCCTCAACTGTACCCTCCTGGAGGGTGGAAAGAACCGTTCTAGGAATGCCTCTTTCAACTATCTCCAGTTGGTTATAGAATTGGGCTCCAACTCATTTAACCACATTATTTCATTCCAGATAGAGAAAATGGAAACAATGTCAACTGGATCGTATTTTGACTCACTCCCTAATTTTCAAAATGTCTGTAAATGGTGATGAAGTTCACCAAGTGCATGTTCGGATCATTACCAGGCAAGCCTCCAAACAATCCCTTCAGATTCAAGAGTTGGATCATGGTACTTATTATGCTGAATTTTGCACCAGGTGCCAATGGTTGAGGAATGATAGCACCCATTGAACCTGCTCCATCCATTGCTACTTCATCATCATCAACCTCGTAATGGATAGGTTGTTGACCATACCTTCCTCTGACTGGACGGTTTCTGTCAAAATTTTGCTGCACTAGTGCAGCAATTTACTCAGCTCACCTTGGATTTTGAGGATTTAGAAATTCCTCATCACTTAAGTCTTCATCATCATGTTTCGGGTGACGTACTTATTGACCCTGATTCTATACGTACACCTAAGCCCTGGCCAACACGGCTAATCTTTTAGCCTCTTATTGCTCAATCATTCTCTCGATTAGCTGAGGTTTTGAATTAATTGGCAATAATGGTTCTCCAGAACTTCTTGTTTTTGGAATAAACAACAAAGAAACTGCAATAAACAGAAACAACAAATAAATGTAAATCTAGGAAACTAAACTAACAGTCAATTAGCGAACAAAAACATTCAGTTTACAACCTTATTCCCCGGTAATGGTGCCATTTTTTATAACGCTCAAACTACACTCTTGAGTGGGTGTAAGTGATCATTGTCAATATAAAACCCAACTTGGTTAGGGTTGAATCCAACAGGGAATATGATGTGAACTCAAGTTGTTTGCGGTTTAATTCACTGATAGTTTAACGTTTCTTGGAATGAGGCTTTAAGTTTGACAAATAATTGTTTGACACTTTGATTTTGATGTTTATAACCAACATTTTATGAAATAACCAGAATTATGTTCACTAGCGCTTACGGTATATGATAGATACCAAAGGTGACTTAAAATTTCACGATTGTTAGGATAAAAAGCTATCTTTATCGATTATATGCTGAAATGTTTCTCGACCTATTTAAGCATCTAATTTCCTAATCCTCTTGGACCTAGGGAATCACTATTACTGTAGAGATTTTACCTTAGGTTAATCAACCTTGTTACAACACTGATTATTAAACGAAGTAATTTCGAGTCCCTATTGATAGTTCACTTCCTACTGTATATGATTTCTTTCTCAAGCAAATCAAAGTAGGTATGCCTACTATTTCCAACCAACAAACATTAATTAACATCTCAAAATTATCAATAAAACCTGACACCCATAGAATCTTGAGTATTTAGCACCTCTTCATGACCTAACCCTAGATATCATAATTCAGGTTAATAAGGTTTATCCACTCATGATGCAAGAAACAAGTACATAAATTGAATTCATAATTGAGAAAATTAATTTTCAACTATGATGAAGATCAAAAAGTATAAATTGAATTGATTCACAAGACAAAACTCCATAAAATTTAGTCTAGAGAGAGAGAGAGAAAAAAAATGATATGTAAAAAATATGTTGATTGATAAGTTTTTTAATGTCTAGAAAACCCTAAAACAAAGCTTTAAATAGTTAACCCTAAATAAGGAAATAAAATACAAGTTTCAGCTTTTTCTCAGAATAAACGACGATGTCAGTGATGGGTTATCAGCAGTCTGATGGCTTATCACAGATGTCGTCAGCTCCTCAGCATTTTTGGATCTTGCTGCTTAAGGCGGATGATGATTATGGCCTATCACTATCTTGGAGACGTGTCATGGATGTCGTCACAAAACTTTCTTCAACTTCCATCCTCTATTTAAGTCTGACGACATCCTTGACAACTTATCACCAGGATGACGATGTCATGGATGCTATCACAAAACTGTCTTTAACTTCCATCTTCTATTTAAGGCTCACACATCTTTGACAGCTTATCACTAGGCTAACAATGTGTCATTGATGTCGTTAGACACGCTTAGTCCTTTCTTTGCTTCAGATTTTAGGCTTTTTGCTTCTTTTATTGGTGATTCCCCTCCATCTCTACATTTACTGCAAAATCAAAGTCAACTAATCAAAAACAACTAAAGTTGCTCAATACCTTGCAATTATTTAGAGTTAAAAGCTTGAAATACGTTAGCATAGGCTCGCACATTGAGAATTATGGCCTAGAATTCCTACCTCAAAAAGACATATGTCATTATTCACAACATTTCAATACACATGATCTCTATGAAAAAAAAACTAATAGTAAGGCTTTTACCATAAAAGATGTTCAAAGAATCATCTGCATTATCAACATCAACCCTATAGAACCCATCAGTAACTTGAGACTTTTAATGCACACCATACTCATTCTCAAGTAATGAATGACATTTATAAGTTAATTGATCATCATACACACCGAGAGTATCACCAAGGAAAGATTCATGCACTTCTATACCTGGTAAATTTGCAACTATATCTATTTGGCTAATACTAGTCACATCACAACATTCAACATATATACGAGTGTAGGAAATAGTATTTTTACTTTGTAACTAACATGAGATACACAGTTCACCTTGGAATGTGTCTTGGTATCCTACTTGCTACTTTGGCAAGCTCTCATCACAAGAAAAAATTTGTTTTGGCATAGATTAGGGCATGTGGTTTCCAATTTCTTTGTATGATACCTACTCTTTCTCATTTTTTACAGTCATGGAGGATAGCTTCAAGATAGCCCAGAGAGTATAATTGTCCATGGTACCTAGGAAAAGACACTAATGAAAACAAACAAAAAAGTTATCTCAAAGTATCCCCACCACACTCACACACGTTGATTACCTCACACTTGGATTCCACAAGGATTGTAGTCAACTAAGGAACTCGTGAGGAGAATGAGGAGTGAGACTACTCTTGTACGAAATAGATTTTGGTTTAAAACAAAAACAAATCTCATAGGACATGAGCCAAGAACTAACAATGATTTCAAAAAGAAAAAAGCACATAACAAATGCTAACACAAACAAACAGACTCAAAAACTAACTTACAATCTAGTGGGAGATTACTAGCTTGTAAATTAGAATTAGAACCAACAAATGAAACAAATAAACAAGCAAATAAACTAAGAAATCTGAAATTTGAGCTCAAATTTGATGGGTGAATAGTAAATAGGTGATGTGGCAGTCCACTATTGGTTGCGGTTTTGTCAAATTTTTATTGTCCAACTTCAAGCCTTGACCAATTTACAATTTGAAATTGGTGGAATTTGTTTAAAGAAGGGAAATACAAGTCTTACAACCCTTTTTTCAAATTCAAAGCAATACTTGACTTTACTTTTACCTTTTCATTAAATTATTATCCTTAAATCATGGAAAGTCGTTGAGAAGTGATTACAAAGTCTTTCGGTGGTAGTAGAGTCTTTCATGACTAACAAGTCCTACACTTTTTCCCTTTACCTGTTTAGATCTAAGATTCACTTTATCTTCAACAATATATTATGAACATCAAGAATTACAACAACATTCATCAAGAAAAACAACAACAATCACCATGACAACAACAACAACCACACGACCACTCTAAGTCCACAATAACAAGGGCACCAACACACGGCCAAGGATGAAACAACTTTAACAAAATATTCCTTAGGCCACCAATTGAAAACAATATCACATGCCTAATATTAGAACAACAACAACATCCAACATCTAACTCCACAACAACAACAAGGTCACCAATACACGTGGCACACTTAGGTTTAGAACAACAACATTAATAATTAAAGCTCAAACTTATATTTAGACTCATTTAGTGTTATTGATGAAGAATATAACACTAGAAACAATAAAACACATAAAAGGACTCCAAGATCAAAGTTAAAAATATCTTTCCAAAAATGAAAATGGGACAAATTTGCTTTTTTTTAATTTCTCAGTTTTCAACACATTTTTTTTAATCTTCAAGAAATCAAACCCTAGATTTATCTTGTCGGAAAAAAATCAAGCCATGATCTGATACCAAAAGATACAAATCAAACCATGAAAGGCAAAAAAACAACACAAAATAGTCCACCAAATAAGAAGAAACCCAGAACATAATAACAACAAGTCTCAGCCAATAACAACAAGTCTTGGCCAACAACAACAACACAATAATGACAAGATCACAAGGTGTTTCAACACCAAAATAGAAAAAAATACCATAAGATGAACAATAATATAACAAGAAAAACAACCAACGGCTTAAAGATTATAAAAGACAAATACTAACACCATTATAATAAAGTAAAGATAGGTAGTTTGACATAGATTATTACAAGAACTAAGGTGTATATCAAACACCAAAACCCTTAAAATATATTATAACAACACCGACTCTTTCATGGACACAAGAGGGACGTCAATCTCCCTAAGCACCTATATTTCTAAGCTAAGAACACAATACAAGTGAATCCACACTTGTAGTTTCCCTAATTTTGGGTTTGCCTCTTTTCACACTAGAGAGAGAGTGTTTAAAGTGTTATAAAACTTAAAATATTATCCAAATATAATTAATGAACCCCTAAAATATTCTATGCATAGTCTATTAAAAAATAAGATGTGAAATATCGAAAAAGACCCTTTAATAAAATGATTCAAATAGGTGTTGTTAGAGTGTATTGTATGGATGGTTTTGGGGTGATTTTAGGTCCTCCTTTGATTTTTACTTTAACACTCCAAGTCTTGGTTTCAATACATCTCACATATTTCCATCTTTGTGATCGTTTCTGTATTATTAGTTCATTTGCATATACAGGATTTTGGATCAATCTCGAGGGCTTGGCAGATACTTAGACAATTTTCTAAGTCTAAGTTGTAATCTAGTACAATTGCTATCGCAAGCCAAGGGTTCTGATTACAATTCCCTTGGAAAGAAATTGGTGTGATCACGGACGAGGATATCGCAATTGTGGCAAGTATTGTAGAAGGCAACGAGTTTGATATATGTGCATTTCTGTTATTGTAACTTTTCCAACAAATCAAAGAATGGTGTGATAGTAGGTCTAGCTCTACAATAGCAGGACCCGATTACCTAGTATGGGTATAAATAGACGTTTTAGATCACAAAATTAGTCATTCTCCATCCATATGTTGAGAACTTAATCTCTAAAGAGTTAGATTAAGTGGGAATATAGCTTGTAGATGATTTTGTGAGATTGGTTATCGATTATTCAGTGATATTCCATTGAATTCATTGTAAGAACCCTTCAATATCTTGACAATTTCTTAGAAATTAGAGCTTTGAATTCCTAAACATTAAGGGTTGATTTGAGACCCGATATTTATTGCGTTTGTGCTAAACTTTTGTGCACGAATTTCTTTTCTTTTAAGGGACTTCGTGATGATTTCAATTTTTAGATTCTATTAGAGAGCCCCACAGGCTCATTCTTGACCTAAACTTTAACCCAAATCCTTAATATATCAATATCAATATGGATTTTGTTTTACTCCTAATGATACATAGATTATGATTTTGATTTTGTAATGATAGGTTGGGATAATGGAGTGAAGACAAATAATTTCTTCATAATTCAAGTATTTGTGGTTTGGCTTCAAGGTAGGCTTCTGTCTACTCTTCTTCATAAGATTATGTGAATTATATATTTCATACGAATGAGAATGATAAGATTGATTATTTGTAGAATACCGAGACTTAATCTTGATTATTGAAGTTTCAAGATTAGATGAAGTTTTTGACCCTAAGTTGAAATACTTACTATGCTTCTAGAATCCTATCACCCTAGGTTGTTAATATATTACTTATAGTCGAGACTAATAAGGTTTTAGAAAATACCTTATATTACTTGGTGGATTGTGATGGTTTTTTTATTGATTATGATGTTATGATTATGTTGGATATACATTTGGGACTAAGGTCATTATTATGATGCTGTAGCTATTTCCAAATATATTCTTGGGTCAGAGGTCATGTTCATGATATTGATTTGTTGGATTCCCAAAATTATTCCTTCCTTGTATAGAAAATGGTCGTAGTTTATGGACTTATTGAGGCTTATGATTTCATTGTTTGAATATTGGTGATGGCGTGCATAGATTTGGTATATTTATGATCACTAAGTATGGTAAATGGTACTATTCGAACTAAAATATGATTTTATAACTATTTTTCCTTGGCAGGGATTAAAGCCAACATCTCACTTTAAAATAGATTCCTTTATAATGGGAATCGTACAATCTAAATGGATGACGTATGTGCCTTGAGATTGAAAATGGTGTTTTAAGGATTTCATTGAGATAATTGCCATTCAATGACTTTATTACATTTATTTCCTTTGTTCATGAGAGATTTTGACCCTTCTATACTTTTATAATAATTTAGTCCTGTAGTTTAGCACGGGCAATACATTTATATATTTACACTCTTTTTAGACATGGCTCAATTCCATGAACATATTATATATCTAGATACACATCTCTCATATATGGGATGGAAGAGGATGATGGTGTTGATAATATGAATTTTGGGTAAAGCCCGATGATTTATGATATTGATGATATTGATTATATATTTATCAGTTCAAGTTTGGATATTGATTATATATATTTATCATTTTTAATTTGGAGGATGATTATGATATTTATTATATATTGCCTGGTTCAAGTCCGAATATTAATTATATATTTACCGATTCAAATCTATAGGATGAGTATGATATTAAAGATGATATGATGGTTGGTAGAAGATGATATGATGGTTGGTATTATGGATTATATTTGACATTCATTCTTGCATATGCATCACCTATCACCAGCATACACCTATATCTATCAGCCTAATGGGGGTTGCATAGGTATAGGTTATGAAAATGGCTTGTGGTGTGTTATATGTTGACAAAAACTTTTGACCCTTGGGTGGCGGGGGTTTGTGAAAGGATCAATTAGGTATTGTTTGTTTGGGTTAGTCGGTTACTCGCATTCTCATTGTTATTTCTATTATTATTATTATGGTTGTTTTAATGGCTAATTTATGGCGACAACTTAGCTAATGATCCGGTATTGAGATTTGAGGTATGATTTTGGATCTTTTACCTTATGATTATATTATTAAGCATGATTATCTCATGATTAGATGAATGGATTAGAAATCCTGAGTATACTAGTACTAGTTCTTGCTATAATTATGAAGTCTTAAGATGTTAGTCTGATGACTTAAGTAATACCTTGAATTGACATCATTTATACATATTTATATATATATATACATATATATTTATATGTAGCAATGGTATTACCATATATCCCTTCTTTCCTTTAGCTATTCAGATTGTATATTCATTCCTTGGCTATGTATGTTATTATATATCATTCTTTCACCCTTTATTCATATATTAGCTGGTGATATACGATATAGTGTTGAGATTTCTAAGTATGGTTGGTATAAGATAGTTCATCCTTAATACTTCTTTAGCCTTATTACATTAAGTATTTGGATATGAGTAGGATAGCTTGCCCTTACTATCTTACTAGCTTTATTATATAGTTTCTGGATATTTGGGTTTAAAATCTATTCCTGTTTATATATTGTATATATCTGCATTACCTTTGGAGCTCAGTCGGTTGATGGCCACACAATACCACATATTTTGAACTCATACTACACTTTTGTATCCTACAGATCATAGTAGGGGTTATCGCCATTGTTGTGTGTGTTCTGCTTAGCAACTATATTTTGAAAACCTAGATTGAGCTCCTAACATTAAGACTATTACTTTCTTCCTTCTTATGTACTAGACTAATCTCTATATTTTATTCAGAGATAGTTATATCTGTATATTTATTTAGTATATCATTTGTATCCTTATTATGCTACAAGATCTTATACTAATTTCACTAGTTTTTTGGATTATCTTATGTATGTTAGTCTCTTATACATATATTTTGTATTCTTTCCTTTATTCTTTTGATAGTCTGTTACTTGCAGTTCCAGACTACGGGATTGTCTTGACTACTGGTTTAGTAGGTACCATCATGATATGAGAAATTAGGTAATAATATATTGGTATCAGAGCCAGATTCACTAGTGTATTGGTACAAGTGTTAAGTGTTTAATAGAGTCCTACAGATCAGTGCAGAGATGTCCATAACCTAACTTCGGGAGGCTAAAGGGTATTCTTACAAAATTTATTTCTTGACTCTGTGTCGTGTATATGTAATGCAAAGAGCCTCAAGTCTATTCCTTGCCTATATTTTGTCCTAAATGGATTATGAAAGATGGTTAATAGATACGAATGAGAATTGTAGATACAACATAGCATCGTACTAGAGAGTCAGAGGTAAATATCAAAGATCTTTAGTATTAGCCGAAGGATTTAAGGATAGGTAAGGCTCTAGTACATCTTGTGACTACTTAAACCCTTCAAGGTTCAGCATTGGGGATCCCTAGTCTAATTGTGGATACCTCATAGCTAAGGATGACATTTAGTTCATCAAGAAATTCTCTAACCAAAGTTGGGTCTATTGGTGTTCATTAGGGGTTTTTACTAGTTTCAAAGTATGAGATTGGGTTTCTTGAGTGGGCCAAGAATATTCCTATTCTATATTATTTTGAGCCAGACATGGTGCATGGATTTATTAAAGGATTAGAATTGCTGTGCAACATGGAATTGGAGCACTTAATGGCAGTTAGGTTTTTTTTCTTATGTTGTTGAGTAAGCGAGGATCATAGAGAGAGTGTGCATTCAGATTTATAGAGGTAACGGTAAGATACCATCCCATTGGTATAATGTTATTATTATTTAATCCAGGAGTGAGGATCCTTCTGGTGGAGTTCAGCTTCACTTATAGCCTATCGATTCTATGAATGTAGCATTTTTGATTATGGGTGACTCTCAGATTAGTCATAGTGATCATTCTAGATCAGAGTGTATAGAACCTCAAAGTAATCCATTATCTTATTTGTTTGTGGTAAGATGGGACATTGGACCAAAGAGTGGCCCTTGCATAGGAATTACTAGTTATTCAGCTCATTCAGATTAGCCTTGTGATTTTTTGGCACCTTTAGTTAGAGATGGTGCACTTAGCACCTCAGTTAATGATTCAACCAGTCTTAGTTTGGACTCATTCAGATTTATTCTTAAGTAGACCCGCCAAGCATTTAATTGTAGATTCCACATGATAGGTGTGATATTATTTCCTGCATTTACCTTTTCATTTTTATGTATTGGGGTTTTTGTACCCATCAATGATTATTGATATGCCTTGGAAACATGGCACATTTGATACTTAAAACAAGGAATTTATGTTTAGAAATAGGTTTTTTTGGTGTATATGATGTGTTTGTTGCATTATTGGAAGGAAATTAGGTAAGAAGAAACTTGATCTGCAAATTTTAAGAAATGTTTCTGTAAAACTTGAAGTATTGGTCAAGGTATGAGTCGTCAAGACACTATATGACTCGTATTCCAACTCGTAAGGATGGCAGTGAATAAAGCTATGTTGGAAGAGCTAAGTACCAAATGATCATGACTTATACGGAGTAAATATACGCCGTATCCTGCACCATTAACGAAAAAAGTGTGCTATGCTAAGGTCCATAATTGAATTCGTTGAAGGCTATGACTCGTTATAAAGAATTATAAAAACAACAAAACCAAGTAACCTAAATGAGGGGAGATGTTAGAGTGTATAAGTAACAGAATATGACTCGTAAGGTGACTAAAAGAGTTATGTCCACTGAAGCCAAAAAGAAATATAGGACCTTAGGAAGCGAGTCATTAAGAGACCCAACAACTCGTAGTAAAAGGCGTCACCACTGCCGACTTAATTTTCGTAGTCTATTTTAACTAGTATTTCCTTGTTATTTTAAACTGCTATATATACCTTAGGGTTAATTCATTATTATGTTATGCACTTTTATAATACTTTTGATCCTTTCACGTATTTTGATCATTGATATTTTGTTCTTGATATTTTTGTTTCGCATTCAATTGGAGAATTTTAATTTCAATCTTTCATTATGGTGCAAGTAATTACATGTCTTCTTCATTGATATCCATGGATTGTTGCATAAACATGAGCGGCTAAATTCCTTAACAAGGATTGTGGGAAGGCTGGCGAATTAGCTACATAAGGGAAATGGGAGATTTATCTATTCTACTTAGTTTCATGTATTGCAATCTTCTTTGTAGTAATTGTACCCAAGCTATTGCAGAAGCTTGGGAATCGCTTGTATTCAAGAACGTCCACACAATGGAGTTTGATATTGGGAAAATAAGGTTTTAACAGTGATTTGAGGCTATCAACCCTCATCTAATCAACTCAAGACTCAAAAGCTGAGAGTTGTACTATGGTTATAGAAAAGGGACGACAAGGAGACACCTCGAGACTTAAAAGGTAAAGGGTGAGACCTATCAACGTGTTCACAAGATGGTTAATAGTATAGATCTTGTCAACTTTACATGTAGTGTAGTAGGTTAGGTGGATCGAACAAGATAATCTTACGTAGTTGTGAAGGAAGGGAAAACACAGTACTATTATTCATCTTCCATTGCCTACAAACTCAAGAATTCAAGTTTTGCCACTTGGTGCCATTTATTTCCAATTCCCCACATTTAATTTTATGCACTGCTCATGAATTCTTTCAAATTTGAGAGACTGTTTAGTGTATTCCATGAGGTTTTGAACCCAAACTGAGGTTGGTTATTATATTTGGAATAAAACACAACATAATAATAACACTCAACTTACACGTCAATATAGAGTGCAAGATGGTCGTCATTAATATAATTACCCAACTTTAAGTCGAGGTCGAATCCATGAGGAACAATTTGAGTGGCAAATAAATATGTTCCATATTAAAGTTACTTGCTTAACTCAAACCTAAGATACAAGTAATTTGGGGATTTTAAACATTTCAAAAATATTATTATTTTTTGACTTCTAAAGGACTAACTCAGGGCTATGAATAATTAGAGAGTAAACAATTAGAAACAAATCTTAGGATTATTCTTTTGTAGGGGAAAATTATGCATGGGATCGTGATACTTTTGTGCAAATTCTAGTTATTAGTTATACGGTAGGTTTTGCGCCCAAGTGCACGTGCAATTGTACATGGTCTAACCAAGTAATAAAGTGGCCTTAACTAAAGTCGAAAATCAATCCCACAGAGACTTGTGTTAAACAATTATACAATTCTAGTTGAACTATTGAGATTCATTAGTGCAACGTAACAAAGAGAGTGTATGATAGTTATAGCTAAAAGTGAATTAAATAACACATTAAAGTAATGACTTTCGACAATCGGGGATTAAAGACCCGGGGTTAAAGAACTAAAAACATGCATACTATGCTTTCAAACTTTATTGCTTAAGTTATTTATCTTGGTTGATGATTCATAGGGTTGATTTTATGATCATGGTATCCCGACCTCTAACCACCTATCCAACTCAGACCCAAAACTACATCGTTGAGCTGGGATATAAGCACTAAGCTAAACACATTTATATTTCATCCTGTAGTGAACCAAGCAAGGATTCTAGGTATATCACTATCCTAGATGCTAATTAAAATTCCTTATTTCATAAAGGATTAAGAACCTTACTCTACTTACCCCTGTGTTCTATCATCTTATTCCTCCTCTCGAATACATAAAGATGATAATAAGTATATCCCAAGGGTAGAGAATCCTTACTATAATGATAAAAATGGTAAATAAACAAAAAAATAAGATAAAAAACCAAACCCAATTAAATTCAAAGCAATAGAAATCATGTTCTTATCTCTAACCCCGGGGCTTTTGTCCGCTAATAGACATAACCGTTATCAAGATATGTGAATACATTATAAAATCCATTAGAAATCTAAAGTGGATAGGTAAAAACCCTAATTTAGTGTTTTCCAGACCCTCTCCAAGTTTCAAAGTCATCCAAGGTACATAACATCAAGAACAAGTGTCTTATTTAAAGGAGGACAAAACTATCGCATTTTTGCACTAGGCTACGTCGTGGGGATAATATTGTGTGTCTAATTGCACGACACACCCTTCTTGTAGATAAACACTATTTTGGGTCCATTATGAAGCCAACCATGTATGGAAGGCACCCTAGGTCCTTTGTTTTGGTCCCCAAACTTGTTTGAAAACACCTTTAAACATTGTAATTAGATGCTTAAATAGTTATATGCTTATTTATATAATTATTAACACATAAAGAATATGAATTTCACTCAAGTAAGGCTAAATAAGTTAAGATAACAATACTAAAGTGCATAAATGTACCTCAGATTATCACCCCACACTTAAAGCCTTATTCATCCTCGAACAACTACTTACTCTAAGTATTATAAGATGAGATGACTCCACACGTCTAAGATAAGCAAGACACTCATGCTTGCACTATACTAATTACACAGAATGCATGTGTCTATATAAAGCATGTTCTATACACAATTTAAATTTCAAGAACACTACTCCAAAACATCTTAATCTCAAGAATTAACTCACCTATTTGGAAAGCTCATACTTATCATTCAATTAAAGACATCATATAATTCACTCAACATTCATAAGACATATACCCTCACAAAAAGAGAGTTACCCATAATCAGTCATATAAATGCTAATTTTCACCAATTAGGTACAAAAATCAAATTAAACTCACTCTCTCAAAGAATTCACAAGTTATAAATAATAAACGATAGGCTTACCCTTAGTGTAGTACTCTACTAATATCAGAATGTAAAGCTTTGGATCAAATATGTCTTTAATAGTTATAATGTAGCTACGAGACGGGTAGGATATATTTTGGTATGTAATAGTGACTATCTTCCCTAAGCGCTTACATACATCACATTATACAATTATGATCAACCTTTAATAACCAACTCTCACCTCTACTACCTTCACATATCTTTTATTTTACACCATACCATTAATCTTATTCACATACAATGTGGTAGGAGTATTTCCTATCACTTTATTATTCTCACCATGATATGAGGATAGTTTTCTGCGTCTAGCTCCACGATGCGGGATTATCGCGACAAGCCACCGGATTTCATTGCACATCAACTTCACAAACCACTACCCACTACTTTAGGGCTTCACTTTCACTTTTTATCCTCTTAAGTTTCCAACTCCCTACTTAATTAGATTATAACTAAAGTGCTTAGGAGCTCTTTGGATCAAATTATAACTCCCTGATGCCTCTAGGCCTATCTAGTAGTATCTTTAAACATCAAGAGGGACTGGGGGACCCTACACTCAGTATTTTTCAAGATCCTTAGCTTAGGTCTTCTAATATTCATACTTCCTATCAACTTGTGACTCAATAAAAATAAAAACTAGTGAAGTAAAAACTAAAATACTAAAAATGAAACATACCTTAGGTTGGGTTGCCTCCTAAGCAACGCCTGATTTAGTTTCAAGGCACGACCTAATCTATGACTTATCCATATTCCTTCATCATTTTTCTCTTACTTGGAGGCCATCTTCTTATTTGTTTTTGACCTCTTGATTGTGAAATCTCAAGGTCGTCATTTTTCTCAACCTTAGTCTTTTTAGACTCATCAATCTACATCATGTTAGGATAAGGTATTGAAAGCTTAGGCTGCTCAATAAGGATGTTCAAAAAGTTTTTTTCTGAAATATACTCCACCACCCCATAATTATCCCCTTCAATCACTGTAATCATGCATAAATATTTATAGTGGTATAGTGTGTTAAGCAGTTTGTACATATTGAAAACTGCCTCATTATCCTCCAGCCTCATTTTAAGCATTCCATCTTTCACATCTATCAAAGCTCCTCCTGTCACCAAGAACAGACTTCCTAAGAGACTGGTACTCTTTTATATACCTGAAAATCTAAAACAATAAAGTCAATAGGAATAATAAACTTACTAAACTTAATGACAATATTCTCTATGACTCCATCAGGATTAGCTTTGGTACTATTTACTAGTTGCAGTAACACAGATCTCGGTATTGGATTCCTCGAGCACAAAGTGTTGAACAACGAAAGGGTCATTAAATTTATGCTTACCCCTAAGTCACTAAGTGTGTGCACCACCTCACTATTTTTAATTTGAATGGGGAGAGTGAACTTCCCAGGGTTCTTGAGCTATTTGGGCATCTTTTGTGTCACAAATGAATTACACTCCTCATTGAGTGCTACCTCCTCCATATCTTGTAGCTTAATTTTATTAAAAAAACATATCATTCAAGTACCTAGCGTACTTGCACATTCCCAGCAAAATATCTAAAAAAGGTAAGTTAATGTGCAACTCACTGAACATGTCAAAGAACTTCTGGAAGCATGCATGCTTCTTCGCTTTTATATGACTCTATAGGAAAGGTAATCGTGGTATCTTATCCATCTGTTTAGTAACTTTTATTTTTGAGTACTCAAACTTTCTTAAATTTTTAGTATCTTTGTAATCTATCGATTGAGAAGTGAACTTTGCATATACCTCCTTAGTTTTCATTGGAAGTTCTTTGTTCTTCTCTTTTCCCCTTCTCAAAGTTATTGCCATTACTTTTTAAAGATTTTTAGTATCTCTTGGAAAATTAACTTGAGGCTAGGGAGTCTGTACCTGTGCAAAATCTGACCTATTTGCGACTCCAAACTCCTTGTAGTTGCTTCCTGGCTCTTTATATCTGCTACCAATTGAGCTTGAGTATCCATAATTTATTTAAGAATCTCTTCCACATTGCTAGTCTGGGATACGGTCTGGTTTTCTTGAATCTGCTATTGTTGGGCATTCCATTACTGATTCGATGGTTGAGTCTGCCATATTAGATTTTAGGCGTTCTTATAATTTGGAATTTAGAAATTGCCTACAAACATCATTGACTCAGGATTTGTAGCACACATAGTGATGAGTGATAATTTTACCACTCATTCTCACAAAACATTTGAGCACATTGCCTTATTTTGAATGAATAAATAAAACATTAGTGATAAAATGTTCTAATATCTAGTATTTGCAAGAATTAAGTTTAGGAGATCAAAAGATGTGGATTAGAGCAAAAAATGATCAAAATGGAGCATTAAAAGTGCAGCTGGAGACTTGGAGCAAAGAGGCCTCAGGTACCGTGATCGTGGTTTGGTGACCATGATCCTGGCAGTCAAGCTAAAATCATTCAACCATAATTATTAAAGTTACCCATGGTTGCGTAACTATATTCACAGCCAAACTCATGCAATCACGGCTTAGCAAAAGAAATCAGCCCAAGGGCAAAATAGAAAATACACATGGCTGATCCCAATTTTGAAAAAAAGACTCAAAACCTAGCATCATGTATCATATTCCATCTTCCCCAATTTTTAGGTTTTGCTCTTGAATTGATAGCCTCTATTTTTGTTAAAGAAAATACTGTAAAATTTTTAGGTGAAGAAGACATTGGAGACTTTCTAAGTGGAAGATTAGCTCACTTCCATTCTTTATTTGTGGGAGTGACAAGTTAGAAGTAACATTCACTTAAGATTCAATAAATCACTTCAACGGAGATTATATGTATACCTATGATTTTTTTATCTTATGTGTAGCTAGATCTCCCTTTTGGGGTTATGTGTGAATAGGTGTTAAAGTGTTTATGGGTTGTTATTGATTAACTTCTATTTAGTAGTTTATGTTTATGGTTTTTATCATTACTATTCTAAATTGGTTGGGATTTGATAGGTGAAATCCCCAAATACGTATAATGAGTAAAGGCTCCATACTCTAGAAAACCTGAAGCCATCTTCGAAAGAAGGGTTTTAGGTAAAGTTTAGGAATCCATATCAACCTTGAAAGGGGAATGTGAAGACCAAAGAAATGATAGACAATTGTATGTAGTTTGCTAAATTTTCACTATATTAGATATAAGGGTGAATGTGAGGTTGACTATACTATGGGTATCATCCTATAAATAGGTATTCCTTGTGGTTACCAATTGTTGAACATACCTATTAGGTATTCGAAAGAATCAATGGGTGAAATTTTAGTGTTTTTTTTAAAGACTAGCATCAAAATCTATAAGCAAACCTACCCATATTTTACGTACTAAACTGATGTTTATTACTAACGCCTATATATCAGTGCCTTAGTAGTGCATAATACCAAGATCCGTGCATACCTGTTAAAACTCCGATGATTCTTAGCCCCAAATTTATACAAAAAAAATCCAAAAAGAATAATTAGTTTAGATACCTATCACCCCCATTTTTACCATCTATTAACATTGATTAGGACTTAACTTGTATATATTATTTGGAAGTAACTTGATTTTCACTCACGTTAGTCCTCGTGGATTCGACCCCGACTCCAAAGTTGGGTAAATATATTGTTCATAACCGCTTTGCACTTAAATTTACATGTAAGTTGAGTGTTATCATAAATGGCGTCGTTGTAGGGGAACAATTTGGCATACTAAGTTAGTTTAAAATTTTAATTAGTCGCTTGAATTCAAGCTTGAACATATTTTTTTGTGATTTTTCTTTTAAGGTATTTTTTTTTTTTTTTGCTTATGGAATCTCCTAACAAATATGATATTTGTAGCTAGGAATCCGATCATGATGACTTATGTCCAATCTATGATGGACCACACTTCAGGAGAGATTGTAACTGTACTCTCTGGGAAGAGATGGACTCACCGTCTAAATCCTATAGAATATAGGTGCTCATTATGTAGTGTTGAGATAGACATTGGGAGGATTGTCCAAATTCACCCTCCCCCTATTATACTAACCAAATTGCTAGTTATGCTTATGAGAATGATAGGTCTTATAATAAGAAGGAGGAGGAGCAATAAACCGAACCCATTGGCCTTGGAGAAATGCTTCAAAACATTATGGATTGGGTCTCTATAACCGAGGAGAATGTGCAATACTTGCATCAATCCTACGGGGTATTCGTAGGGACAAATGTCAAGGTAAGGGAATTGAACAAGGATATAAATCTTTCAAATCTCACAACCATGCCCATTTCCCAAGAGGAGGTTTGTCAAGAAGAGAAATCAAGCTATGATGATGGGATTGGTAGCAAAAACTCCTTGGTAACTTCCCAATCAACCATGTCATATAAAGAAGAAGAGGCCAGATTAAAGGAAATGATACTAGAGTCAAAAGAAGAATCAAATCAAATATCTTGTGATGGTTCTAGCTTATTTCAGGGTAAATATGCTTTGGATGAGGCTATTCCAACATTGGGGTTTGTATGTCACTCAAACCATATCTCAACATTATGTTTGGAGGATGTAATGATAATCCATCTACATAGGCAAATGATTGATTGGGGGAGAAGAAGGACCAATCCTATATTTTGGAATTTGATATTCCAAAGAAGCCTATAGAACCTCATCCATCAAAGACCAAGAAACACAATTCTCAATGCACAAAAATTGACCTGTTGATTTCCTTACCTTTGCCCAAAAAAACTAATTTAGAAATTTGATATCAAATTGGGTAAAAGGTTTAATTCCTCAAAATGACGACATCAAAGCTTTCTCGCCATGTCCTCAAATCTTCCAAGTTTCATCTAGGAATATTTTAAGCTTCTACCCTCTAATTCTCATTGCATGTTGAACAAAAGTTAGAAAAGAGATTCAAATCTTCTAAGTGGAAACATAAAAGGAAGTGGTGAAGGTGTTGTGTTATGACATTAAACTAACTTCTAGATAGGAGGCAACCCATCACTCCATGAAAAGAGGCTCGTGTACTTTTTATTTACGTATGGTAGAGTAGATTTCATATTTTATGCATGCACAATCCACGAAATATTGGTCCCTAAGGAGAATTTTTGTTTAATTTTAAAAGGGAACATGTGAAATTGGCAAATTAGACTGAACAAGAACTACAGACACTCTAATCATTTGGTCTCAGTTACCATAATTATGGTCCGTGCCACCACGATCGTGGAGGCCACATAATCGTAATCGCATAACTAGGGCTGAGATCATGGTCAAATCCATTTAAATGACCATTCGAATGCCACTGTCATCCATGCTCCTCTTTCAATTTCTATCAAAATTCTCTCTAATTTTGGCATTACATTGCATATTAAAGTGTCAATTCATCCCTTGCATCATTGAATCTTCTAAGTTATCTTAACTTTCTTGATTTTAATACAATTACACGCTTATAACTTGTAGTTTAGGTAAAGGCTTGAAACACAATTTTCATGGCCAAATGCATACTTGTTGATGATTGGTGTGTGGTTAGTTATTATAGTTGGTGTATACACAAATGGTGGAACCAAAATTAATCCTTAAACCACTTAAATTGAAGTGTATACCATATTTTTGATTAAATGTCCCTATAAATCCCACGTTCAATTCCTTGGAATTTAGGGGTTATGATCACATAACCTAGGCATAAATTCTATGATTACACTGTAGACATGCCTAGTAAAAACAAAAAGTAGGATTAGAAAAGTGCTTGAACAAAAGTGGATAAACTGGCATATATGGTCTCAAGTACCATGATCGCGACACTGTAATTGTAGTTAATGCTCCACAATCGCCATACCTGAGGAAAATTTTTGGCAGACCTTAAAAGTTCAACACATCCTTTAATGCCCCAAAAACTTCCGTAGCACTACCACTTGAGCTTATTTGTATGATCTAGAATGTTTTTGGTATGACAATACTAATATTGGTCTAAGCTGCATTTCCTTTAGGTTCTCAACCTCAAAGAAGGGAGATTTTGATGACACCAAATTCATGGCCGTACAATTCCAATACCTCTACTCTGAGGATTTCCACAGAACAAAGCTACTCCCTAAAAGGGTTATTATCTTAGACAAGGTAAAGGAAAAGTGTAATGCCTCGATTTTTCTGAATCAGAATACTACATGGTGCTCATGACCCTGAGGGAAGACAAGCTAACCCATGACTGATATTTGTACCTTTACACTGCATATATAACATAGTAATGTGGAAAAAGTGAACATGTAGGCCATAAGGTTCAACTGAATAAAGAATCTATCAAAATATAATATCCATATTGGTGAAACATGCCCAAAACAGCTGAAAACTAAATAAAATCTGAACATAAGTCTAAATATTGAATCTAAAAGCCTTTAAGTACAATCTGAATAAGGAGTTGAAAGAACATATCTCTAACTAACTCCATCAACTGATAACGAACTAAAATAATAATGAGTAAATCAAATCATATTGTCCTTGAATGAAGAGGACTCACTGAATATCTGCGACTAGAAATGCTATTGCGACTGCTGATCTGGAGCTAGTGTCTCTGAACCTATGGTGTAACATGAAAAGAAAGCACCATAGTACAAATGCGTCAGTACGAGAGAATGTACTAAGTATAAGAGTGAGGTAGGCTAAATATAAATAAGGTTTATATACATGAACAATTCTAATTGTCTGATTGACATGAAACGTAAGAGTACAAATATACATACATAGCAACTAAAATCATGGGTGTATGATAGCTAGTCCTGTATGCTAATACATAGTTTACTAATAGCTAACATGACTGATACTGAAATTTTGATAAGATGGGCGATTGTATCTAACAATCCTGAATCTGATGGAACAATTTGACTTTCATACTGTAACTGAGTCTTATTGTATTTGATAGTCCTGATATACTGAATTCTAAAGACCTATCTGAGTTATTTTACTGAGAATGATTCTGAAACTGTGGGATGTAGTTGTTTAACTGACATGCCCCATGGATACCATTACAGCTAAGCTGGGGTCCAATCTCTGGCCCGACTGGAGAGGTGTTAATACCGCTCCACTAGTAAGGACAATTATGAGTGACCCTTATTTGGCAGCTACACAAAGTGAGAAGGGTGGGACACTAAACTGATAGGCTAAGCCACCAGATCAACCCTAATCTAACAGGTTAAGATGTGTCAACCTATGCTAGCTATGTAGTTCTAAAACACAAGGATGACTGCTTAGAATCACACCCTGAACTGGCAGGTGAGTTCCCATTCTTGGGTTTACTCGGTGCTAAATTCTACTTCAATCTGAAGGGATTGAATATGATTCAACTGGTTGTACATGGACTGAATAACTGACATTCGTTAACTAATGCAGTAGTACTATTATATGAGAGTTAACTGAGATCATGAGATTTTTTATGTTTCCTGAGTCACATGACTGACTGAGTTCTATAGAGTATAGCTTGACTGAAATTTATCGTGGCACATGACATGGCGCTAGCTCACAACTATATTTTTAGGGTATGAATACCCCCAAGACTCGATAAAAGGAAACTGACACACATGACATGACTTGATCACAAGATTAGAGTCCACAATTCAAAATATCATAAGTAGGGGATATCATATTTCATATAGTTATTCAACATCTTAAACATTGTAGGGAATGCATGGATATATTTCGTGTATATATTGTATATCTCCATTATCATACTTGTTTCATACCACCACAATAGCAACACATGAAAAGCATGGGATTCTTATTGAAGTATATAGCTAACATGGACTTATCATTTAGACATCATAGAACCATACAAATATGAATTTCTTGCATCCTAAGCATTTTATCAAACACCTTGCAAGCATTCTTTAAGGCGTAGGCGAGTTTCATACTCGCACCATATTAAACCACCTAAAGCTCATGGTTTTCAATTAACAAACATATATATTCCATGAAAACACCTTTAGACATCATATTGAAACTTAAACAACAATCATCAACATGTACATACTCATATCACCATAAAAATTTTACAAAATAATATTTAAAACAAGGTCTTTTTACTCTATGAATGGATTGGATCCATAGATGAACACTAGGTATACCTTAGAAAGGAAAACTTGTTGATTTTCTAGAGAGTTCTTGGATTGGGAAAACTTAATTCTCAATTATCTTGGAAAAAAGTCTTGAATCTTGATTTTGAGAGATGAGTTTGATGAAAACCCTAATCTTGTGGTTGAGAGCATAAGAGAGGGTTTTTGAGATGATTAACTTAAGAAAAAAATGGAAAAAATTATGCCTCTTTAGGGTTATAAGTCGTACAAGGTGAAGGAAATGACCAAAATACCCTTATAAAATAAATTCCCAGTTGCTGAAAAATCATAGCTGACGAGCTTCGTGATAGGGTGTCACAAATGTGGTAAGCTGTCACGAATGTCGTCACTTAGGATCTAGTTTCTTACTATGGCTAGCGACCTTCGTGATAGGGCCCCATAAGTGCGGTAAGCTACCATGAATGTCTTCACTTAGGAGCTGGTTTCTTCCTAAGGCTGACGACCTTCGTGATAGGGCATAAAAAATGTGGTAAGATACCACCAATGTCGTCATATAAGAGTTGGTTTCTGCCTAAAGCTGACAACCTTCGTGATTAGGCATCACAAATATTTTAAGCTACCACCAATGTCATTACATTGTTTCTAGCCTGGCATGCTAGAGTAAAATAGGAATAACTCTTTGCTTCGCTATTGAATTTTGGCAAAATTGGTATCTTTGGAATGATAATTCAATTATATATCTATTTATAGGTCATGATCTCACAAATTCTAAGTATAATGAGAGATATGATCGTTTGAATTTGACTATACTAATATTCTTTCCAAGTTTTTAATCGGTAAGGAATGTTTTGATTCGTCTGATAGATCGGAGTTATTTGAAGCCTTAATATACATCTAACCTGCTCATAAAACAATAAAAGAACCATGATGTACTATGAATGATCTTGGTACATGTCTCTAATATTGGTTTGGATTTTTTAGGGTATTACATTATCTCCCCCTTGGAAACATTCATCCCTGAATGATGATTGCTTGAGAGGGAAGAAAAGATAAATGACGCATACACTGATCATACTCAACTAGCACATGATTTTAGGACTGAATTAAATTTTAAACTGAATATAGCCCAACTGCACATACATATCTGATGTATGACTGATAAGTTGAACTCATGAATGCATGATAAGCTATGCACTAATACTTGATACCAATTTTATACTGAAATTTTGAACATGTAACTGAATAAGCTTATGTAAAATGGTTACCTTGAGCTAAGTCTAAATTATCAGAGAAAAGATGAGGGTACTTGGTTCACATGTCTTCTTCTGCTTCCCAAGTAGCTCCCTCCATGGACAGATTCCGCTAAAGAGCCTTGACTAGAGGGAATTTTTTGTTCCTCAATCTACAAGTCTGATAGTTGAGGATTTCGATTGGAATCTCTTCATAAGAGAGGCTATACTAAATGTCAACGCTCTGAATAGGGACTACAACTACTAGGTCACCTATGCACTTCTTGACCAAAGAGACATGGAAGACTAGATGAACTGAGGCTAGATCTGAAGGCAATTTGAGCTCATAGGCTACCTTACCGAAGCGACTGAAAATCCTAAAGGGACCGACATATTGAGGACTGAGCTTTTTCTTCTTTCCAAATCTCTTCAATAACTTCATGGGAGATATCTTAAGATAGACATAGTTATCGACCTCAAATTCAAGATCCTTTCTATGAACATCTACATAAGACTTCTGTTGGCTCTGAACAGCCTGGAGTCTTTCTCTGATTAACTGAACTCTCTCTAAGGTATTGAATACTATGTCAGGCCCTATGACTATGGTCTCATTAACTTTGAACCAACCGATCGGAGACGTACATCTCCTACCATAGAGAGCTTTAAATAATGCCATCTGAATGCTGGAGTAATAGCTGTTGTTGTATACAAAGTCAATCAAAGGCAAGTGGTCTTCCCAGCTTTCCTTGAAATCAGTTGCACAGGCCCTTAGCATATCTTCTAGAGTCTGGATGGTCTTTTCTGCTTGTCCATCTGAGGATGAAATGCTATACTGAGATGAACTTAGGTACCAAGACCCTTTTTGAACACTTTCCAGAAGTGAAAGGTAAAATGGGTACCTCTGTCTGAGATAATAGGTAGTGGAACATCGTGTAATCTAACAAACTCCCTGATATAGAGTTTGGCATAATCCTCAGTTGAGTAAGAGGTACGAACTCAAGGGAAATAAGATGACTTGGTCATTCTATCTACAATGATCCAAACTAAATCATGCTGATAACATGTTCTAAGCAAACCCATCACGAAGTCCATGTTCACTTCTTCCCACTTCTAAGTAGGAATAGTAAACTCCTGCATCAAACCACTAGGTTTCTGATGTTCTATCTTAACCTGCTGACATGTAGAGCACTTAGCCACAAAATCTACAACCTCCCTCTTCATCCCACTCCACCAATAGATATCTCATAAGTCACGGTACATCTTAGTGGCCCCTGGATGAATAGAGTATCATGCACCATGCGCTTCTACAAGAATTTCCTGCCTCAAGTCATCTACACCGGGAACACGCAGATGACCCTTATAACAAAGAACACAATCTCCCCCTTGGGAGAAAACCTCTACTTCCTGACACTGAACTGACTCTTTTAGCTTGAAAAATCTAGGATCCCTGTCTTTCTTCTCTTTCACCTCAGAAACTAGATATGACTCTAAACAACTCTGAACACATACACCATTCTATGAAGAGTCGACTAAGCGAATGCCTAGCTAGGCAAGCTGATGAATCTCCTGAGCTAATTTCTTCTTACTATCCTCATCATAGGAAACACTACCCATGGAAAAACTACTGAGTACGTCTGCCACTACATTGGCCCTGCCAGGATGATAAAGGACACTCATGTCATAATCCTTCAAGAGCTTTAACCACCTTCTCTGACCAAGATTGAGATCTTTCTGGGAAAAGACATACTGAAGGCTCTTATGATCTATGAAGACGTCTATATGAACACCGCGTAGATAATACCTACAAATCATTATGGCAAAGACAACTACTTCTAACTCAAGGTCATAAGTAGGATAATTCTTCTCATGGGGCTTTAACTGCCTGGAGGCGTAGGATATGACTCTAACATGCGGCATGAGGACACAACCTAAACTTACTCGTGATGCATTACAGTATACTACGAATCTATCAGAACTATCGCGCAGTGCTAAAATTGGAGCTGAGGTGAGTCGAGTCTTCAACTCCTAAAAACTCTTCCTGCAAGGTTCTGACCACTTAAACTTGACCTTCTTCTTTGTCAATATGGACATAGGAGATGTAATAGAAGAATATCCCTCAACAAACCATCGGTAATAGCCAGCCAATCCTAAGAAACTACTGATATCTGATAGAGAGATAGGGCGAGGCCACTATTTTATTGCTTTAGTTTTCCGCGTATCTACTCTAATGACATCACGAGAAATAATATGTCCAAGGAATGCTACTGATATTAGCAAAAATTTGCACTTACTGAACTTGGCGAAAAACCGTTGATCCCTGAGATTCTGAAAAAAAATAATGAGATGGTCTGAATGATCACGCTCTATGCGAGAATAGACCAGAATATCATCTATGAAGACTATGATGAATATGTCCAATTATTGCTTGAACACCCAGTTCATCATGTCTATGAAAGCTGTAGGGCAATTGGTAAGATCAAAGGACATGACTAGAAATTCAAAGTGACCATACCGAGTATGAAAAACTATCTTTGGAATGACACATTCTCTAATTCTGAGCTGATGATAGCCTAATCTGATGTCTATTTTAGAGAATTAACTGGAACCCTAAAGTTGGTTAAACAAGTTGTCTATCCTAGGCAGCAGATACCTATTCTTGACTATGACTTTTTTGAGATGAAGGTAATCAATACACATTTTGAGAGAACCGTCTTTCTTGCACATGAATAAGACTGGTGCACCCCATATAGATACACTGGGCCTAATAAATACCTTACCTAAGAGATCCTTCAACTGATCTTTCAGTTTTCTTGAGTTCTGCTAGTGCCATTCTGTATGGAAGAATAGAAATATGTTGAGTATCTGGGAGAAGGTCTATGCCAAAGTCTATTTCCCTTTTGGGGGAAATGCTTGGAAGATATTCGAGAAAGACGTCTGAATATTTATTAACCACTGGGACTGATTCGACACTGGGAGATTCGGAACTGAAATCCATAACATGCATGAGATGATACACATACCCCTAAAAGATGAAATGCTACCCTTCCACTCTAGGATGGGCTCATTCGGGAACTAAAAATGAACTATCCTATTTCTATAGTGGACTGTGGCATAGCAGGAATGAAGCCAATCTATGTCGAGAATAACATCAAAATCAGTCATCTCTAACTTGACTAAATCTACTAACGTGGATTATACTGAGAGACTGACTTAAAATTATGCATACTAGCACAACATGAATACTGAAAGATGGGAAACTGTTCCTAAAATATCTTATAGCCTCCTACACATAAATGTGGCGCGCAACACACCCATGCACAAGACTCTACTAGATGCATCTTTCAGAATTCCTAGGACTCTATTGAACCTTAGGCTCTGATACCAAGTTTGTAACGCCTCGATTTTTTTGAATCAGAATGCTACACGGTGCTCAAGACCCCAAGGGACCACAACCTAACCCATGACTAATATTTGTCCTTGTACACTGTATATATAACGTAATAATACAGAAAACATAAAAATATAGGCCATAAGGTTCAACTAAATACAGAATCTATTAAAATATAATCTACATGTGGGTGAAAAATACCCAAAATAGCTGAAAAATGAATCAAGTCTGAATATAAGTCTGAATACTGAATCTGAAAGCCTCTAAATACTATCTGAACAAGGATTTAAGGGAACATGTCTTCAACTAACTCCATAAACTGATAACGGACTAAAATAATAATTAATAAATAAAATCATATTATGCTCGAATAAAGAGAACTCAGTGAATCTCGACGATTGGAAATGCTACTGCTACTGCTGATCTGGAGCTTGTGTCTCTGAACCTATGGTGTTTTATGAAAAAAAAGCACCATAGTACAAATGTGCCAGCAAGGAAATGTACTGAGTATACGAGTGAGGTAGGCTAAATATAAATAGGGTTTACATACATGAACAATGCTAACTGTCTGACTGATATGAACGTAAGAGTACAAACATACATACGTATTAACTGAAATCATGGGTGCATGATAGCTATTCCTGTATGCTAATACATTGTTTAATGATAACTAACATGACTGATACCTAAATTATGATAGCATAGGTGACTGTATCTGACAATCCTGAATCTGATGAAACTATTTGAGTTCCAAAATGTAATTGAGTCTGACTGTATGTAACAGTCCTGATAAACTAAAATCTGAAGACCTATCTGAGTTCTTTTACTGAGACTGATTCTAAAACAGTGGGAGATATTTGTTTAACCGACATGCCCCGTGTATACCATTAGGGCTAAGCTAGGGTGCAATTTTTACCCCGACTAGAGGGGTGTTAATACCGCGCCACTGGTAAGGACAGTTGTGAGTGACCCTTAGCTAGAAGGTACTCAAAGTGAGAATGGAGGGACCCTAAACTGACAGGCTAAGCCACCTCATGAAGCCTAATCTTACAGGTTATGATTTCTCAACCTACATTGGGTAAATAGTTCTGGAACACACGGATGACTGCATCACACCTTGAACTGGAAGGTGAGTTCCTATCCTTGGGTTTACTTGGTGCTCACTTCTACTCCCATTTGACGGGAATGAACATGATTCAATTGGCTGTACATAGACTGAATAACTGATATCCGTTGACTAACGGAGTAGTATTATTATTTGATAGTTAACTGAGATCATGAGATTTCTGATGTTTCCTGAGTCACATGACTGACTGAGTTCTATAGAGTGTAGCTTGACTGAGATTTATCATGGCACATGACATGGCTCTAGGCACACAACTATATATGTTGGTTACGAATACCCCCAGGACTCGATAAAAGAAAACTGGCACATATGACATGACTTGATCATAATATTAGAGTCCACAATTCATAATATCATATGCAGGGGATATTATATTTCATATAGTTATTCAACATCTTAAGCATCGTAGGGAATGCATGGATATATTTCATGTACATATTATATATCTCCATTATCTTACATACTTTATACCACCACCACAGCAACATATGAAAAGCATTGGAATCATATTGAAGTATATAGCTAATATGGCCTTGTCATTTAGACCTAATAGAACCATAAAAACATGAATTTCTAGCATCCTAAGCATTATATCAAACACCTTGCATGCATTCTTTAAGGAATAGGTGAGTTTCATACTCGCACTATATTAAACCACCTAAAGTTCATGGTTTTCAATTAACAAACATATATATTCCATGAAAAAACATTAGACATCACATTGAAACTTAAACAATAATTGTCAACATGTACATACTCATATCACCACAAAAAGTTTACAAAATAATATTTAAAACATGGTTCTTGAGCTTTATGAAGGGATTGGATCCATAGATGAACAGTATGTATACCTTAGAAAGAAAAGCTTGATAATTTTCTGGAAAGTTCTTGGATTGGGAAAACTTAATTGTCAATTATCTTGAAAAAAGGCTTGAATTTTACTTTTGAGAGTTATGTTTGATGGAAACCCTAATATTGTGGTTGAGAGCATAAGAGAGGGTTTTTGAGATGCTTAACTGAAGAAAAAATAGGAAAAATTAAGCCTCTTTAAGGTTATAAGTCGTGGAAGGTGAAGGAAATGACCTAAATACCCTTATGAAATAAATTCCCAGTTACTAAAAAATCATAGATGACGACCTTCGTGATAAGGCATCACAAATATGGTAAGTTGTTATGAATGTCATCACTTAGGAGTTGGTTTCTTCCTAATTCTGACGACCTTTGTGATAGGGAGTCACAAGTGTGGTAATCTACCATGAATGTTCTCACTTAGGAGCTGGTTTCTACCTAAGGAAGACGACCTTCGTGATAGGGCATCATAAATATGTTAAGGTATAAAGAATGTCGTCACTTAGAAGCTGGTTTCTGCCTAAGGCTGACGACCTTCGTGATAGGGCATAACAAATGTCGTAAGCTACCACAAATGTCTTTACTTAGGAGCTGGTTTCTGCCTAAGCCTGACGACCTTCATGAAAGGGGGTCACAAATGTGGTAAGCTACCACGAATGTCATCACATTGTTTCCATCCTAACATGCTGGAGTAAAATATTAATAACTATTCCTCTGTTATCGGATTTAGGAGAAATTGTTATTGTTGGAAATATAATTCAATTATCTATCTTTTTATAGGCCATAATATCAAAAATTAAAAGTATAATGAGATATATGCTCATTTGAAATTGACTATATCAATATCTGTCTCAAGAATTCAATCGATAAGGAATGTTTTGATTCTTTTGATAGATGGGAGTTATTTGAAGCCTTAATATACATCTAACCTACTCATTAAACTATTAAAGAATAAGTATATACTATGTATGTGCTTGGTACATGTCTCTAATATTGGCTTGGATATTTGGGGGTATTACAAAAAGCTCCCAAAATTCCACTTCAGACTCACGGCGACCTGGTGATATACTTTTCCCCAGAACCCTACTATGCTAATAAGCAGTGGGTATGTGAGTTTTATGTGAACATAATGGTAGTTTCTCTCACAAATCTAGTGATGTCTATTAGGGTTAAGTAAGTAAACTTCAGAGAAGAGCAGATTAATACAGTCTATGGGATCCCAAATTCTAACATAAGGAAGTTTTATGCCAAGGCATACGAGTCAGGGACCTGGATGGAAAATATCTTTAGTCCTAGTAAATCAGTTCCGTGGGCCACCACAAAGCTCGATGTTTTGATGAATGACTTCAAGTTGGATGCCAGGTTGTCGTTGAACATCATCAATAGCAGAGTCACACCATGCATTTATATGACCATTATCACAGACACAAGAGCTCAGATGGTGTCTTGCATCTAGGCTGGCATTGCCTTAAATGAGAGAGAAAGTGGAGGAATATGTTGCAGATACTTGGGTACATCAATGCTCCCTCATATGCACCCTTAATTTCAGAAGGAAAGGTGCCCCAGGTCAAAGTAACAAGAGGAAGATAGACTCGGTCAAGTCAGCCCAAGAGGATAGAAACTCTAATAGATCCTCATCAGCTAATGATTTTAGTGACATCACTATTTAGATATAGGGGTAAGGGAACTATTGTACAAATTGCTTGAGGGATCAGGATAGCCCTCAATTTCCCATCATTCATACATAGCACAATTAGATTATGAGAAGTACATGGCAAAGCAGTAGAAGAAGGGTGCCATAATACCCAATCTAGAGAGAGACTATTCAGCCTTAACTGCTTCTCACAGGGACCTCAAGTACTTTCATGAGAAGATGGTGAAGAGAGATAAAAGAAGAGACAAGTTCTTCAATAATCTGTTGAAAGGGGTGAAAGGTATCTTCAACTTGCTCAAACCCAATCGTAAATTTCCTTTACCATGGTTGGATAGTAAGGATGAGGCCCTTGTAGAGTGGTCAGCTAATGATGTTGATGGTTGTGATGTTTAGTCAACAGGAGAAGAGAGGTCTTAATGCATACACAGGGACACCCGTCTTACGCTTGATTTCTTACATATGAAGTGAGGACACTGTATTCTTTTATTTGGGGGTGCCCTTGAATGTGTGTTATTTTGGTATTGTGTGTGAAGTATTTTTGTGCATGTTGTTTGAGGATGATGTTATGGATACTATTTTCATTATGTTTATGGATGCTATATTTCCTTGGTACCCGGTTAGTGCCCAGGTTTTATGTATTATCATGTTTTTCTTCTAATTTTAGTTTTGCTATTTTTAATTTAGCCTTTATTTTGATTTTAATGATGCACGACAAGTTTTGCCCTATGATGGATCGAGTAACGACAATCTTAAGGGTAAAGCATCGTATTTGAGTTTTTAGGTATAGGTGCAGGGGAAGTCTGAGTACCTATAGCATAAATGTCAAAAATGCAAGGGAAGTCAGAGAACCTATGGCATTGTATTATGTAAAGTTGGGTTCACTTTGTACGCTACTGGCGAAGTCTGAGTAGCCATATGGTTAGTTTACCTATTTTGAGCCGAAATGTAAGACTAAGGCTTTACTTGTAACCATGGGTTAGCAAATTGTGCGAGAGGCTAATGGAAAATGAACAACCCCCTCCATCCAATATTTTTTAAAAATTAAGGTCATGGACGTGACCAATGTTGTAACAAAACTTTTTCTTTTTTTGTGGCTTTATAAATTTTGTCTTATGAATAGAAATAGATGCTCTTATTTTGTCTCTCTCAGGAGGGACATTTGAGCCTCCTTGGCGAATTTTGCATGCCATGTGTGCTGAGATTTAGGTATTAGTCTCTTGTACACTTGTGTTATCTAGAACTTGTCTCGTTAGTCTTTCAAAACTAATTTTTATTGTATGTGGTTGGAGAAATGATCTTAGTCCACCTTTGTGATTTTAGAACCCACTCTAGCCTAAAAATCCTATCCATGCTTAATTATAACCCCTAGTACCCATTTAAAGCCTTTGTACCATTATTTGGCAAACTCATTACAACCCATGATCGATTCTTTTTATCCCTTTTTTGAACCAAACCTTTCTTAAACTTTAAAATGTAACTTGAGGCTGAAAGCCTAATTTGGAGTGATAAAGGTTGATGGAACAAACTTTGAGGCCACTAAATTGTTAGTGAAATGCAAAATGTGCCTAAATGTTGACAATAAAGGACTATAAAAAAAAAGGATCCAATAAAAGTAATGAATTGCACAAAAGTTTCAAGAAAAGAGATGAAAGAAATGGTTAAACAAATGAAGAAAAATATATGTATCATAAAAGAGAAAAAAGAATAAAGAGTGTCCCATAGTCAAAAAGGAAGATTAAAGAGCATGGAGTAGATGTTCAAGGAAGTATGCAGTCATTGTTGTTTCCGAATGATATCATAACCTAACCTGAACCTATATTACAAGCTTAGAAATTCCTCGAGATCTCAAACCATTTACTTTCTTTATAATGGCGATTGCAAATATGGGAAAGCTTATGGCATGAGTTCTTGCATTTAAAACTCCTTCTTGCATTTTTTGTAGCTTGGTGTATTGTATTTTCTTTCATGTGAGGATTGGCATATGAAACAAGTTGGGGTGGGTGATTTTGTCACCTTTCAAAGAATAAGGCAAATGGAGTATAGCTAAGTTGTGGTCAAGACAAAGCCTTTCCTAGAGTATTGGTTGTTGTTGCTTGGTTTCTCTTTAAAGTCGTATGTATCCTTTAATGATGTATCTTATAATGGGGGTGTAGTGGAAATTAGCTTAGCCCTATGTAATAAGCTACTTGTGATTGCGACTAAAGTTGAAGTCATTGTGAGATTTAAGGTATAAAGTTTCGGCATAGAGAATTATCTCTCATGGTAAGAGGTGGTGTTGCTAGAGGACAAGAAAATTCTTCAAGTTGGGGTTATTGACGAGAAATGATTTTACCACTCATTCTCAGTAAATATTTGTGCACATTACCTTGTTTTGAATGAATAAATGAGACATATTGGTGATAAAATATACTAATATCCACTCTTTGCAGGCATAGAGTTGAGCAGATCAAAAGATGTGGATTAGAGCTAAAAATGATCAAAAGGGAGCATGAAAAGTAAAGTTGAAGACTTCAAGCAGAAAGGCCTCAGGTGCCACTGTTGCGGTCTTCTAATCGTGATCACAATAGTCAAGAAAAAATCATTCGACTATGATCGCAGAAGTTATCCATGGTCGTGTATCCACGGTCACAGCCAGACCCACGTGATCATAGCTTAGCAGAAGAAATCAGCCCAAGGGAAAAACTAGAAATCCACATGACTAATCCCAATTTTGACAAAAAGACTCAAACCCTAGCATCATGTATCATATTCCATCTTCTCCAATTTTTTGGTTTAGCTCTTGAATTGATAGCCTACATTTTTGCAGAAGAAAATATTGTATAACTTTTGGGTGAAGAATACATTGGAGACTTTCTAAGTGGAAGATTAGCTCACTTCCAGTGTTGATTTATGGGAGTGCCAAGTTTTAAGTAACATTCACTTAAGCCTCAATAAATCACTTCAATGAAGATTATGGGAATATCTATGCTTATTTATCTTATATGTAGCTAGATATCCCTCTTGGGGTTATGTGTGAATAGGGGTTAAAGTGTGTATGGTTGTTATTGATTAGCTTCTATTTAGTAGTTCATATTTATGGGTTTTATCATTACTATGCTAACTTGGTTGGGGTTTGATGGGTGAAAGTGCCAAATACCGACATGGGTATGATGAGTGAAAGTTCTGTACTCTAGAAAACCTAAAGCCATCTTCAAAAGAATGGTTTTGGGTGAAGTTTAGGAATCCACATCATCCTTGAATGAGGGATGTGGATACCAAAGCAATTATAGACAATTGTGTGTGTAGTTTGCTAAATTTTCACTATATTAGACATAAGGGTGAATATGAGATTGAGGTTGTTGTTACCTATTGTTGAACGCACCTATTAGGTATTTGAAAGAATAAATGGGTGAAAGTTTGATGTTTTGTTGAAAAACTCACAACAAAATCTTTGACCAAACTTTCCCATATTTGACATACTAAATTGATTTTGATTACTAACATCGACATATCTGTCCTTTATTGAAGCATCATCCCAAGATCCGTGCATACCTGTTAAAACTCTTGTTATTTATAGCCCCAAATTTATACTAGAAAAAATCAAAAAGGAAACATTAGTGTAGGTACCTATCTCCCTTATTTTTACCTTCTTGTAACATTGGTTTGAATTTAACTTGTATCTATTATTTTGAAGTAACTTAATTTCCACTCATATTGTTCCTCCTGGATACGACACCGACTCTAAAGTTGGGTAAATATATTAACGACGGTTGCCTTGCACTTCAATTGATGTGTAAGTTGAGCTTTATCACATAGCAGCTACATGCCTATTGTTACCACAAACCTTCCACCATCCTACAGTCTGTTAAATTTCATTGACTATGGTTGTAGGCTGTATAACCCCCAACTTCATATTACTTATCTTATTTTTCAGTGCAGAAATCTAGGAGGAGATAGTAGTAAATTGGTCCTCCTCCAATTCACCTGCAACCCTTTTTGTGGAATTTCTTGAGTCTGAATGCCACTCGAGATTTCCTAATGTAATCTAGTTCAACAAATTATAAAGCTTATCATAAGTCAGCTCCATAGCTTGACCACCTTCAACTAAATCTAGCTAAATTTTTGTGTTATAGCCAAGTGCCTTAACAAATGTGTGAGCTAATAACCATATTGGACTGTTGATTATGTGGATAGTCCTGAAGAAGAGATTTGAATTACCCCCAAGCATGATATAAATTATCATCTGGCTTTTGTTTTAAGAACACAATCTCACTGCCAATCTCCCAGTCTTTCCAAATGGAAAGAATTGTATAAGGAATTTTCGGACTAAGTCATCCAGGTTGTGATTGAATTTGCCGACTCAGCGTCCAACCACTTTTTCATTTCCCCTATTAGTCTAAAGGGAAATAGTTTCAGCCTTACATAATCAGTTGACACGCCCGTTGGGATGAATATGGCACTGATATCCAAAAATTTTCGCAGATGGACTTGTGGATCTTCATGTCAAAGCCCGATAAATAGTCCACTGCTGATCAAAAGTTGCACCATGTTTTGCTTCATCTCAAAATGACCTCTGGCAGCCGGTTTCTAAAAAAGGGAGGTCAAATTTGTTGGAAGTGGGATTTCCACTTTTCGAACTATCCTGCAGGTGAGTTGTTCTTCAGCCATGAGAGCAACATCATCTTGTTCCTCGTGAAAATGAGAGAATTAATGGAGAAGTTATGTTTCTCTCCTAAATTGATGATATAGTTGCTTGGGTTTGGGGTTTGGTTCAATCAATTCCCTATCCCATGCTAGGCTAATAATTTGTCAACCTATTTCCTGCAAATTCAATGCCAAATAAAAAGCGTAAAGCACCAAAAGAAATCTACAAAATAAAACTAAAACAAAAATAGTTTCAAATTTTCAAGTCTCCAGCAACGACGCCAAAAACTTGTTACGTGCAAGCTCATACGCAAGTGTATGTGGTCGCACCAAGTAATACAGTGGCCTTAAATAAAGATGAATATCAGTTCCTCAAATACTTATGTTAAACAACTATCCAATTCTAATTTAACTATTGATATTAATTAGCGCAACGTAACCAAGAAAGAGTTTGATAGTTATAAGTAAAAGTAAATTAAACAATGTGTAAAAGTAATGACTTTGGACAATCAGTGAAAAATGACCCAGGGTTAAAGCACTAGGAATATTCATGCTATGCATTCGAACTTCATCGGTTCAGTTATTTATCTTGGTTTATGCTTCACATGGTTGATTTTATGATCATGGCCTTCCGACCTCTAACCACCTATCTAACTCAGACCCACAACTACATCATTGAGTGGGAATGTGAGAACTAAGCTAAACGCATTTGTATTTCATACCTTAGTGAACCAATCAAGGCTTCTAGTTATATCCCTATCCTAGATTCTAATTCAAATTCCTTATTTCATAAAGTAATAAGAATATTACTCTACTTACCCCACGTTCTATAATTATATTTCCTCTCCCGAGCTCACAAAGATGATAATAAGCATATCCCAAGGGTCTCAAATACTAATGATATTGATAAAAATGGTAAATAAACAACAAAATATGATAAAAAAAACAAACTCAATTCAATTCCAAGAGATAGCAATCATGTTCTTGGCTTTAAACCCAGAAAGGAGGCTTTTAGCCGCTAATAGACATCACCAAAATCAACTTATATGAATAAATGGTAAAATTAGAAAGCAAAAGTAAAGTTATAAGAACCCTAATTTAAGTATTTTACAGCCTATCTACAAGTTTCAAAGTTGTCCAAGTTATATAACAGCAAGTACAAGTGTCCTATTTATAGCAGGACAAAACAATTGTATTTTTGCACTAGGCCGCATTGTAGGGATACTATTCTTCGTCTAACTGCACGACGTGACCTTATAGTTAAAACCCACTATATTAGGTCCATTATAAAGATAAAAATGTATGGAATGAGCCTTGTTTCCTTTTGTATGGCCCTCCACGCGCCCTGAACTTCGAAGAGGTTCAATGCACGTCAAATTGGGTTTTGTGCTTTTGTTGATCCATTTGATACCTTTTTGTGTTGTTTTCACTTGATTTAAAACTTGTATATCCTTAATATATTATCATAATCAACTCACCAATCATCCTATATAATTAAACACATAGTATTAGAGCTCAAAATAATATAACATCCAAGACGACGTACTAGAAACTTAAGCTAAGAATACTAGTTTTGGCCCTTTGATCTTAAACTTGGTTTTGACTCTTGTCTTGATTCAATTGTAATTTAAACACTAGAAATTTTTTTTTACACACATAATTACACTATAAAACCATTAATAACTCATTCAACACATTAGAATCCATTGCGATAAACTAGAACATCACCTAGCTTAAGCTAGTAAAACTAGTTTTCTCGTTTAGACTCTAAATGATCGATTTGAACCCAAACAAGTTTGAAAACACAATTAAACATTGTAATCACATACTTATACACTTAGATTCTTATTTATGTCATCATCAATACATAAATAACACATATTTCCCTCAAAATAAGGCTAAATAAGCTGGGATAATAACACTAAAGTGCATAAATACACCTCACATGAGTAAGCTAGGTTGTAAGTCCTTGAGGCTAGTTTGTCAACAACGCCTCAAATAAGTCACTAATTGACCTGATCGAGTACCTAACTAGTGTGTCAATTAGTTCCACCCAACACCTCAATTGGGTATCCCTATTTCTAGGATGATACCCTAGGTATAGTCTACCTCATAATTACCCTTATGTCTAAGATAGTGAAAGCTAGCAAACTATGCCAATAAATTGTCTACTATTTTCTTTGTTCCAACATCCCTCTTTTAAGAATGAGGTGGTTTCCAATAGTTTCCCAAAATCCCTCTTTTGATCCTTTTTAGATCAAGTCCACATCGTTCCATCTCATAACCTGTATGCCTACAAAATGTGGATATTAGTGCATTTAATCACACATATGTCTAAGTGATGAATTAATTCCACCCAACGCATGAATGTTGAGTGCAAATAAGTAGTGAATTCAGCACTCATATATACCCCCAACTTAAAGCTTTGCTTGTACTCGTGCAACATTACTTCTTACCATGAGACAATACATATTTATGCCCTAATTTAATGACCCAATGATCACAATCACTTCAAACTTAGTTACTACCACAAGTAGCTATTCAAACATGGGAAAAGTTATTCTCACGACACCCCTCAACATAGAATGTGATCTTTCAAGGAAGCAAGATACTTTAAAAAGCAACCATGCAACAATCACTAATACTCAAGAAATGACTCTCTTTTAACCTCAACTACAATATTCTCCTTTTTGGCTCATTTTGCGGGAGATGGCAAAATCACCCACCTCGACTCATTTACATGCCTCTTCACAAGAAACAAAATTCCACACACCAAGTCATCAATTATGCAACAAGGACTTTAAGTGTAAAACACACTCTCTCTCAAGAACTCTCGATGCTAATAAATATCATGCCATAGACTTTCCCATATTTTTAATCGCCAATACAATGAAAATACTTTGTTAGAAATCAAGAAGGGATTTTAAGCTTGTAACATAGGTTTGGGGTAGGGTAGGATATAATCTACGAACAATAAGGCTATACAATCCTTGAACATCTACACCGCCCTATTCTATCCAACCTTTGAATATGGGCCACTTCTTTTTGTTTTAACTTTTTACACATATGACTACATTTATTTCCTTGGTTCATCCATTTTTTTCTTTTCTTTTTCTTGCATCCTTTGTGCTTCTCTTTTCTTTTTTTGATCCTAAACTTTTTATTATTCATTTGTTCTTAAAACATAAGCTCATTGGCATACACTTACAACTTTGTGGCCCAAAGTTCCCTCTTCCAATCATCACCACCCCTAACTTAGGCTATTAGCCTTAAGTTACAATTGTAAGTTCCAGTATGGTAGGGTTCAAAAGAGGGATAAAAATTGAAAGTCTCATAGCTTTCAATGTGTTTGCCAAAGAAAAGTATAAAGGCTCAAACTGGGTAGGATTTTTAGGCTAAAGTGGACTTCCAATGTCATAAAGATGGCCTAAGATCATTTCATCAACAAAGTACAATCAAAATTAGCCTTGAGATAATAATGGGGCAATTTTTGGATGGTACAATTACACATGAGATTTGGAAAAATAAGCTCACCACACATGGCATGAAAATTCACCAAGGAGGCTCAATTGCCCCTCTCGCTTGAGACAAAAATGAAGTATCGACCAATTTCCACAAACCATAATTTTTGGAGTCACAAAAAGAGAAAATGAATTGTTACAAGGTTAATCATGTCCTTGCCCTCGATTTTAGAAAAACAATTAGATGGAGGGGGTATTTACTTTTCAATTGCACCATGAATAATTTGCTAATATGACATCAACTCAAGCCTCTATCTCACATTGTGCCTTTCATAAGGGCAAACCAACCATATGGATACTCAATTTTTTCCATACATATAAATGTGATCAAAAATCTAAAATTCTACACGTACTTACATTTCCCTTGCATTTGTGACTTTGATGCCATGAGTACTTAAACTTTCCCTACATCAAAGCTTAAAACCCAATTATAGTGCTTTTTCCTTAGGAATGTAGTCACCCAATCTATGATAGGGAAAAGATCATCAAATATCATCATAACTAAAATAAAGATAAAGTAAAACAGAAAATCTAGAAACAAACCAAATAAATAATCCATGAAACATGGGCATCATTAGAGTGCCCAAGTGTAGCAACCCAAAAATAGAAAAAAAATCATCCAGAACATCATAAAAAACAACCTCCAAAAACTACAATCAAAACATCCCAAGATATCTAAATAATACAACTCCATGGCCAAGCACCCCTAACAGAAAGGAAAGTAGGGTCCTCACTGCATAATCTAGCACAGTAAAGAGAAAAGGGTGCTCCCTAAAGCTTCATCAAGAGCTTCTATCTCCTATAGACTTTGCATCATGTCCATCTGCATCAGCACTAGACCACTCGATAGGTGCCTCATCATCACTCTCTACTGGGAAGAAGGTAACTTCTCACAAGGTTTCAGGACCTTCTATAAGCCCTTAAATCCTTCCACATCTTACTGAAAAACTTATCTCACTTCTTCTCCCTCTTCTTCATATTTTTATGGGAGTACTAAAGCTCTCTTTGAGACTCTGCGAATGCTGAGTATACCCTATCGAGTTTTACAACTATTCCACTTTTTGACTCTTGGTCCTCACAATATATCTTATAAGCTATCCAAGATAAATAAGAGTGACGCCTAATGAAGGGCTTTCCTAGCCCCTAAGGAAATCTTAAAACCAGCTCCTTGAAGACCCTAATATCCACATCAATGTCTTCCGGAGGCCCAGCAGTGGATTTTCTACACAGTTTTAGCTCCTCAGCTGTTGACTTGCCCAAGTTGATCTTTCTCTTTTTGTTTTACTCGGGTACACCCTCACCCTAAATATTTAGTGGGAAGATGTAGGGGGTTTCACCTATGTATCTGTAGGATACTCTTCTACTTTGGCCCTCCTACATAATTTAATAATAAGAGAGGGAAAGAGAATAAGTTTTCCACCCTTACTCTTGAAATACTTCCATTCTGAAATTACAATTTGTGCCACATTCAGAGCAATGTCAGATAAAATACATACCACCATTCGAGCTCTTATATTAGTGATTCCAGTCAAATATATGCATGGCGAGACCCAGTCACAGATGATATTCAACAAAATCCTGGCCTCTTCTGTGAAATTATTTAGAGATATCCCTCTCTTGGTGGCAATCAAGGGAACCTCTTTGGTAGGGCACGGTATGTTACCTATCCAAGTCTCTGTCCTACACCCCTTAGCTTGGAACTCCATTATATCTACATCTGGGAGAACATATAAGCCATTGATTTGCTCGGCTCCAAAATGCACCTCTTTTCCCCTAATTTTCATTACTGTGTTTGAGAAGGAGACAACATTAATATTTGCATAGAACTCTCTTACACAATGCTCATTAGCAATCTAGGGTTCCAATGCAGAGAATATCCACCTAGTAGCAATAAGCCTATTGAATAATTTTGGAAATTTATTCATTACTTTATCCATGTAAATACCCTTCTCCGGGAGTATCTTTATCTTCATAAGGTCACTATAGTAAAGGTGGTGACACTCTAGAGCCATGAAATAAATATGGTCGTAATCTCCCATTTTATAGTTGAGTGTCTATAAGCAATACAATACAGACCATCATTAGCAGTTCCACACTAAAAACATGCTAGGTAAACCTGATAAACACTTGGGGTAGTATCATAGTGGGTTGTGGGATAAAAACTAGACATGCAAAATTTTTGGTCTCAACAAAAAGCTGCTCTCAGCTGTAGCAATCACGACCCT
The DNA here is from genome assembly GCA_026120095.1 of Capsicum chinense. NCBI lineage: Eukaryota > Viridiplantae > Streptophyta > Magnoliopsida > Solanales > Solanaceae > Capsicum > Capsicum chinense. The sequence goes on along the minus strand of JAPEIP010000011.1, from coordinate 101,458,701 downwards.
TTACCGTGATTGTTATACTGCAATTGCAGCCCCGTTGAACATAATTGTGGTATCTGAGACCAAATTTAACCAAATTTTTTACTTTATAAAATACCCAATTCCATCCCTAATTTGTTTTCTAACTAACCATAATTGTCATGCTTATGGAACTTAAAGCCTAACTGCATGATCGTGCTCTTGAAAAGTGAAGAAACCTACAATGGGTTTATTGGTGCATTCAATCAAACGCATGGTGAACACACTAATTACAACCTATTTATGCCAAATTTTGGGTACTCAAACTTCCCCATCGCTACGCACACCAACTACAATAGGTAACCACACAAATGACCACACAGCGGCATAGATTTAACATAGGAAACACTATTCCAGGCCTATTCCTAAAGTAAAAATTTCAAGCTAACAAAACATGTAATTAAAGGGAATTAAAACATATACCGTAGAGTAGGATGCAAGAATGATGCAATGAATCACTTTGGTGCACAAAAATTCTGAACTTTTGGGTGCAAACTAGAGAGAAAAATGGAGAATAAAGTGTGGGGGAGTTATGAGCATCCGGATGGTCTTTTAAACTGCTTTACCAGTGACCGCAGCCCTATTTCTGTGATTATGGACACTCAACTACCACAATCATGGTGACATAGGACCGTGATCGTGGTACCTAGGACTGATTTTTAGGCCCTTTACACTCCCCTACTCAATCCAACACACCATAATTTCACACTTTCCTATTTCCAATTTCAATCAACACTCCTCATAGCACTATAATTTGATAGATTTTGCATAAACAAATGTAAAATATACTCTTTCATGCTGAAATAAAAGGATACATGCCACTTTCATGGCATTATGGGTTGCTTTTTATTTTTTGTGGAAAGGCACCCCTCCAACTATTAGTTGTGTTTCCACTTAGATGATTTAAATCTCTATCCGAACTTTTGCTCACTATACATTGAGCGACAAAGGGACAGAAGATTCAAGTCTTCCAAGATAAAAAATAATATAAATAAGGACATAGAGCAGTAGCTTCTATCTAGCCAGTTTGATGACTTAAAGTTTTTACCTAATTTCACATCAAATTTCAGATTCAACTCCATAAGTAATTGTGGGAATAAGCTACTGGTTTAACATTGACAGTTAAGCTCCGTGGCCTTCAAATGCAGGGTTCTCATATGCCCTTTTGAAATGTCAAACTTAAAAATATAGGGATGGTGCTCCTTCTCTCCAAAATCCATCATCTACTTGGGTAGGTGGACTCGCATCACACCCATAAGGCACAATGTTGAAAAATTGTTTGAATGAGGTCTATCCCTTAATTCCAAAATTGCATCCCTATTAGCATCCTTACCCTGAGTTAGGCTAGAGTCTTCACAAGAGGTTAACTTGGGTTCTTCTTTTTACTCTAGCATCATTTTCTCAATTTTTACATAGTTAACTATGTTAGGTTTGGTTGGTTGGGAAATCATCGAGGACTCATCGCTACCAAGCTCATCATTTTTCACAAATCTTGGTTTTTCTTCTAGATCCTTCTCTTGTCTAAAAATGGGCAAGGTAATGGTATTTAAAGGGTTTGTTTCCTTTTTTATTTTCTCTATATTGATACTCTCCCTTTTAAATTCCTCATTGGATTAATACAAATCACACATGTCCTTCTCTAATATATTTACTCGGTCCAAAAGAGTTTGAAGCATTGCTTAAAAAATTTTGTACCCAATATATTGTTATTCATTAATTTCATTATGGTACCTATCAAACTCACAAGAAGAACTAGTGTTCTGGTTATCATAGCAAAAGGAGGGAGCATTCGAACAATCACTCTAATGTCTATCTCATCTACCACATAAAGAATAGTCAGAATCTCAATAGGATCAAGATGGTGGCTCGATCTCTCTCCTAGGAGCATATCTATAATCTTTCAAAAAGTGGGTTCTATCACAATATGGACATGGATCATTAAGATAGGATTTCCAACTACCAAAATCATATTTTTCCTAAGATTCCATAGTGATAAGAAAAAAAAAAATCTACCAAACACAAGAAACAAAATAAAATCACAAACAAATATTTATAAGGTTGAATCCAAGCAAGTACGCTAAAATTCTAAATTAACTCAATACGCCAATTTTTCCCCCAGCAATGGTATTATTTTTATAACGCTCAACTTACACGTCAATTTTAAGTGCAATACAGTCAAAGTCAATATAATTACCTAACATTGAGTTGGGGCAGAATCTACGAGGAATAATTTAAGTGGAGGATAAATAAGTTTGAGATTAAAGTTACTTGCTAAACTCAAACCTAAGATACAAGTAATCGGGGGATTTTAAACTTTTCAAAGATATGATTATTTTTTAACTTCTAAAGGACTAACTCGGGGCTACGAATAATTAAGGAGTAAATAATTAGAAACGGATCTTGGGATTATGCTTTCCTAGGGGAAAATTACGCATGGAATCCTGATAATTCGGTGTAAATTCTAGTTATTAGTGATGTGCTAGGCTAGGTTGTAAGTCCTTGAGGCTAGTTTGTCAAAAAAGACTCAAAGATATCACTCATTGACCCTTTTGAGTTCCTAATGAGTGTATTAATTAAATTCACCCAATACCTCAATTAGGTATCCCTATTTCTAGGACGATACCCAAGGTATAGTCTATCTCATAATCATCCTTATGTCTAAGATAGTAAAAATTAGCAAACTATGCCCATAAATTATCTACTATTGCCTTGGTTCCTATATCCCTCTTTTAAGGATGAGATGGGTTCTAATAGTTCACCTAAATCCCTCTTTTAAGGATGATTTGAGCTTTCAAGCATTTGGAAATCTCACCCACAAACCCATGTGGGTATTTGGGGCTTTTACCCACAAATTCCAACTAATTTAATCAAGCAATGTAGAACCCATCATCAACAAACTAGCATATACTCAAATAAATCACAACCCACATACAATTACTCCCTATTCTAGCATAATCCCAAAAGGAATAACTAGCTACAAATATGAGTAATAAACAACGTATACCTAAAAATGTCTATTAATTTAATTTATTAAAATATAACGAGAAACAAAATTTCAAGTTTTAGTATCCAACAAACCTTTAATGAAAACTGACAATCCTCAACTTGAAAGCTACTTTAATGTATTCTTCACCCAAGAATTAGTACAATAGTTGTGTCTTCAAAAGTTATAAACTAGAAGGTGAAAAAATTCCACAAAAATTGGATTCTCCCCTATTGGATAAGGTTTGATCCTTTTAAGAGAATTTGGGAATTAGCTGTGCACATTTATAAACCTTTCCCTAAGCATTATCCCACTTCACCGCGATTGCTGACACTTGTTTGTGATCATGGCTACCGCGCCCGCAATCTAAACTCACAATAAAAATATGTTTACCTCTCTTGACTAGCCATAATTCCAGTGCTCAATCCATGATTGTAGTAATTGAGGCTTTTTTCTTCTCTAGGCCTTCCAATTGCACTTTTCTCTCTTTTGTTCCTTTTATCTCAAGTCCATATATTTTCATCTTATTACCTATATCCTTATAAAATATGAATATTAATGCATTTAATCATACATATATCTCATTTATACACTTAAATTATGGTAATGGACATGAATGTTGAGTCCAAATGAGTGGTGAACTTAACACTCATTACATACTGCTTTGGAGGTTAGTTTTGGGAGACATGAATTATATGCCTTGATATGTTCATGTGGTTGTTGTGTGTGTTGTTATTGAATTCATGATTATATGACTACCTCCATAGTTTATTTCTTTTAGTAGTGGATGGAGCAGATTTGTATTGATATTTTCTCCCTATTGGTGTGTTTTTAGGTTTGAGTCCTATTTACCTTGGCATACTATCCTTCTTATGGATCTTGAGTTATACTTACTATAGATGTTCATTTTTAGTACCACATATTCAGTATATTGATGTTTATATTGATGTTATTATTGTTGTCATTTCTTATTGTTATTGATTCTCATTGGGTATCTATTTAGAGTAGTGATATCTAGTTAGAATTCCATTCCTTTTGGTTTTTATTTGTGGGCTTGAGCAGCTATAGCTTGATTTGATTATTTTTTTGTATAGTCAGATGAGGTTGGTTGTTTCATTTTTTGTTGGCTGTGCTTGATTTATTATGGAGCAAACTAAAGTATTAAAGATAGGTTGAACTTTTGTGGCTCTATAATGATTTTAGAGTTGGAAATTTAATTATGTTACCCATTCTTGAGTTTGGGATTCTCAGACAAGCCTCCTAGGTTGCAAAAATTTTTGCATTGGATATACTTCTCTAAATAGCCCATTTTTTAGGTTAACCAGTTTAGGATCCGTTCTCTACTTATTTTTATTTCATCGTTTGATAGTGGTTTTGATATTATTATCGAGGTATCCTTGATTCATCTCTCAAATTTATTAGATTCATATCCTAATGATGGTTTTTTCTTGGTATAAGTGAGGAGGTTAGATGTACCTTTCTTACCATGGTATAGTTTTTATCTAAAGTGGAGTAAGAGAATTATAGGTAGTTAGTCTATCCTGTGATTACTTGGTGAGTGGGAAAATTGAAAATTCTTTATCTTGAAATTCTTGGTTCTTTTGTCTGTAGCGGTCTAGACCTTTACATTAATGTCTAGATTGGTATTTTCTTCCTCGGTAAAATAATTTATGGTTTGTTCGAGTTATGATTGTCCTACTTGGGCAGATATAGGAAATCTCTATCTCATAGTTGGTATATCTTAAAGTGATTTGGTGGAGTGCTTCTCCTTGGAGATATTTGCCTATGAGTATTCTTTGACATGATGGAGTATTGGACTGGTTACTTTTTGGCTAAAGTTGCATTTCTCTGAGAGGCTAATGTTTTTGCTATTACTAGCATGAGTTGCAGCCTTGGGAGTTTTTAAGGATAATTTGATAGTTCACGCCTTCTAGCAGATATGGAGTTAATTTCTTGAGTTTTAAGTAGGTGATTTATCATTTATGGTGATTATGTTATTCAACTATGTTTTGATTTTGGCTCAGTATGATTTACCTCAGATGTGTTAGATTTAGATTCTAAGGTCTATTTGAGTAGTTGACATATAGACTTATTAACTCAATTTTGAATTGATGCCTAGAAATAACAATTTGGAAATTATGATAGATTTGGAGTACAAATGCCTACCCATCTTTAGCTTTGGTTTGGGTATTTAATATCAAAATGATTTAGACTTAGGGTTGAGATATCAACTTAGAGTTGTAGAGGTTGAGTGCAACCATTGTTTTTGATTTGTCTCAGTTTGAATTTTATCTATAAGATGATTGACCCTACTCTATGTTTACCTATTAGCCCTTCTTAACTTCGTAGGGATTATAGTCAGTAGGTATTAAGGTAATAGTCCCTGGATTAGACATTAGTTCCTTCATGTTTGACCATGGATCTTTAGTTTTCTTTGAAAACTATGGATGATATAATCAGTAGGAGTAGTATGCTTGAGTTGCACTCCACTTGGTTTTATTCTTAATTGATGGGATATCTGTAGTGGCTCGTTCAATGATACGTAGTAGTTATGCTTTGAATTTCTGGATTTCAATTTCAATTACCATCTAAATTAATTATAGCATTGTCAAAGATTATGTTCCTAGATTATCTCTGTATTTGTGCCTAGTAGTACCTTTAGGCTTATTCTCATATTTGACATAAAAACTTCCAGTGAATAAGCTTTTGTTCTTTAAGTTCTCTGTAATGAGATTGTGCAGATAGCACTCAAGTGATTTTCCTCATATTTTGGAGTGGATTGCAGGGATGGAATGGTAAGGGAAGGTTATATTTCAATTTAAAGTTAGTTGTATAACTCATGCCTTGGTTTGACTTTGGCTGGAATAAGCCTTTTGCTGGATTATGTTGGTGTATCAGTGTGTGGTGTTTGGGATTTTCATGCATCGGCCTTTTTGGATTAAGTTGGAGGATAGTTGGTGGCTGAGGGTGAGTTTTGGTTTTTTGGAAGTGAATTGATAGAGCTGGTTGAAAAAGAGATACTTATGGAAAAATCACTTGGAAGTGTTCTCTCTATGTGGAGGTTATCTGGGAAGACTTTTTCAGAGCATGTAGGCCATGTACCTCATTCTTTTGAGCTTTTAAGATCTTTCTATCCATTGAATTTCATGGACGAAAGTCCTTTTAGTAGTGGATATTGTACTGACCCTCCAAGTCATTTCCTTGATTTGCATGCATTTGGGGGGTTTTAAGCCTTCCAACAATGGCTACAGGTCATTTATGACTTTTCAGAACAATCGGTTTAGTGATCGGATAGTTCATTTGGATATTACGCTCATTTCCTTATTTTAGAGATTTTGTTGTTTAGGATTTGGACTTGAACCAAAACTCCTAGTAGATGACCTCGATGAGAATTCTAACAGTTTTATCATCTCCCGAGTGCAATTTTAGGCTAGGTGGACTCTTAGTTTAAGTCCCAAGGCACCCATGTTTATTTTGACCTATAGGTTGAAAAGTTAAGATATTAGAATTAGGTGTGAGACCCATATTTGGTTTAAATGACCTCAGATAGAAATTTTGGTTTTGCCATTGATTCCAAAACATCGAGTTAGGTATGGTTACATAGTTTGTTTACATATAGTAAATTCTGGATGAATCTTTAGGGCTTGGCAAATTCCATGTCTCAACGGTCATCAGATGCAGCTGTTATTGCAAGCCAAGGGACATGATCGCAGTACCCTTGTTAGGAAAATTGGTGTGACATGGAAGATATGTCACGATTGTGACAAGTATGGCTGAAGGAAACTAGTGTGATCACAGTGCATTTGCGTGATTTTGACTTGTTCAGCCGTTCGAAGAATGGTGCGATGGTAGGTCTTAGTCTGTGATAGTGGGACCCGAGTACCTGTTATGGATATAAATAGAACCTTTAATTTGTAAAACTAGCTATCTGCACCCAGGTCTCGAGATCTTAAACACTAAAGACTAAAATTAAATGGGATTGAAGCTTGTGGATAATTTGGGGAGCTTGTTGTAATTTTGTTTTGAATTCAGGGTAAGATTCCTTTAATTTTTTTAGAAATTCTTAGAAATTAGGGATTTGAATTCTTAATCATTAAGGTTTGATTTGAGACCCGATTTTTGTTCCGTTTGTGCTCAACTTTTAAGCACAACTTTCTTATCCTTCAATGGACCTCGTAATGGATCAAATTTTTGGACTCCATTAGCTGCCCTCGTAGGACTGTCCTTGACCAAAAATTTGACCTGTTCTTTAATATAAAAATATGGATCTCATTTTAATCGTAATGACACATAGATTAAGTTTGATAGCTAAGTGGAATTTGAGATTATGGAGTGAAGATGAACTATTTAGGCATGATTCAAGATTTGCAATTTGGCTTCAAGGTAGACTTTTATCTTATCTTCTTCACAACATGATCTGTTTTATATATTTCATGTGAATGAATGCTAAGATTGATTAGGGGTAAAATACCATGACTTAATCTTGATTATTGAAGTTTGGGGATTAGATCAGGGGTTTGTCCCCTAAGGTGAAATACTTACAATGTTTCTAGGATCCTATCACCCTAGGTTTTTAATATATTAGTTATAGTCTAGACTAATAAATATTTAGAAAATGCCTTATGTATTCTTGGTGGATTGTTATGGTTTTCCCCTAATTATGATGTTATGATTTGTCGGATATACATTGGGGACTAAGGCCATGATTATGACATTGAATCTATTTTCGGATATATTTTGGGACGGAGTACATGTTCATGAAATTGATTATTTGGGTTTTAGGAAACATGCCATCCTTGTATAGAAAATGGTCATAGTTTATGGATATATTGAAACTCTCTGAGTTTTGACCCTTGGAAATTTTCCTGAGTTTGAGCTTTCTAATTATCATACAACTCATGCTTACTTGTCGTAAGATGTGGGTATTATTTAGGGGTCTTGGTGGTATGTTACTCAGTGTTTTTTTGGGTTGTTTTCTATCCAAGGTACGATAAGACTCCATACAAGTCGTATGCACATGATACGAGAAGTATAGTGTCAAACCATTTATTGTTCATTGTATAGCCTTGGCATTCTACTTAAGGTACGACTTGAAGGGTACTAGTCATATAGTAGGGTACGATTTAGGCTAAGTAGTCGTAGGTTATCCGGAATATGGTGTCCAACATTCTGACCAAGGTACGAGTGAAAGGTACCACTTGTATGATATGGGTACAAGTGGAGGGGTCAAACCATACACACTTGTGGAAAATTTTTATAGTTTAAGTTAGGGGTCTTCTGGACAATGCCCCTCTTAAGTTCTTTTTTCCCCATGACTTAAAACACTCTTGGGACTTCACTAACCTACTATACCCAAATAAAACACTCTTAAATCTGTCATAATCTCTTGGTTTAAAAAAAGGCTAGGGTTTCTTCAAGGTGGTCAAGTAAGGCTTTCAAGGGTGGTTTCTCTCGGTCTTGTTTGGTATCGAAGGTATGTTACTCCTCCCTCATTGTTAGTTAAACTAAAATCATGTTTATTTGAATGATTCTAATAGTGATATTGTAATGATGTTTGGGTTTTAAAATCTATGATGGGGGTTTTGGTTATTCTTGGTTGGATAATGTTTTACCATATCTTTCTTGTTGTTTTCATGTTATAATGGTGGTTAGAAACATGTGGTTGCATGGGAAGGGAAAATTGGCACTTGGTTTTGGTTTAAGAAACTATATGCCCTCAACATGTTTGTTAAAATGCCAATGAAAATGTTTTGTCACATATTTTGACAATCATTGAAAACTTTGCATTACATAAGATGGCAATAGAACCTAAATTTGTTTAAATGATTTTAAATGGATTGGAAAGGCCATGGTGGCCATGGCTTGGTTTATTTGGACTACTTGTAGGGTATATGGGAATCCCCTAGGTATTGGCTAATCACATTGCTTTCAAGCTATAGTCGGTATGATGATACCACTTCATAATACCTTGTTAATAAACTTTGGAATTAATGGTTTGGTTATGTGCTAAAGGTTTTAAATTGGGCAATAATAGCGGGTCGTGATAGCTAATTATAAAGTTGTGAATCTAATGGGTGGACACTGGAAAAATTATATTTGCTGATATGATAGTTGGTCGTGGTGACCATATATTTGTGGGGTACATGGGAATCCCCAAAGTTTATACTAGTATATATGTATCATGGAGGGCGAAGGTTACATTGGAATCTCAGCCCCTATGATATCTCTGATTCATACGGCTACACGTACTGGGGCCTGTTTAGGGGGTAATACTAGACCCATATAGCTCATGGGTGATTTTAGGATGGTCAAGCTACACATCACAGGTTAAAGATTTAACTGCATCTTAAACTTGGTTCCCTTTCCCAATATAATACATATATGTGTGAATGTGATTGCATTTGGATATTTACTTTGGCTTTGAATAATAGCATTACTTTATCCTTATTCTGGAGTACATGCTAGCATTCACCCACTAACCTGTCTTCAGGCATTATATCCCCATGCAATGCAGGAATTAGCCATACTACTCCTTCATTTAGAGACTTAGATTCGGGAATAGTATTAGTTTCAGACTAGTATTAGTGTTAGACCAAATTAGTAAGCTTCCATACTCTGAAAAACTCCATTTCATGCTATGGATATCTTTCCATACTTTTGTTCATTTGTTATACTTTTGTTTTGGATATGGTTTGGGGAATGTACCAACCAGTTGTTCTTTGTGTTTGGTTAAAGGCTTTATGTAACTAGTATGTGCATGGGCGGGTCAGTATTGGTGTCAGCCTTGGCATTGGTATTGGTATTGGAGATGACACTGGTTAGATATTTGATTGGATTTTAGGTTGGTCATAGTTATGGATTTATTATTGTCTTTGATTATTTATTTTTCTATCTCATATATGTTCGAAATTCATCAAACATAGGATATTGGGCAGTTATGGTTGGGTATTGGGGGTGATATCTAGTCCTGATTGGACTTGAGGTACCCGACACCACTAGGCCCTGGTTCTAATCTTGTCAAATTGGCATCAGAGGCCTAGGTTCATGATCAATTAGTAGTCTACAAAATCGTGTCAAGTAGAGTCTCTTTGAAGAGTGTGTATTGTGCCACACACAAAAGGGAGAGGATATAAGGCATTTATGAATGTTTCTTTTTCTTATTTTTTGTTTTCAATATGTAGAGTCAAAGGTCCTGAATTCTAGTCTAATCCCTATTTGTTCGCCTTTCGGATCATGCCTCCTCGATGATTTGAAGTTCATGCAAACTCCTTTATCCTAATTGAGGACAATGCTGATGAAATCCATTCTACTTATTGGGTCAAAACCCGGTCTAGGGGTCCAGTTCTTGATTGTCCTTCTAGAGTTCCCTCGGTTCCCTCTAGTCCATCTCAAACTCCTCAAGCTAAAGTAACGAACACTGAGTTTTGTTAGTCCATTCATATGTTGGCACAGTTGGTAGCTTCTTAATCTGAGCATGGTGTTCCTATTACTCCATCTTCTGAGGCCACAAGGGTTGGCAATTTCATAAGGTTGAACCCCAACCTTTACTGATGTTATGTTGGAGGATGATCCTTATGGTTTTCTACATGATATGGAAAAGATCTTTCATGTTATGCATGCCACAAATATGTAGGGTGTGGATTTTTCTACCTACCAACTGAAAGATGTGGCATACCAATGGTACGAGGAATAAGATCAGTTAAGGGGTGACAGTTATGAGTCAGCTCTATTGGAAGATTTCTCTAATTCTTTCCTAGATAGCTTCTTTTCTTAGGAGTTGAGGGAAGCTAAGAAATAAGAGTATGTTAATCTGAATCAAGGTAAGACATCTGTTAAGGAGTATGCCTTGAAGTTTCACCAGTTGTCTCAGTATGCTCCGTAGATGATTTCTTGCTCTGAAGATGGTTTCTAAAATGATGGTTAAAGTGAGGAAGTTTTTTTCCGAGTTGTCAAGAGAGTTGATATTGGAGAGTAAGGTTGACTTGTTTATCAAGAACATGGATATCTCTAGGTTGTCTGTGTACATACAGTAGGTAGAGAAAGAAAAGAGCAGCAGGTTGAAATTTAGAAGAGGCAGGGCAAGAAGTGCAGGTTCTCTAAGTATTGTGGTGGCAAACAGCGGAGTAGCTGGTATAGTGGGAAATGGCCCAAGAAAAAATGGGGAAATTCTGTGTCTTACTTGATGGATAGTGCTCCCTACCCAAAGGTATCGAGTGATAGGTGTTTCTATGGTGGCGATAACTTTAGGACACAAAGTTCCCAATCTCAGGCTAGTGGGGTTCAGTTAGCTCCATCATATCCTTTCTACAGGTTTTGTTGTATATTGCATTGGTGTTTTAGTGACGAGAGAAGGGACAGGTGCATCAACTGTGGTTATCCAGGGCATATGCTTAGAAACTCTCCTATTTGTAAGGTTGCTTTTGGGGCGAACAAGGTTCAAGTTACTTTATCATCAGCTCCAGCATAAAAGAGTGCTCCATCTAGTTTTGGCACTAGTCAGAACAATTTTTTAGCTCTCACTACCTAATAGGAGTCCGAGTCATCACCTGATATTGTGACTGGTATATTAAAACTCTTTTCCCATGATGTGTAATTTACTTGATCTGGGGTCCACTCTCTCTTATGTGACCCCATTTGTGGCTGTGCATTTTGGTTTTGGTCCCGAGGTTATTTTGGTCGATTTTTCTATTTCTACCTTAGTAGGTGACTCTATGATTCCTAGAAGGGTCTATAGGAGATGTGTGGTATTTGTTGGTAGTAAAGAAACATTGGTGGATCTATTTGAATTAGATATGGTGGATTTTGATTTCATATTGGGGATGGATTGGTTTCACTCATACTATGTGCCTCTAGAATATCATACCCAGAAGGTTGCCTATAAATTCCCTAATAAGCCAGTTATTGACTGGAATGGTGAATCCCTAGCTCCTTAAGGGACGTTTATACCATATCTTTGAGCTCGAAGATTGATCTCCAAGGGGGGTCTCTATCATCTAGTCTAAGTTAAAGATTCTAACTCGGATGGTCCTTTCTTTCATTTCATCCTGGTGGTAAATAAATTTCCCATGATTTTTCTTATGACCTTCTTGGTGTTCCTCTAATAGGAATATTGATTTTGGGATAGATCTTATTCCAGAAACTCATCCAATTTCTATTTCCTAATATAGAATGGCTTCAATTTAGTTGAAGGAGCTTAAGGAACAACTCAAGAATCCTTTATATAAGGATTTTATCCATCCTAGTGTGTTCCCGTGGGATGCACCGATACTATTCTTGCATAAAAGGGATTGTTCCCATTGGATGTGTATTGATTATCGACAGTTGAATAACGTGATGATAAAGAATAAGTATCCTCTGCCAACAATAGATGATTTGTTTGATCAGGTTTAAAGTGCAAAGTTTTTCTCTAAAATATATCTTCAATTTGATTATCATTAGTTAAAGATTAAGGAGGTGGATATCCCTAAGACTTCCTTCCCTACTTGGTATGGGCACTTTGAATTTCTGGTTATATCTTTCGGGTTGACCAATTCCCCAATGGCATTCATGGATTTGATGAATAGGTTCTTCCATCAGTTTTTGGACTTGTTTTTCATTGTTTCTATAGATGACATTTTGGTGTACTTTAAGAGTGAGGTAGATTATGTGAATCACCTATGTATTGAATTATAGACCTTGAAAGAGCAATAATTGTATGCCAAATTTTCAAATGTGAGTTTTGGTTGAACGTTGTCACTTTTTTGGGTCATATCATTTCTAGTGAAGGGATCATGGTGAATCTGCATAAAGTAGTAGTGGTGAAAAATTGGCCCAAACCCACAACTCTTACTGATATTCGAAGATTCTTGGGTTTAGCTAGTTACTTTAAGAGGTTTGTGGAGAGTTCTTTTAACTATAGCTTCCTGTTAACTAAGTTGACTCATAAGAAGGTAAAGTTCCAACGGTCTGATACATATGAGGGGATTTTTGAGAAGCTCAAGGATAAGCTAACTTTGGCTCAAATTTTGACTTTACCTAAAGAAATTAGTGGGTTCGTGGTCTACAATAAATAATCCCGTGTGGGACTACATTGTGCTTTGATGCAGCATGGAAAGTTAATAACTTATGCCTCTATATAGTTAAAGGTGCATGAGAGAAATTATCCGACTCATGACTCAGAATTGTTAGTTGTTGTGTTTGCATTGAAAATTTGGCATCACTATTTGTAAGGGGTGCACATAGATATATTTTCTTGTCATAAGATCCTAAAGTATGTAGATAGTCTTAAAGAGCTTAACCTCATGTAAAGGAGGTGGCTTGAGCTTCTCAAGGATTATGAGATGATTCTTCATTACCACCTAGGTAAAGCTAATGTGGTTGTTGATGCTTTTAGTAGGTTATCCATGAGGAGTCTAGCTCATGTGGATAAACGAAAGTGGGAGTTTGTAAAGGATATTCACCGTTTGGTTAACCTTGGATTTTGCCTCTTACATCCAAGAATAATGGTGTGTTGGTGCAGGAAGTGGTGTGGTCATCTATTGGTACTGAGATCAAGGAGAAGCAGATGTTAGATCTTGTCTTGATAAGGATCAAGGGCGATGTAGGTGGTCAAAAGGTGATGGCCTTTGACATTAATGGTGATGGTACTTTGCAGTACCAAAGGACGTTATGTATTCCTTATGTAGATGGTTAGCATGAGAGAATCTTGGCTGAGGCGCATCAGTCACGCTATGTTGTGCATTCTGGTTCGACGAAAATGTATCATGACCTATAGGAGATGTATTGGTGGAATAATATGAAAAGAGATGTGGCTAATTTTGTAGCCAAGTTGATGGTGTGCCAACAAGTGAAAGCTGAGCACATAAGACCTGGAGAATTATATCAAGAGATTGAGCTGCTTTATAGAAATGGGAAGTGATCAACTCAATTTTGTTATCAGTCTTCCTCAGTCTCAGAATCAATTTGATTTGGCTTGGGTCATCATAGATAGGATGACAAAGTCAACTCACTTTTTTCCATTGAGGACTAACTTCTTGGCTGATGATTATGCAAGGTTGTACCTATAAGAGATAGTGAAATTTCATGGGGCACATATTTCTATCACCTCCAAGAGATAGATTCCGGTCCACGATTTTATTACTATTATTTACTTTGGTCGTGAGGGACTTTGACCCTTTCTACACTTTTGTAATGATTTAATCCCAAAGTTTACATCAGACAATGGATTTATGGATTTATACTCATTTTAGGCATGACTTATGTCTATGCACCTATTGTATATCAAAATACACATCTCTCCAATATGGGACAAAAGGGGATGATGGTATTAATGATTTAAATTTTGGGTAAATCATAATAATTGGTGATGTTTATGATATTGATTATTTATTTATCGATTCTAGTCTATAGATTGATTATATATATATATATATATATATATTTATCAATTCACATCTAAAGGATAATTATGCTTTTGATTATATATTTAATGGTTCAAAATCGGATATTGATTATATATGCACCAATTTGCATCCAAATGATGATTATGATAATAATGATGATATGATGGTTGGTATTATGGATTATATTTTGCATTAATTATTGTATGTGCATCGCGTAGCACTAGTGTGAGCCTATATTTATCAGTCTTATGGGGGTTGAATAGATATGGATGATGAGTATGGCTTATGATGTGTTGTATGTTTATTAAACTTTTTGAGCCTGGGGAGGTGGGGGTTCGTGAAAGGATCAATTAGGCATTATTTGTCCAGTCTAGCCAGTTACTCGCGTTGTCGTTGCTATTGCTATTATTGTTGTTATGATCATTGTTATAGCTAATTTGTAGCAGTTTGGTTAATGATCCATCATTGAGATTTGAGGTATGATTTTGGATCTTTTTCCTTATAATTATATTATTATTCATGATTAGACAAATGGATTAAGAACCCTGAGTATATGCGACACCCCAGATTTTTGGTCCTTGAAAATTTTTAAAATTTATCCTCACTACCTAGACTATGACTCTCCATATGAGTCATAAGGAGTCTTGGTAGGTCTTAAGGACCCAATCGTAGCTTGGATAGTATGTTGTCTTGGATATTCTTCAATGGTTACAATTAGCGAATTTGAGTTGTAAGACTCAAATCAAGTCATATCGTGTCTTCTGTAACCTAATCAGTGTGATGCCCAATTGTTTCTGCTTTGACAATGACTTGACCATGCGAGTCATAATGACCGAGTATGAGTCGTATATATGACTCTTATCCAAGTTAGTGTTGGTGATCGTAGACATTGTCTAGACTTTGAGTGGGACCTTAAAAATCACAAGGTAACCCTACGAGTCGTAAGGTCACTTGTAGCAACTAGGCGGTCAATTTTCAGTCTTTTCATTGAGGGTATTCTTGTTAATTTCCCTTTTCCCTTACTTAGACCCCACATCTATAAAGCACTCAAAGGAGTTATTTCTCATTCATAACACAATCTAAACATACTCTCTTTTCTCAAAACTCTTCAAAGTCAAGATACTTAGGGGTTTAGAGAGGTTGTTCATCTAAGGGATCAAGGGTTGAATTCTATCCATAAATCTTTGTATTTCAGGCATGTTACTCTTCTCAAATTCTCAATTTATGAAAAACTATGTTTTATATGGTTTAAGCTGTATAGATTTGATTATGGGTTTAATGTGGTGGAGGGTTTGACATGGTTGATTCTTAAATTGTTTTCCCATGATTCATTATGAAATGTTTATACTTTAATAATGGGTTTGAACTTGTAGGGTGTATGGTAATAGTGAATAAACTAAAGGGCCATTATTTTCCCCAAATTGATATTTTGAGATTGGAATTGATTTTGAATAATTGTGTTCTCTAAACCCACTTGTGTAAATGGCTTTGAATTGTAAAATTGTCACTTGGTTTGACTTACCCAATTGCATTGAACAAATGATTAACCAATGAACATGGATTTTGAAAGTCTTGTTACCTATGATTTGATTTACTAAACAAAGGGGGTCGAGGCATTCCTCCAAGTTAAAGTGATTGTTATGGCATAGATACAAGCTTACAAGTGCAAGGGTATGACGATACCCATGGTGTACCTTAAAGGTTGGTTCATTAGTTAATAAATGGGTTATGTGAAACTTTCTTTAAATTAGGCTTAATGGGGATAATGAAACGAAGCCATGAAGTTGTGGGTGTTAAATAACTTGTACTAGAAACTCATGTTTGCCAACGTGAGGTTTGGTCGTGATGACTATGAGCCTAGTTCACATTATTGATATATTATATCTTAGATTGACGTAGGGTTGGGGTATTCCCTGGGCTTTCATGATACCTCTGATTTATGCGGCTAACACGCACCAGGCCCTTTAAGCAGGGGATCTGAACCCATAGAGCCTAGGGGTGATTGTATATGATGGTTGAGCTATATAGTCCAAGATAAAGTTTACTTCATGAAAATCCTTGTTCCTTTTCCTGGTATGACATGCTTATATATATGCATATGATTATGTGCATTGGTTTTGAATGATTTTTAAATGTGGATCATGGCAATATTTTATTCTCTATCACTGAGTTACATGCAAGTGCTTAACCCACTAACCATATCCGAACAATATATCCCCATGTGATGCGGGCACCAAAATTACTTTTACTTTTCCTATGCAGTGTTAGGTGGATTAGCTCTGGTCATTAGTCGTTTATGGTGAACTGGTGAGCTTTCATTCTTTGGAAGACTGATCATTTCATCAGTTTCCTTTCTTGGACTAGAATTTAAAAGTGTACATCATCATTATTACAATCTTTGTCATTGTCAGTGTCGGGGGCATCTCTCGACTTAGATTGGCTTTCGGTATTGATTACAGGCGTGGTAGTTATTGTTGTGGACTTGGGTGGTTTCAGTTATTTGTTCTTGGATATTTAGTTATCTTGTATTTCTTTGAGCTTTTATATATTATCTTGTTATATGTTTGGAATTCATCCTCTGTTTGTCATTGTGCTTAGCTTGGCTAGGCAACGGGGGTGTCTTCGGTCCTTGATGTACTTGAGATACCGGTCATGGTCAGGCCCTAGTTTAGGTCATGACAGTTTACTAGTACTAGTTCCTGCTATGATTATGAAGTCTTAAGATACTAGTCTGATGACTTAAGTTGTACCTTGAATTGACCTTATTTATACATATATGTATATCTATTTATATGTAGCTATAGTATTATCGTATATCCCTTCCTTCCTTTATTTATTTTGATTGAATATTCATTCCTTGTCCCTGTATATTGTTATATATTCTTCTTTCGCCCTATGTTCGTATATTGGTCGGTGATATACGGTATAGTGTTTAGATTCCTGAGTATGGTTAGTATAGGATAGTTCATCCTAAATACTTCCTTAGCCTCATTATATTAAGTCATTGGATATGAGTAGGATAGTTTAACTTTCCTATCTCACAAGCTTTATTATTTGGTTGCTGTACATTTGGATTTAG
This sequence comes from Capsicum chinense, assembly GCA_026120095.1. Classification (NCBI taxonomy): domain Eukaryota; kingdom Viridiplantae; phylum Streptophyta; class Magnoliopsida; order Solanales; family Solanaceae; genus Capsicum; species Capsicum chinense. The sequence continues at coordinate 101,441,243 of JAPEIP010000011.1, read as the reverse complement.
ACTCTATTTTTCGTTTATATGTTGTATATATTTGCATTATCTTTGGAGCTCAGTCGACAGATGCTTACTAAGTACTATATGTTTGGTACTCATACTGTACTTTTGCAGCCTGCAGATCATAATACGGGTTACCGCTATTGTTGAGCACTCCATGTGAAGAGAGTTGAGATCTTGATGTTCGGAGTATTACTTCCCTCCCTCGTATGTACTAGACTAGTCACTATATTGTACTCAGGTATGGTTGTATCTGTATATTCATTTAGTACCTCATTTGTATCTTTATTATGCTAGAAGCTCTTGTACTGATTTCACTAGGTTTTGGGATTCTCTTATGTAAGTCTTTTATTACTTATGATCCGCATTCTTCTCCTCATGCTTTTAATAGTCCATTACTCGTTGTTCTAGACTATGGATTGGCTTGCCTACTTGTGGGTTATAGTAGGCACCATCATGACCTGAGAAATTGGGTCATGATACTGGCTAAGCAACTACCAATTAAGCAACCGCTGGCGTAGGAGGGACCTCAACTCTAGAAGCCACATCTACAGGCTATGCCCCCACCTCAGTACCACTCTGGTCCATAGACTGTGCACTATCAAAAGGTACACCACTAACCAAGTCCAAAAGCATAACCAATGTTTCTCTAAGCAGGGACGAAGAAACAAATCCTGATGGGGCCTGGGCTGGTCCTTTGCCCACCATTGGCTGGGGCGGAAGAATCTATGGCTCGGGAGTAGTAATGGGGTCAAGAAAAGGGCCCCTATCCTGACCTCTAGTTGGGGACACATCTCAATACTGTCCACGACCTCTATGTCGTCCACGAATAGAAATAGGATCTTTAGGCTCATCTCAGGCCCCTCGTCTGATGTAGGGTAGCACATGTCCTAGTCATCTGTGAAGAGTTAAATCAAAGGAATTCCTTAGAAATCAACTTAGAATCTTATCATGATATAAGTGAAAGAGTGAAGAACTCCGACGAATGTCCTAGAGCCTCTCAAAGATAGGAAGCAGATGTCATTATTTTGATCCATGAGACTCTAATAGACACTTGTTGCTGTACCAACAATACTAGCAAACCTAGCTGTGATACCAATTTTTCATGACCTGATTTATGAGTCGTGATGGAACCTACTATATCCCACCAGTAGGTAAGCCAATCCGTATCTCATAGCTATAAGTAATGTACGAATTTTGTAGACAATGGCCTATGAGGTCGGATAAACATATTTAAGACTTGCAATAATAAAAAGACGATAAATATAATCCAAATGATTGGTAAAGAATAGTAAACCATCCCTCGATCCAGTAGTGTTGGTACAAGAGCAAGTACAAATATACTATAAGTTCTAAAATAGTAAATATAAGTTGTCTCCGAAATAAAAGACTAGACAATGATAAATGGAAGGAAAAAAGAGTAACTTTAACTTCAAAAGATCACTCAATTTACGAAATGCAATCGCAGCACGATCTCGATTCAGTGGCAACAACTAGTACTCGGATCTATATAAAAAAGGTACAGAAGTGTAGTATGAGTACCAAAACTACAGGTACTCGGTATGAATCATCTGCCGACTGAGCTAAATCATGATAAGGATATGATAAAAGGCAAGATAAAATAAACTAAGTCAAGGTAAAAGGACAAACCTGGAAATAAAATCCAACACCATTGTGCATAAATGAATTAATAAATCTGAGATATGAACATAGAGATCACACGATTATATCTACTAAATTGACCCCATAAGCCAATAAGTGCAGAAAAGTAAATAACCTAATACATGCCCCATAAGCCTGGAAGGTACAATCAAAGAAGAGTATATAACCAGGTAACCATAATCTACCTACCCTCCTACCATGACAAAAAATCCAACCATACCATATCATATCATAACAAACTCTCAATTACCATACTAAATTGGTGCTCATATCAGCATTATCATAATCAATCGTCGGACTTGAATCGGTGCTCATATCATCAATATCATAATTAATTATTGGACTTGAACCAATGGTCATATCATCAACATATTAATTAAATTACTAGGTTTTACTATAAATAGCATCAACTTCGAAAATCAAACCATTAAGTATCTAATTTCCTCAATGTCACAATAGACATTGCAAAATGTAAAACAAGTGTATGAAGGTCTACGACTAGCTTAGGTCTTGGCCTAAGGCGGGATGGAGGGGCCCACTTCTAATCCCCGAAGTCCAGTATAAGGTAAATTCTACGTTGAACTAGGCTAAGGTATCTAAATCCACTTATAGACGTTAAACAAACCATAATTAGCCCAAAGATAGAAATTCTACCTAAAGCATGACCAACTAAGTCAATTACACCTAAATTACGATTTCGAGATAGCCTAAACAATTAAACTAACCTAAATATTTAAGAATCACATTTCCAAAAGCTAAATATAATCCCAAACTTAGGATAATACCATAAGAATACTACAAAAAATCTCAATATATAAAGAGGTTAAACCTAGACTACCTAGACGAAGAAGAAAAGCCTAAAGAGTCTGCTAAACCATCGATTTTCCCTTCCGTAAAGCTTTCGCAAGGTGTCATACTATCAAAATCACTATCTACTCATCAAGATAAGAATTATGATACCCATATTGAACTATTATTCTACAAGTCCAAAAATCACATAAAATCTAATATGCGTGTTGTTTATGGAATTGCATAATCAAATCCGACACAACATCTCCTTATGCTCAAGGAACATTTCCTTAAAAAATGGATGCATTTTGAGCTCTGATGGTGCTAAAATTTAGCCACAAAGCTCTTAGGGAATTTAGAAGAAAAAGAAAGATTTAATCCTAAATTAGCTGGAAGCTTGCCACTAATTCGAAGAAGGAACACGTAAATAATCTCCACACAAGGTCCAAAATCGCCCATAATATTTTCCCCAAAGTTTTCTCACTTTAGGGTTCCAATATCTTAGGAATGGATGAAAATGGAGAAAAATCGGCTAAGTGGGATATTTATAACCTTTCCAGGTGCACGACCATTGCTTAAGAAAACTCCAGATTGCTTATGTGATACTTGTGATCTCGCACCCATATTTCTTACGCAATCATCCTTGTATATATGATATGTGGTTAATGAGTAAACGTCGCGTATGCAACAATAGTATCGCTTAGGTGATACTTGCTCCACTTCCAAGACTATCACTTAAGTAAAACACACTTTGACACTTAATAGACATTTTCTGGGGTTTGCCAGATCACTTAGGTGATCAAAGGCATCACTTAAGCGATACACTAGCCGAGGCTTTGAGAAATTCCAAGTCTCCACCAATATCTCAAGATTTATTTGAAATCTCATATACACAAATGGACTATTCTACCTTCTCAAATTTAATGGTCTAGGTTTAATGGCGCAGTCAAAATTTCCAATTGAGGTCTTAATGAAAAGTAGGTCCCACACCCACTTTTCATTTGGCTCAACTTTTGGCTAATAGCCCAAATGAGTCTAAGAGCCTCAAGACTCAGACCGAGGCACCAATTAGCCCAAAATTACTATTTCAGAGCTGTTAGAATTGTCCAAATTAGCATACGAGGTTGTTTTGTTAAAGTTTTGCCCCTGTAGCCAATTTAAACTAGCGAAGGCTTCAAAAGAAGAAATTGGCTCTAAAAATCAATGACATGCCCGATTATCGGATAGTCAATCCCATCAAGTCATAAATGAATTTAGGTAGCTACAGAAAATCTCTAAATCGTAAAAATATGACAAAATAATCTAGAGGGTCATTACAATTATTTAGCATTCTTTTTCAATAAAAAGGTCACAAACTCAACCCAATTTGTTACACGATGCCCATCTTATGTAACCGCTCATAACAATTAATATTGAACTCAAAAGCATCTTCAAAATTAATAACCCTAGAATGTTGGAGGTTTCATCTTTGAAAAACTAGTCATTAGCTTGTATTTAGTACCAGACATCATAGAACACAAAACCAAAAAAGAAAAAGCATCTATCCTCGAAGCCTTATCAATTCTAAGAGACATAGAACTAGTAGGATAAGAACCTAGATATTGAATAGTCAATGTAGTAGGAGTGTATCTAGTGCCATCCAAACCACTCAGAAAAGATAACACCTATTGAAAAATCCCGGCAGATATAGGGGTAATCCAATACTTTCAGCTATAGCCCCCACCCCTGGCCCCATTACCTGCTTCTCTACAGCTTTCATTTCCTCTAAATGGTCCTAAAGTAGGAAGGTAATACTAACCTTTCATGATCCTAGATAGCAACTCTTTGAGCTCAACTACATGTGGGTGTAGATCTTTCCCTTTCTCTCCTACCTTATCCTCTTACTCTTCCCTTTTCTCAATGGCTGGCTCTATAACTGAAGTTATCGGTGTGGTGGCAGTTGATTCAGTTCCATTCGACCTAGTAGTCAATACCTGAAAATAAAAAAATAAAGATGATTAGATACTAATTTAGATTGACAGATATCAATTGGAATTAAGTTAAAAAAATTGATATTTTTTTAAAGTCATATAGCCTCCCAAAGAAAAGTTCAAATGTCTTTGTATCATTCCGTGAGACTCTACTGGGCCCATTTGGGTATAGCGAGATTGATGAATCTAGGCTTTAATACCAACTTTTTCATAACTCAAATGAATGTGAGTGGCACCCACCCCATTCTTCAATGGGAGAATCAACTAGATCAAAGACTAAACTAATAATCAATACTTAACCAAATAAACAAAACTAATCCATTCATAAGATATTCAAGTCTATAAACAAAACATAAGCACAACTATAATGTAAACCATTGTTCCTAAAAAAATAACCACCCCTATGACACAAAATTCATTAGTACCAGAACTACTTGAGATTGTCAACAAAGAGAACACAACCCTAAAATCTAAGGAAACTAAAAGAGTCCTAAAAAGGGATTATATTGTAATAGAAGCATTCCTGGTAAATGATAATATGTTGCTCACCCTTGAATTCTAAGTAAAACACTAGAATCATAATTGGGATATGATATGCTATATAGATATAGCATTTTTAACACTTAAAATAAGGAAAATATATAAGTTTTTGAGTTTGTTTTATTAGATATAATGCATTTTGGGTATGTTTTGCAGGAAACTAGGTTTTGGATACTAAGTTCGCAAAAAAGATGAAAAAAGGTGTTTTAAGCTACTTATGTGATCAATTATGGGTGTTCATCAGACTTTTTGGATTTTGCATGACTAAATATGTGCAGGAATAGAAGAACTGCTGAAAATAGACTTCCGACACCTACATAGGTCAATAAGCGAACCACATGTGGGAAAAGAATGGGTCAAAAGTCCAGAATCCCAAGAGCAGACATGCAAAAATTTTTTGTCTGAGGACATGCAGTGGACACATGCACCCAGCCTATGGCCGCATGTGCCACATTCGCCCAAGGCCAGGCTACATGTAGACACAACATGTGGCCTCCAACCCTTTTTACTCTTTTTTATTCAGGATTTGGTTTTAGGGTTTCCTCACATACTATAACTACCCCCTATGTGTTTTTTAGTAGAAGTAACATACAGTTTATACTTACAAATATATTTTGATTTTGAGATTTAATTTTGGTCTTGGAGTTCTCTTGTATTAATTTCGGTTGATTAATGTTGTTATGTTTTTGGGATTTTACTTGTGATTATTGTGATTTCATCCTTTTCTTTCAATCATGAATGTTGTTGATTACTTCACAAGCATGAGCTGCTAAAACACCTTAGCTAGGGTTGTAGAAACCCTGGTGGATTGATAAAGTAAGGGGAGTGTTATTGTTGTTCTGAATCGATACCCATCCATGCATTGTATTATATTCACTTTAAAAGTTATCTTATTGGTTGAAAATGTTAGGACACCTAGATTATTTCTACTTACTCCATAAGAGGAGCAGTGACTAGGAAAAAATAATGACAACAGTAATTTGAAATTTTATTGTTGATCCACACTGCTAGGTATTATTTAAGTAAATGGTTACCTTTCATCTAATAACTAGAGACTCAAAAAGTAATATTTAACTGGGACTAAGATAATGGATAGTAAGGCAATATCTTATGACTCAAAAGGTAAAGGGTGAAATTTGTCAGCACATCTAAAAGATTGTTAATGGTACATAACTTATCAATTCTGCATGCAAGGTATTGGGTAGGTTCAATAGAGCATGATAAGCCAACAAAGTTGAGAGGATTGGGGAACACAATCCTAGTGTTCACCTACGACTTATTATAAACGAAGTTGATATTCACCACTTGTTCTATATTGCTACTAAAAACCCCCTATTTACTTTTCTATTCTTTCCCATTGATTACATTAACAGAGAGTCATGAATCCACGTATTCCTTTGGGACTCCACCCTAACCATTATTGGTTTACTATATTTCGAAGCTACCACATCATCTTCAGACTAGAGGTGTAGTTTGGGCGTCACTAAATTCTGACACATGTGGTAGCCGCATGCGCCCAGCCTCAGGTCGCATGTCCCAGGCTAGGCCGCATGTGGACACCACATGTGGCCACCAATCTTTGTACTCTTTTATTATTTGGGCTTTAGTTTTGGGGTTTACTTATGTTCTATAAATATCCCTTGTGTGTTTTTTAGTAGAAGTAACACACTCTTGATACTTAAAAACATATTTAAATTTTGAGATATAATTTTGGTCTTTGAATTCTCTTAAATTCAGTTTGGTTGATTAATTCAGTTATGATTTTATGTTTTTACTTATGATTATTGTGATTTCATCTTCTACTTTCAATCATGAATGTTGCTGATTACTTCACAAGTATGAGCAGCTAAAAACCATTAGCTAGGGTTATGGAAACCCTATTGGATTGATGAAGTAGGAAAAGTGCTATTGTTATTCTGAATTGATACCCATACATGCATCGTATTATCTTTACTTTGATAGTTATCTTAGCGGTTGCAAATGTTAGGATCCCGCCTAATTTGTTGCTACTTACCCCAAAAGAGCAGTAGTGACTAGGTAAAGATAATGACAATAATAATTTAAAGTTTAGTTGTCAATCTACGCTACTAGGTATTATCTAAGTAAGATGGTTAGCTTTCATCTAATAACTAGAGACTGAAAAGATAATTGTTAACTCGGATCAAGATAAGGGATAGTAAGGTGACATCTTAAGACTCAGAAGGTTAGGAATGAAATCGGTTAGTGATACACCCAAATTACAACTTTCATTAGAGAATGTAAGCGATCACTGTGAAATATAGAACCCTACTAGGTTGGGTGTCGAATCCTACAGGGAATACTATGTTGACTAAGCATTGTGGTTTTTACTAGACTATTGATCGAAGGTTCTAGAATAGAGGGGGATTTTGATTTATCATTTATATTAAAATATTTGTCATAGAAAGTAATCCAACTATAGGTTATATTGCTAATAGTAATTTAATAAAAGAATTTAAACTAGATTTATGGTTATCATCATTCTTAAGCAGCTAGGCTTGTGAACTAGTTTTGATTCCTAATGAACAATTCTTATTGCAAGAGTAATTGAATTCTTTGGTATACCCATTAGTTTCTCAACCTAGATGAGTAACTTATCCCTTAATTCTTTCAAACTTGAGGAACATAGTATTAATTCAACTATAATCTTACATGGGTTGATCCGGTTAAGGCATCTACCCTCTATACAAAGGTTAAAGCCTTTAGATTTGTGTAAACCCTTTCTTTTCCCAACAATAAAAGTTGAAACAAGAAAAGTCAAAAAGTCATTAAAGTGAAGAAGAGTTTATGAAATATCAAATTCACAACCCAAAATCATCTTTTAACATTCAGGCTCCCATAACCCTAGTTATGGGGACTTAGGCACACATTTCTACCCAAGAAAGAGAAGAAACCATTGTCTTCTTCATAAATTAATTTAAAGTTTACTTACAAAAGTTGCAATTATTGTTATTTAATCTTCAATAGAAAATATGATTAAGGAATTTAAACCCACAAATCTTCAATGAATCTTAGAGAAAGACTATGTAACAATTATTTTCAGTGTGGAAAAACCCTAATAAAAGATAAGAGAGACTTGATAAAACCAAAAACTGGGTATTTATATGTTCCCAGCCAAAAATAATTAAAAATTCAAACTTTAAAAACCCATGTCAAAAGTGACAGCCAAAGTGGTAGTCCGTTGCAAGGCTAGCGGTCCTCCACTTAGTCAGTCGCTAATAATCCCGGAGATCACTTTCTGGATAAGACTATTTGTCAAAGTAGTGGTCTGTCACAAGACTGACAGTCAACCATTTTGACCTTCACTTATGATCCTTGAGAGTCATGTTTCGGATAGTCCTAACGGCCAAAGTAGTAGTCTATTTCAAGGCCGATGGTTCATCTTGTTGGCCATCGCTGAGGATTTTAGGATGTCTGGTTCCGTTTAGTGATAACGGCCGAAGTGGTGGTCCATTGCAAGACCGACAGTCCACCATGTTGGCCATCGCTAGGTCTTTTAAAGTCATGGCTTCTATTTGGAGCTGACAGTTGAGTTGCTGGTCCATTACAAGACTGACGGTCCACCATTTTGACCATCAAAAGTGTTTTTTTGCTAATTCTCTAAGTCTTTTCCTTCAGCTAACTCCTTACCTTGAAACACTAAAAACCACCATTAAATACAAACTTGGTTGCTTGAAAACATGCAATTTTCCAAAGGAAAAGATGAAAAATATTCTGTCAAAAGCCTAAACATCAATTCCCTCAACTTAATATAATTGTTTGTCCTCAAGAAACTCAGCACCAAATTGCAAATTTGAATAATACAATGATGAGAATTTACTACTGAACCAAATCTCACACAACCATTCTATTGTCATCCAAATCATACGGTTTAACATGTCAGAGTCTATAACCATCATTGTTTCAAATTCAATTCATCTACATAATAATGATATAAGAATCTTCAGAGATCAACCAAATTAAGTATGACTCAAGTTGCCCTCACGGAAAAAGAGATCCACTACTTAGTATATTTTATGTATATAAATCAAAACCCTCTCACTCATCAAAGATGTAACCAACATAGCACATGCACCCATAAGCTTGCCTTTATCATCTAATATGCCCCTTATATTTGATTTCCAAGATCAAGTAGGTCTTTTCTAGGCTAGTAATAATGTATCAGGCTAGGTCAGGATGGAATTTTGGGCAAAAGTGACTAAGAACTAGGCTTTAACTCTCTTGGTCTTCAAATTCTCCTTACCAAGGAAATTTATTTGCTAGCTCACTTACTCTTTTTTCATTCATTCATGCTTTACCATAATAAACCCCCCCTCACCCCTTATATATATATATATATATATACACATATAGACATTAGACACCTTCAACTTAGGTTGATTTCATAAGTCAACGTGCACATTGTCTTAACTAGACCAGGGCCAAATGTGCTAATTTAAATTCTAGAACAGTCGTACAATAGTCACCCTCAACATAGGTGTTTTACCTAAGTTTAGGTACACATTGCCCATTACTTGTTCAGGGCCATTGGTAGGAGTCAACATCTAAAAAAGAGTTAACTAGAATGCTTGGTGATGAAAAAAATTAACAAAGACTCAAAGAAGGGTTCAAAAATGGAAAAATTATTTTTGGTTGGGTTAATTACTTTGGCTAAGTGGACTAAAAGCACAACGTGGCCTGCTATCACTTCTTATCCTATCAACTACAGAACATCATCAATTAGACCAGGTAAGTTCTAGGTACTTTACTATGTCAGAACTAATACAAATACTCGCACATATAGTGGCAAATGAGACACACTCATTCTAATATTCTTAAGATTTGCATCACATGTCATGTATATTTATAGGTCAATGCCAACTACAGATTTACTAATAGTCGAGAACATATCCTAGGAGATAAATAAACAGTCACATGAAAATAGTCCTAGCTTTGTTCAACCATCATTCATCATCCATATTTACAACAAGATACTAATACAACACTTTTATTCCATGGACCAATATTGACAACATAACAAGACTTAAAAACAAGAAAAATAAAAATCTTAAGTTAAACCTAGAAAATAAAAATGCAAACTTAACATGGCCCTAGACATGCTGATTCTACTAGATAGCACATGGTAGGGTTCATAATATCGAAAACATAACCCCCCATGATACAAGTACACCACCCTAACATAAAAACATATACATTGTCCTCAAAGAATTAAATTAAAGTACAAAGAAATAGATATACATATTTTACCTCTTCTTCATCTGAGGCATCTGTGAAGTGTGGTGAGGTTCCTGTGACCTCACGTGGTGTAATTTTGGCCCCTGTGGTGGTAGGGGCACTGAAAACCCTACCCTCTTTGATCGGAGAAAACATCTCTCGAACTGATGTTGAACTTTACCCTCTTGCAAAGGCTGCACTAGTAGATACTCCTACTGTTTTATCTTTCTCTTTCTTCTTTCTCTTTTCTTCATCTTTCTTTGATTTCTTTAGTGCTCTCTTTAGATCATTTTGTTCTTGTTGCTTCGGTGTCATTTCTATTCCCTTTCTCCACTTTTCAACTTTCCTTGTAGCTCATTCATCCATGTTTTGCTTTTCTTTATCTTTCATAGGTCTTCCCATTAGGTCCACAATGCCTTCATCATCATCACTCATCACTAAGGCTCGGTCAAAAACAATCTTTTATGCTATCCTTCCCTATAACTCTGCTATATTAGTCTTCGCCTGCTCAAATTCAACCATGATCTTGGCAAGATCAGGGAGGGATAGTGCATCTAGCTTTTGTTGATTTGGTGCTCCATGCTGTCCATCCTAGCTTGAATATTCTAGAATGGATGGATTACCTCATCTATAATTCCATCAATAAAAGGCTTAAATTCTGATGCCCACTATCTAATTATCTCTAAAACCTCTTTTACAGTTTTACTGATTTTGCAAAATTTTCCTGCGTTAACCAGTATTTGGCAAAGTATGATCCACCCATAGATTGTGTAGAACCCAACCCCACAGAAGTACTTGGAGGCACATACTCGGGTAATACATAAGTGGCAATGGGCAAAGGAATACCTGCAAGAATTTCTGTAGCATCGAGAACTGGTGTAGACTGAGTTTGATAAGCTGGAGGCTTGGTGACATACATCTCAAATTTTGAGTCATCTTTTAACTTCTTAATGTCCTATCTATGTGTAGACAGGAGTTCATTGTCAACTCCATATATCAGCGGTATACCATCCTATTTGCATAACTCGGTGATTAAGCATAGGAACGGCAATTCACTGGTTGTTTTATATACCCTCACGAACATCTCATCCAAAATAATCTAAAGTTAACTTGCAAGACTAAAGGTAAGCTTTCCACCAAAAGGACTCGGTCTTTATCCAAGTTTCCGTTATTTTTTGTTGGCATCAACTTTAAGAAAATAATAGCCCACCAAAACTTAGCCTTGAAGTTAATGGAATATTTAGCAAAATGCTCCCATGGATTAGTCAACCTAGAGGGGTTACAATTATCATTCAATAATGAAGCCACCCAAGGCGTCTGAGTGGATGCAGTTCTCAACCTATACTTAAGATCAGGTGTAGTAGGAAAAGCCTCGTATTCTGGCCTGAGCATCATCCTATTGATTGTTCAGGCTAAAATATTAATAGTGACTCCTCGGACAGGTACGAACTCTCTATTTAGCAAGCTTGCAACCAACGTCCCCTTTGGATATTTCTTTTCTACTTGTACAATATAATTGGCAAAGAATTCCCTTACCCAATTTGGTTGATACTCTCCTGGTGGCCTGCTCATCCATGCTAGTTCATACTCATTGAAATGGCATTCCAACTCAGGATATTCATGTAGCTTTTTTGTCACAATCTGATATTCCCCTACGAATGGCCTTTTTATCTCTCCTGCTGTAGGTGTCAATCCATTATGAAATTTCTCTCGTACTCTCTCTATTTTACTTATAATCGCCTTTCAAACTTGAGGATCCTTATTATTAATAATGGTAGCATTCTAAAGTTCAGTATCTACATCAATAACCTCCATTTGTCCTCCCATATTAGCAGCCTTAGTTTCACCCTCAACAGGCTCGGGTTGATTTGTAGCGAACGTTGCCTCATCTAGGCTTGAGCTGGTACTGCTTGTGCTACTATCTCTCTCTTTTTTACATAGGGAAAGCATGGGAATTTACCTTTCACGTTGCCTAGTTTGTAAGCAAGTGCAGATTTACCTCAACCCCTTTGAGATCTTCCTCCTATATTTACAGGGATTTTGCAAAACATAAGGCCTGGAAAAAAGTAAAGACCTAGTTCATAACACAAAAACATCCTAACAGTGAAAACTTAAACTTGACGACCACACTGGTGGTCCTTCAGGTAACTGGTGGTCCACCAGGTGGGCCGTCAGGTCTTATCGAGAAGACCTAAAAATTTAGAGAGTTGTGATGTTCCATATAGTAGTCCGTCGCAAAGTTAATGGTCCACCACTTTGGCTATCAGATCTTAACCAGCGAGTGTAATTTCTAGGATTCTTGCGATAGTCTATTTGGTGGTATGTCACATCATTGATAGTCCACAATTTCAATCATCACACCTGCTTCTTCATATTCAGGATTCAATTCGGCATTTTATAAAACATCTAGCATACAACCCTAATTTTTTTGGCAAAAACTGACACCAACTTCACATTTATGCACATAATTTCACACTTTTGAGCATACGGGTTACTCACACATTGCCTACATAGTATATATTATCGTTCCAACCTCAAAACAAGTTAAATAAAAAGAAGAAAAACAAGATTACCTTTTATCAACTAACCAATTATTCATTTTATGTCTTTACAATTCAAAAAAAGATGAATAGGGTGGTGCTCATTCCTTGGTTTTGCAGTAGCTTCTACTTTTACTTGCTTGCAAATTAGAAAATCAAGCTTCACTTAAAACTCTATATTTTCTCTCAAGGTTATTTGTAATGAAAATAAAGAAAAGAGGTGGTCACTTAAATGGGGAAAAAGGGAGAAGATAGGGAGTCCCATGAAGAGCAAATGCCTTCAGATGCTTTGAATCCAAAGGAATTTGGTCAGTTGAAGAAGTTGAAAAGGGTACAACGTATGGAACCGCTCCTTTACCTCTTTAAAATCAATTAGACCAAATACGTTTCACTTAATAAAGAACAGTTTTAATACGATTCGACCCAGTGCTAGGTTAACAGGGATGGCTACTACGACGGTCCGTCAGAAATATGACGGACCACTATTTGGGTCATTTCTCCTTACTGGAACAAGGTCACTTAAGTTTCATTTTGATGGTCCAAGTGGTGGTCCACCAAATTTGTGACGGTCCACCACTTTGGCTGTTGCACCTTACCAAAACATTGTCACCTCAGTTTAATTTTGATGGTCCAAGTGATGGTCCACCAACTTTGTGATGGTCCACCACTTTGGCTGTCGCAACTTACCAGAACCTGGGCAACTCAGCTTGATTTTGATGGTCAGTATGGTGGTCCACAAATTTAGTGTTGTTCCAGCACATTGGCCATCAACTTTTTCCAGTGAATGAAATTTTCATCCTCTTTGCGATGGTTGAAATGGAGGTCTGTCAGGTGACTGATGGTCTACCAATTCGGTCGTCACTTTTGTTCCAGTAGCTCAGATTTTCAACCCTTTCTCCAATTGTATTACTCATTTTTGCTACATTTTCAATCCTGCACACTTCACAAACACATCAAAAATGCACTAGAACAACAAAATAAATTAACTAATGCTTTAAAACAACACACAACAGGTTGCATCCCAACAGTGCCTTAATTATAGTCACAACATGACTCAGTTATCTCGATTACACAGACTTCATCGATATAGATAGTATCCCTACTCCTTATCGAGTCCATTGAACTGATATACAGTTTCACACACTGCCCATTTACCTTGAAGATACTTCTATCTTTATTTTTAAGTACCACTACTCTAGATGAGTAGACTTGACTCAATTTAAATGGTCTAGACTATTTGTATTTGAGCTTACGTGGAAAAATTTTGACTCTGGAGTTGAACAAAAGCACAAGTCACCTTTCAGGAAATCCCATTTTTCAAACCTATGGTCATGGTACTTATTCATTCTTTCCTGATATTGATCAGCCCAATCATTAGCTCCAAGATGGAACTCATCCATCTTATTTAGCTGGCCCATTCTTATATTCATAGCCTTATTCTAATTCAAGTTAAGCCACTTCAGTACCTACAACGCTTTATGCTCTATCTCAATCGGCAAATAACATGCCTCACCATAAACTAATTGATATGGCGACATGCCATAGGTGTCTTGAAAGTCATTCGATATGCCCATAAAGCATTATTCAGCTTCCTAAACCAATCCTTCCTTCTAGTATTTACAGTCTTGGAAAGTATAGCTCTAATTTCCTATTAGAGATCTCTAACTACCCACTATTTTGCGGGTGGTATGGTGTAGCCACTTTATGTTGTTTAACTCCATAATTTACAAAGGCAACTCTGAACATCTTATTGCAAAAGTGTGATCCCCCATCACTGATGATGGTACGTGGTACCCCAAAGTGATATAAAATGTTTTTCCTCAAGAATACAATAACCCTCTTCCCTTAATTACCTGCTAGAGCCACTGCCTCAATCCATTTTGACACATAGCCAACGACAACTAATATGTACTTCATCCCAAATGAGCTCACAGAGGGCCCAATAAAATTAATGCCCCAGACATCAAATAACTATACCTCCAGTATTTTAGACATTGGCATCTCATGTTGATTTGAGATGGACCTTTGCCTTTGACATTGGTCACACCTCTTCACAAACTCGTACGCATCTTTGAACAAAGAGGGAAAATAGTAGCCACTCTGAATCACATTCCTTGCAGTCCGATCACCTTCAATGCAACCTACAATTGGGGAAGCATGACTTGCTTCCAGTATACTCAAGATATCTACTTCTGGGATGCACTATCTAATAATTCCATCTGTAAACCACCAAAAAAAATATGGCTCATCCCAGAAGTAATATGTCACATCATGGAGAAACTTTTTCCTTCAATGAAAGGAAAGATTCTATAATATTACTTGACTCACTACATAATTCTCAAAGACCACATACCAAGGTACTTTTTTTAGCAGTACAACCAATATTTTCTTATCCGTAAAGGAATTATTAATATCTAACTTATTCTTGGCTGCCTATTTGCCTTCGAGTTTGGATAGATGATCTGCTACCTGATTCTCACTTCCTTTTTGATCCTTGACCTCAAAGTCAAATTCCTAAAATAGCAATACCCACCATATCAGCCTTGGCTTAGCATGCTTTTTCTCCATTAAGCACCTCAAGCCAGCGTGATCAGTGTGCACCACTACCTTGGTACCCTACAGATATGCCCGAAACTTCTCAAAATCATACACAACTTCTAAAAGTTCCTACTCAGTCATGGTATAATTCTTCTGGGCCCTATTCAATGTCTTGCTTGCATAATATATCGGATGGAACAGTTCCTCTTTTTTTTGGCCAAGAACAGCTCCAAGTGCCTCTTCACTAGCATCATATATAATCTCGAATGGTTTTTTCCAGTCAGGAGCAACAATAATTGGAGCCACCACTAGTTTCATCTTAAGACATTCAAAAGCCTTTCTACAGTCATCATCAAAAGTAAACTTAACCTCCTTCTCCAAATGTTTGCAAAGTGGGTTTGTAATCTTACATCGCTGAAAAGTGACAGGTTCCTTACGCAACCTGAAAGGCATCCTTTTAAAAGATAATGTGCCATATAGATACGTGAATGTTATCTTCTCCTGATCTTCAGAAGTAATAGAAATTTGGTAGTAACCAGAATACCCATCTAAGAAATAGTACCAACCGCTTCCTAGTTACCGATCAAGCATCTAATCCATGAAAGGCATTGGAAGTAGTCCTTCAGTGTTCGTGAGTTGAGTTTTCTGTAATCAATACACACCCTCTACCTAGTAATAGTCCTGAGTAGGAAAAACTCATTCTTCTCATTAGCTAGAACTGCCATGCCCCCTTTCTTAGGCACGCACTAAATAGGACTCACCCACTTATTATCTGAAATGGGGTATACTACACATACATCTAGCCACTTGATAATTTATTTCTTTACCACCTCTTTCATAGGTCAATTTAGATTATGCTGATTCTCAATAGTAAAAAGAAAATCTTCCTCTAGCTGAATCTTATATGTACATATACCAGGAAGGATACTGATGATGTCTGCAATTGTCTAACCAATACCCCTCTTATATCACTTAAAAATAGAGATAAGAGCTTCCACCTTTTGCTTACTTAGATCAGAAACAATAATCATAGGTAGTGTATTGCCACTACCTAGGAACACGTACCTTAAATACCTGGGCAACTCCTTCAGCTCCAAGGTAGGTTGCTCTTCGATAGAAGGATTTTCAGGTGAACTTGGATGATTTTTCAAGTCCAAAGCAGACTTATTAGGTGTATATGAATAAGACCCCATGCCTATTAAGGCACACATTGTCTTCTCATAATCTTCAATACCGTCATGATCAAAATTCATCAATACAGCAGCTAAAGTCTCCACCGCAATTTTTTATTCTATAGGTACTTCCTGATCCTCTTCATAATAAACATCCACAATAGAAAAGACGCTCAACTCTTTATGATGTTTCATGGATTGACATACCTCAAATTGAACTACTTTATTATTTAACCTAAATAGTAGATTATTTGACTTCAAATCAATAAGTACACTCTAAGTTGCGAGAAAAGGTCTACCCCAGATTATGAGAACCTCGAAGTCTACCTCACAATCGAGAATGACCAAATCAGTTGGAAATATAAAACTGGACAACTTAACTAATAGGTCATATAGAATCCTTATAGGCCGCTTTATAGACCTATCTTCCATAACTAATCTCATGTTCACTGGAGTAGGATCCCCAAACCCAGTTTCTTATACATAGAAAATAGCATCAAGTTTATACTGCAATAGTGCATAGAATAGTAATGGCTCTTGGGTTTGCCTTCTTCTGTACTAAAGACCTTACAGAGATAGCACCACAATGATGGATATTATCCATTAGCTTATAGCTAATTAGTTGTTTCTTCGTGACAAGGTCTTTCATGAATTTTTCATACTTGGGCATCTTCTCCAATGCTTCCACTAATGGAACAAATTAATTGTCAACTACTTTAGCATGGCCATAAACTTTCTAAACTTTGTGTCATCGGCCTTCTTTGTAAACCAACAGGGAAATAGAGGGGGTGGTTTTGGCAGCATACTAACTACCACTTTAGTTTTCTTTCCATTCCTCTTCTCCAACTCATCACCCTACCGATGAGTGCATGGTGTATTATCAAAAACATCATCCAGTCTCTTAGAATTCACTGGATAACTTTCTTCATGCTCAATATCCTCTTCCATCATATCTTTACTCATATCATGGCCCATAGATGAGCCTAGTAATACCTTACCACTCCGTGTGGTAATTTTCATGAAAGAGCCATTATTTTAAGGGTTCTAAACTGTATCACTTGGCAACGTTGTACTCTTTCTCTGATTCAACACTACTGAGAGTTGTCTCAGTTGCTGCTTTAACTGTCTGATAGAAGTAGAGTGTGAGTTTACCAACTAACTCATGGTAGACAAATAACTCTTCATAATAGTCACCCAAGAGTTGGTAGCCTCAACTCCCTTCAATATTTTCTCCATTATTTCCTCCATAGACATCTTTCAAGAACTAGTTATAGCATTATCTTTGCTTCCAAGAGGTACATATAGTCCACACCTATCGTTCTTGCTCTTCTAGTTACCTTGATATCTATCCTTACAACCATTTTTGTCATAATAGTTACAACCTTGACTTCATTGGCTATTGCCTCAGAACCCCCTGATTATTTAGATAGTTCACCTCTTTTTCCAAATCAAAGTCAGCTCTTCCTTGGGATGCAACAACTTTCACTTTCTCTATTTTTCCAGAAAATAAATGCTTCGTCAGTAAATCCATCTGTGTCTTCAAGTGTACTATGTCCTAGTCATGTTATTCCTTTTTCTTGCACTGCTCTATAGTCATACTACCAGACACAGTAGGGCTTGCTACCATAGAATCCCTAGTATGCCAAGCTCTACTCTATTTGGTCATTTGATCAAGCATCTCCCATGACTTTGGAAAAGTAGGGTCAACAAATGACCCTTCTGCAGCATTATCTATGACTGGCTTTATGATATATTTCAAATCCCAATAAAGAATCTCTATAAAGTAAATATCCATCATATTATGGGTTGGGCATTGCATCAGCTTCTTTTGAAACCTCTCTCAGGTCTCATAACGTACTTCAATGGGAAGCTGTCGAAAGTTACTAATTTAATCTCTCAACTGTACCATCCTAGAAGATGGAAAGAACCTTTCTAGGAAAGCCTCTTTCAACTGCCTCCAGTTAGTTATAGAGTTAGGAGTCAATCTATTTAGCCAAAGTGTTGCCTCTCCAGACAAAGACAAGGAAAACAAATGCAGGCAGATAGCATTCTGACCCACTCTTAGATGACCCAAAGACATGTAAATGATGACAAAGTTCACCAGAAGCATGTTTTGATCATCTTCGGGATGACCACCAAACAACCCCTTAAGATGAAGGAGTTGAATTATCATACTGGTAATATTAAATTTAGCTCCAGGTGCTAGAGGTGGAGGAATGATAGCTCCAGTTACACCTACTCCATCCATTCCATCTTCATCATCATTCAGATCAAACTGCACTGGTTGATGCTCTTGCCTTGCCATAAAGGGCCGATTTTTATTTACATTGTGGTTTACTGGTGCAACCACATTCTCCGCAGGCCTTGAATTGACAGGGTCTAATGAATCATCATCCCCTAAATCATCATTATAAGGATTAGGATGATGTTCTAGCTGGCTATCATTCTGTTGATTAAGTTGAGTTCTAGCCAGAGCGTCTTGTCTTTTCGCATTTTGGGGGTCTGCCATTCTGCTAATTAACTGCAGTTTTGGATGTATTGTTAATAATGGTGCACCTGATCTCTATTTACTTAGCATTAACTAATACCCTACATAGAACAAAAACAAATAATAAAAGTAAAATTTAGGAAACTTGACCAAAGGTCAATTAACAAAGACGAACTTAATTACAACCATATTGCCCGACAATAGCACCAAAGTTTGATACACCCGAATTACAACTCTCGTTAGATAGTGTAAGTGGTAACTATAAAATATATAAGTTTGGTGTCAAATCCTATAGGGAATACTGTGTTCACTAAGTATTATAGTTATTACTAGACTATTGATCGAAGGTTCCAGAATAGAGGGGGATTTTGATTTGTCAATTATATTCATATATATGTCATAGAAATTAATCCAACTATAGGTTATATTGCAAATAGTAATTCAATATGAGAAGTCAAACTAGAGTTATGGTTATCAAGATGCTTAAGCAGCTAGGGTTGTGAACTATTTTGGATTCCCAATGAACAATTCTTATTGAAAGAGTAATTGAATTCCTTAGTTTACCCATTAGTTTCTCAACCTAGATGATTAATTTATCCCTTAATTCTTTCAAACTTAAGGAACATAGTATTAAATCAACTATAATCTCACATGGGATGATCCGGTTAAGGCATTTACCCTCTATCCAAAGGTTAATGCCTTTAGATTTATGTAAACCCTTTCTTTTCCCAACAAGCGCTTTTCTATTTGAAAAAGTGTTGTTCTTGGGCTCACTTTTCAATTTTTCAACCAAGAAAATTCATCAAAGTGAAGAAGAGTTTATGCAATATCAATTATTCATGGGAATCTACTAGATTCACAATCCAAAATCAGCTTTTAATATCTAGGCTCCCATAACCCTAGTTGTGGGTGCTTAGCAACATATTTCCACCCATGAAATAGAAGAAACCATTGTGTTATTTTAATTCAAAGTTTACTTACAAAAGTCACAGTTGTTGTTCTTCAATCTATAATAGAAAATATGATGAAGGAATCTAGATCCACAAATCTTCATCAAAAGTGACGGCCAAAGTGGTGGTCCGTCGCAAGGATGACAATCCTCTACTTGGTCGGTCGCTACTGATCCTGGAGAGTCACTTTTTGGATAAAACTGCCGGTCAAAGTGATGGTCTATCACAAAACTGACGGTCCATTATTTTTACCATCGCTGATGATCCTTGAGAGTTATGTTCTGGATAGTCCTTACGGCCAAAGTGGTGGCCCATCGCAAGACCGATGGTTCACCATGTTGGTCATGGCTGAGAATTTTAGGTTGCATGGTTTTATTTAGAGCAGGTGGTAAAAGTGGTGGTCCATTACAAGATCAACAGTCTAACATGTTGGCTGTCACTGGGTTTTCTGAAGTCATGGCTTCGGCTTGGACTTGATGGTCCACCATTTTAACCATCAATAGTGTTTTTCTATGAATTCTCTGAGTCATTTCCTTCAGCTAGATCCTTACCCTAAAACACTAAAAATTAGTATCAAATACAACCTTGGTTGCTTGAAAACATACAATTTTCCTAATAAAAAGATGAAAAATATTCCGTCAAATGCTCGAACATCAGTCAGCTCATCCAAAAAACTATTGATGGTACATAAATTTTCAATTCTACTTGAAAGGTATCAGGTTATTTCAATAAAGCACAATAAACCTAAAGAGTTAAGAAGCCATGGGGAACATAAACCTTGTGTTCACCAACAACTGATTACAACCGAAGTTGATATTCGCCAGCAGTTTGATATTTCTACCTAAAGCCCTTTATTTACTTTTCCAGTTCTACCTTTTGATAACAACAACTGAGAGCCATGATACCACGTATTACCTTGTGACTCAACTCCAACTTTTGTTTAGTTACTATATTGGATAGCGACCGTATCATCTTCATAGTGAAGGTGTAGCTTGGATGTCACCAAAATTTAGTGACGTTGTCGGGTAATATGGTGTTAATTTGTGAATTAACGTTGTTGAAGTTCATGGGTTTTTTAATTTTGGTTTTGTTATTAATTGGGTATACTTTGGTGTATACATAACACATAGAGGTGAGGTAACCCATATTTACAGTGAATACAAATCTAGAGAGGACCCAAAAACACCTAGTAGGATGATGAAACAAAAAAGATATAATATTCCTAAGAGGGTTTATGATGATGTGCCTCCCCCTCCTCCTAAAGAAGTTTACGATACCGTTGATAAGAAGATAAGAGTGCTTTTAGAAAAATCCATTAATAAGATGAAGGCAATAGAAGAAACTCAACGAATAGCTAGGGAGGGAAAGTTAGCTAAGCAGAGAAAAGAAGCAAACCATCGAGCAGTACTCAGTGAGAATAAAAATAGAGCTAAAGGTGCCCTTGTTCAAGTGATACCAGCATATTAGTATGTGCAGCCATATATAGATAATGATGAAGATCCAGAATACATTGAACTGACAGAGACTGGAGCCATTATCCCTCCTATTTTATCCCCAGGCATTAAGTTTGACAAAACGGTCGTAATGATCAAGATTTTAAATCTAAAATTTATATGTTCTAGTTTGCCTACAGATAATGCAAATATGCATCTTACGACTGTCATCAAGATCTCAAGTTTGTACACCATTCCAGGGGTGAATATGGAAGCTCTTAGAATGAGGTCGTTCCCCTTCTTACTTATAAGAGAAGCATCATTATGGCTAAGTAAACTGCCAAGAGGATCTATCACTACCTGGAATAAGTTACGTAGGTAATTCTTGAAGTAGTTCTTTCTTTCATCTAGGATATTATCGCTTAAGGATGAGATCTATAATTTCAGGCAGCTGCAGTCAAAATCTATGTATGAGGCATAGTTCAGGTTCAAGAAAATACTGAGTATGTTGCTAATAGATCAGATGTCAGGGACGAGCTTATTGGATATATTTTATAGAGGCTTGACCATCTGTTCCAGAGCCATGGAAGACACTATCCCTGGAGGATATTTTATGAGACTACATTGACAGACAGCTTTGGAGATGCAAGATCAAATCTTGCTCACTAACTGAAAGTGGAAAACTTAGGAGGCGGAGAGGGGATCTGGCATATATGCTATTGGTCCCTCCTGTGACCAAAAAGTAGCAGATGATTCAATAGCATAAGAGATTGCACTGCTAGGAACTGATCTTGGGCTACTGGCAAAGAAGTTTGTAGCAGAAAGTTTTGAGAAAGTGAACACATTAGGATCACAGAGTTCAACTGGCAAAGCTTATGAGACAAGAGTTAAAGCAGGAAGAAAACTATTTGGAAAATCAATGATCAGGTTCTTGAGACCAAGGTCAAGGGAACCAAGGTCAAAAATACTATGATAGATATTGATACCATAGTAGGGAGTAATATGGTGACTGAAGGAAGAAGGATGACTACAGAGAGAAAGCAGATAGATACATTCAACCTAGCAGAAGAGATGCAACATCAAGAATGGAAGAGATGTTATATAAGATAGTAAATGGTCAAGAAAATTCGGAGATTAAGTTTGACATCTCAGGGTTGACCCAAAAGGTCGAATCCTATGCCACTACTATTAAGCATTTAGAGCACTAGTTTGGGTAGATGTCTGCCACACTAAACTAGAGGTAGTGTAATACCCGACTCTAAAAGATTTTTTCCATTATATGACTCCTCCCTTGATTCGTATGCACAACATACGAGTGGTATTTTGAAATCATATCTAAAATAGTGTGGCATGGTAAGCAATCTATTAAAGGTACGACTTGACCCTGGGAGTTGTCAAGAAGGGTACGAGTCGAATGAGGCCAAGAAAAGAGAAAATCAATAATGACTCCTTAAGAATCTATACAAGGTACAAGTAGGAGGTTAAGAGTCGTATGAACAAGATATGAGTCATAGGTTAAACTCATAGGTTGATTGGTGTGTTCCCTCATAGAGACTGCCAAGCTTATGAGTTATGGAGGCTAGTCGTACCATTTCATACGAGTCATAGGGTAGACTTGTAAAGACTGGAAAGTAAATTCTGAGAAGTTAAGGGGCTTTTTGGTCTTTTCTCCTTATAACTCTAAACCCACGACCCTATACTAAGGATAGGTGTTACTTTTCCCCTCTTTCCCATCGATTAAACCATACAAAATATCTTATTCCATTCTCAATAATAAGATTAGGGCTTCTCTCAAGATTGTCTCCCAAGTCTCAAAGATCAAGTTTACTTCACCAAGCCAAGAACTTCGAGTATGTAGAGTTTATGAACAAGGATATTCTTTCATCCTTGTGCCCAAAACTTATTTTAAAGTTAAAGTAGTATGATTTGTAATTAGGCTTCATACCTAAATTATATTGTCTTAAGATTATGAAATTATTATGTGATTCAAGTATTAAAGTGCATAAATTTTGTCATATATTTATGTTTCGACATAATGATTTTCTATTATGATTTGAATATCATAAGTTTGATTTAAAACATTAATTAAAGATTTCCAAATGAGTTTTAAGTATGATATTGTATTAACATTTATATTAAATAAAATTTGAAATTTAGGGCTTAAGTACAAGCACTAAGTTTACAAGAAAGTTTGATATTTTGATTCAATAACAAGACTTGAAATCCACAATTGTTCATCTTGATTATGATTTAAAGTAAAGAAAAGCATAATTAGTTTCTAGTATATAAACTCTTATGCTATTTTAAGGTAGATTTCTTAAGTAAGAGAACATATATGTATAAACTTAAGGAGTAGCATTTATCACCGAGAAGGGAATGCAGATGAGTGTATCCTAAATTTCCAAAAACTATGAGCCAATGTAGGTTAAGTTTTTCCCCAATATAGATGAAGTTAAGGATGGTGATCACTAAATTATTGCTCTTTTCTGATGGTAATGATAGAACAACTCTCCCCAATGTGGGTAAGATGTTGAAGTCCAATGTAGCTCACATGGTTTATGTCGGTTAGAAGAATCTTCCATGAAAAGGATTAAAAGTAAAGATTTTGAGAAACTAAGCATTATGGATCACTAAGTTATTCATATGCTTCATGATTTAAGATTTATGATCTTAAAGTTTTTAAGTTTTAATCAAGTCTAAGGTAAGTCATTTACGTTTAGCTTGCATCATTTAAAAGTTTGTAAATTTATTCAGTTATTGTCTTACTTACCCATTCAGCCCCACATGCTCCTATTTGCAGCAGCACGATTAAATTTAGCATCATTAATTACATTCTTCGTTGTGGTGACTCCTCATAGTCCGAGGGACCAGATTATCCAATTTCCTTTATGGATAATAGTACTTAACCATTTTATTTCAATTTTATTTTCGTGTCTATCCCAGTGGCTTTTTAGTCATTAGTAGAGGCTTCTATGATAGTGAATGTTTAAGTTTAAAATCAAGAAGTTTTTGTAATATTTTAAAGTTAAAGATTCACTTTAAGTTATAAGATTGTTTATTTTTAGTTTTTTCTATATGATAGCCATCCTAATTACATGAGTTTTGAACTGAAAAGATATCATGGGTTAGCTTTGGGCTATACTATGTGATGTCTAGGGGTTACTCTTAGGGAATTACAGGCAGCTAGGTACCCTGCCAAGCAATACTATGCAAAATCTAAAAAATGAAGATCATGTTCATTCCATTACCACAAGGAATGGTACGACTACTATGGATCCCCCATTACCTATTGTAGAAGCACCAAGGCATGAGGAGGATCCAATTTATAAGGCATTTATGTTAGTGATTGAAAAGGAAATAGATTATCATGAAGCAGTTGGTAAGGAAAAAGGTAAGGTTCCAATTGTTAAGCAAGAAATAAGAAAGATTCCTAGATCACCCCCACCTTTTCTTCAACAACAAAAGTTGAAAAGAAAGGAAAGAAAATTCAAGCAATTCATTGAGAAATTGAATAAGTTGAGATTGAATATTTCTCTTCTTAAGGTGTTGGAGCAGATTCTTAGATATGTCAATTTTATAAATCAATTTGTGACAAAGAAGAAAGGAGCTATGATCGAGGATGTTAATGGGTTTTACCGCTGTAGTTCATTCACTATTAGGTCGCTAGCCTAGAAAAAAGGTGATCCCGGAGCATTCACTATACCATGTACTATTGGGTAATCCAAATTAGATGAAGCTTTATGTGACTTAGGTACTAGCATAAATTTGACGTTGTTGGCTATATTCAAGAAATAGGGATTGATCCTTACTATACCTGTTGTAATGCAGCTATTAGTGGTTGATTGCATGGTGAACAAATATGTGGGCATTTTATTTGATGTGATTGTAAGAGTTTATAACTTTATCATTCCTGCTGACTTTGTTCTTCTAGACTGTGAGGTTGACATCAAGATGCCCATCATATTAGGGAGACTATTTATGGACATAGATAGCGTGATAATTGATATGGAAAAAGAAGAGTTGAAGTTTAGAGTCAACGATGAAGAGGTCATGGTATTTGGGTCCAAGAGAGGTCACATAGGAGACTTGCAGGATCTAGATATGCCATATGACTAGGCGCTTAAAAGGGCCTGACAATTCGATATATATTGTAGTTGTTGAGAGGTAGAGGCATACAATGATAAAAGTAAGTGCATCTTCTCGTAGTGCACCGCCACCACCATTGCCTCTGCTAGTTGATATGCCCCCATTTGGGGATGCTCATGACACGGACTCCTAGTGCATCCCAGGTATGTTCTTACTTCTCTTTGTTTTATATTATTTTAGCACATTGAGAAAGTACATAGTTTTTAGTTGGGGGTGGGGTAAACCTAGCTACTGTGAGTTTTTGTCATCATGCTTCTTTACTTGTCGGCTATAGTAATGTTGTAAAACTAGCTTGTCCAGGTTAATTTGTGTTGTATTATGTTTTTTTTTGTACTGTGTTGTATTTTTGTGTAACTAGGATTTAAGTATTTAGGGTAGTAGTCATGTTTTAATTAATTATTGAGAAAAGTGATAGCCTTCCAAAATTGTGTTTTAGAACTGTGTGAATGTACATATGTGTGGACATTGTGGATCTTGTTATGGCATTAGGATTAGAGACATGATAATTACTTACTAACAATTGTATGAACCGGATAAGTAGTAGTTTGTAATATTGACTCTAGCCATGCGTGTGTGAGATGATACTTAGTTCCCCTTGTGTGTTGAATTTTGAACTTTCCCAATTAGTCTTGCCTAGGTTGAAGGATAGGCGATTAGGAAAAGATCAAAGGCTATTTTTTTTATTTTAGTCTACTTTTAGCCTAAATGATCTTCCTTCTATTAAATAGTATCCCTTGATCCCTGTTTTGATCCTTATACCCAATTTTTCTTATTTCACCATATCACCTTCCCATTTGTATTGTATTAACCTATTTTGGCCCTGGTCCTCCTAAGATATTGTGCATCTCTACTCAGGCGAATCTCCTAAGTTGAGGGTGGCTATCATGGGGTATGTGATGTAAAGTCGGTATGTAGAAGGTTAAAATAAGATAAAAAGTTAGTAGAGTTGGGTGTGGTTGCAATAAGAAAAGAAAAAGAAAAAGAAAAGGAAAATTATGAAAAAAAAATAAAAGACCACACCCAACCTGGATGTACTTTAAAACAAAGAGAGAGAAATAAGGGTGAAAAAATATTAAAAATAGGCTAATAAGTGGGATCCCAAAGGTTAGTATAGTACCAAGGAGTCTTAATCCCTTAATATGTCCACATATACCATACCAGCCCCCAAGCCTACATTACAAGCCTAGAAGGGTCCTATAGTGATCCCAACATGATTATCTGAATACTAAGGTACAAAAAATAAGGGAAAGCTAATGGTATTTGAGGCATATTGATTGGACCTTCTCTTCTGAGTGTGAGTGTCTCTTGACTGTCCCTGTATTGATATGCATTATTTTATATAAGTGAGTGGGACATCTTTGTTGTAAAGGCATATAAGTCATATTGCTATCTACTTACGTGTTTGGGTACTGTAGCTTGTACATATGTATGGTTGTCGGTTGCTAATGTAATGTCGTACCTTGATCCCATTATGTCACACTACTGTACTTTATATTTATACATATTTGGTTTGAAAAGGGAAATAAGAGGGGTTGTTGTGATTTAAGCTTAAAGGTTGATTGACTGTCTGGAATAGCTTAGAATCTCCTAGTTAAGAATCATGTTTTGTTTTATTGTGTTGTGTTTTGTTGCCTGAGAATATGGAAACATTCTAAGTTGAGGGTATTGGTGTGTTATAGAAATATAGCACTTTCAATGCTTAAATGAGGAGAATATGTAAGTTTCTAAGGTTGTTTTGTTAGATATGATGTGTTTTGGGTATGTTTTGCAGGAAACTAGGTTTTGAATGCTATGTTCATGAAAAATATGAAATAAAGTGTTTTCGGCTACTTATGTGATCAATTATGGGTGTTCGTTACACTTTTCAGATTATTCGTGACTTAAACATGTACAGAAATTGAAGAACGGCTAAAAAAGACTTTTGACACCTACTTAGGTCAACAAGCGGACCGCGTGTGGGTAAAGCATGTGTCAGAAGTCCAAAATCCCAAGAGCAGACCTACAGGAATTTCTGGTCTAAGCACATGCGGTGGCCACATGCGCCCAGCCTCCGGACGCATGTGTCATATGCGCCCAAGGCCAGGCTGCATGTGGACACAACATGTGGCCACCAACCTTTTTTTCTCCTTTATCATTTGGGCTTTGGTTTTAGGTTTTCCTCATGTACTATAAATGCCCCTTATATTTTTTTTTAGTTGAAGTAACACACTCTTGATATATACAAATATATTTTGATTTCGAGATTAGATTTTGGACTAGGAATTCTCTTGTATTTATTTTGGTTGATTAATTTAGTTATTTATTTGGGTTTTTTCTTTTGATTATTGTGATTTCATCTTCTTCTTTCGATCATAAATATTGTTTATTACATCACAAGTATGAGCGGCTAAAAACCCTTAGCTGGGGTTGTGAAAACCTTAGAGGATTGATGAAGTAGAGAAAGTGTTATTGTTGTTCTTAACCAATACCCATGTATGAATTGCATTATTTTTTACTTTAATAGTTATCTGAGCAATTGCAAACATTAGGATCCCACCAAGATGATTGCTAATTACTCCAAAAGAAGAGTAGTGACTTGAAAAAAATAATGACAATAGTAATTTAAAGTTTAGTTGTTGATCCATGCTGCTAGGTATTATCTAAGTAAGATGGTTAGGTTTCATCTAGTAACTAGAGACTCAAAAGGTAATAGTTAACTAGGATTAAGATAAGGGATAGTAAGGCGACATCCTGAGAGTCAAAAGGTAAAAGGTAAAATCTGTTAGCTCATCCAAAAAACTGTTGATGGTAGATAACTTATCGATTCGACATCCAAGGTATCGGGGTAGTTCAATAAAGTACAATAATCCTACCGAGTTGAGAAGTTAAGGAGAACACAATCCTAGTGTTCCACCTACGACTGATTACAACTAAAGTTGATTTTCACCACTAGTTAGATATTTTTACTCAAATTGACCCATTTAGTTTTCCAGTTCTACATATTGATTACAACAACTGAGAGCCCTGATTCCTCGTATTCCCTTGGACTTGACCCCAACCTTTGTTGGGTTACTATATCCATGCCCAAGTGTAAGTATATGTATCCCATGTTTTTTATAAAATGCCTAAGTGAGTAGAATGGTGTTTTATGACCCTTTGTTGATCTAAATGATGAACTTAGGATACAACTAGATGTTTAAAATGGCACCCATGATTAATCTATGTCTTATAGTTGTTTGATGGAATGCTCATGAGACTAGAATTGTGAAATTATGATATGTTTGAATGCATTCCTATCTATGTACAAGATTATGAATATCAAGTGCTTCATGAAATCCCCCAATAATTGTATTATAAATTGTGTCCTATGGTTATGTATTCAAAGAAGTGTCATGTTCTATTAATTTCATGCTATCGAGTTCTGGGGGTACTTGTACCCAATAATTTAGCTGTGTGCCTAGAGCCAGCGTCAGTTTTAAGTATACTCTCAGTCAATCCATGATCCTGAGAATTCAGTCAGTCACATGACTTAGGAAAACTCGGTAAATTCAATATCAGTCCAGTCCTTTGCAGTACTCAGTAATCTCAGTCAGTTATCAGATCTCAGTAGTATTTCTTCATTCAACGGAACTTAGTTAAATCTGTCCAGTTCAGTCAGTAACACGATCAGTTACAACTCAATCAAGCCTAGTATGAACTAGGAAATTAGTTTAGTATCTATTCAGGTGGGAGTAGGATTCAGCACCGAGTGAAACCAGGGATGAGAGCTCACCTATCAGCCCGTAGAGGGTATGATCCTTAGAAGAAATCCTTGAATTCTATAACTATGTAGCCACCGTAGGTTGACATGTACCCCTGTGAGTCTAGGTATTATAGATCTTATTTGAGTTTTCTTACTAGGAGAGGTTGAAGGGTTAACTCATAGCTTGTCTTTACCCATGGGAAGGTCCTGACACCCTTCCAGTTGGGGTTATAGGTTGGACCCCACCAGTTCATATTCGAGGAATATTGGTTAGATGATTACTTTCCACATTCTCAGTCTTAGTCTCAGTAAAAGAACTCAGATAGTTCTTTAGATTTAAGGCTGTCAGATACAGTCACCCAGTTTATTACGAAACTCAGCTAGTTCCATTAGAATCAAGACTGTCAGACACAGTCTCTTAGTTAACAATATATTAGTTATACGAAACTCATGTTATCAATATTCATACTCAGTAGTCAGTATTTTCACAATCTCATCAATAGTTACGTATTAATGCATGTATTCTCACATTCATGTTATTCATTCAGTTAGTATTGTTCATGGATATGGACCCTATGCATTTACCCTACCTCACTTTGCATAATAGTACATTTAGATGTGATGATGCATATTTTTCTTCTACACTATGTTATTTTATACCATACGTTTGAACGCTTAAGTTTTTGATCTCACTTAGCTTCAGATTCAGCCAGCAGCAGTAGATTTGCAATGAGTCCTCATCATTCAAGGATATCATGATTACTTCATTGGTTCATTATTTCAATTTTAGTAAACGAAGTTAGTTGGGGACATGTCCCATCAACTCTACAGTTTTTATATAGTTTAGAGGCTTTAAGACTAGCATGTTTAGATAGTTTATTTTAGTTTTGCTATTAATATACCATAATTCCAGATGTTATGTTTTATTAAATATTTGAACCTTATGGTCTTTCAGCCTTTTATTCAGCATTTATATAGTATATTATATAGTGCTCATGTAAAGATAATAGTCATGGGTTAGCTTGTGGTCCTTTGGGATCATGAGCACCGTGTAGCATTCCTGATATTAGATTCGGAGCGTTAAAAACTTGGTATATGAGCCAAAGGTTCAATAGAGTCCTAGGAAGTTTAAAAAACTACATCTAGTAAAGTCTTGTGCATGGGTGTGTTGCACGCCACATTTATGTACAGGAGGCTATAAGAGGTTTTAAGAATAGTTTCCCTTCTTTCAGTATTTATGTCATGCGAGTGAGCATGAGCTCAGATTTAACTATTAATGTAATCTATTTCTCCCTTTACTTTTATAGAACATGCCTTCCAAAATAAGAAATGGAAATTACTCAGCCCCTCAGCACGTTCAGGCAGATCCCCTGGACGAGCATGTCTCCCATGTAGAATTTAGGAATGCATTCACTACTCTAGCTAAGTTGGTCGCAGCTCAGAATGAATGTCCAGCTATTGTTCTTGCTAACTCAGTGGACAATACTTGTGCATCCAGGATTCGGGAATTCACCCGAATGAATCCTCCCCTAATCTCAAGTTCTAAATCTGAAGAAGATCCACAGGAGTTTCTTGACCAAGTTTAGAAAGTCACAAATATCATGGGAGTGACTTCCAGTGAGAGTGCTAAGTTAGCCACTTATCAGCTACAAGATGTAGCTCATGCATGGTTTAAGCAGTGGAAGGTAGACTAGGGTATAGATGTAGATCCCATAGAGTGAGAAAATTTTTCTACTGCCTTCCTAGACCGATTCTTTCTCCTCAAAAAGTGTGGTAAGTATCACAAGAGGGTGTATAAATTCGGAATTGATGTGTATTTCGGATATGGCGAGTCAGGTCACAAGGTCTGAGACTTTCCTAAACCCGACCCTCAAAGTCAACACGGTCGTCCTTCAGTCTAGTTCAATTTCCCGAATCAGCAGGGTGTAAATTCCAGCGCTATATGTGGGCAACGCCCAAATAGACTCTGTGCTCTTCAGTTCGACAGAATCAGGAAAATTCTCCTCATGCAGCCACTGGTATGTTACTGATCCCTCATTTACATGTTTACATTTTTTCAGATTCAGGGGTTTTTTTCTTTTGTAACTCTGTACAAGAAGTCAACTTTAAGGTCAGACCAAATGTTAACAGGACCTTTCTCTATCTCTACTCAATGGGTCAGCCCATCATAGCCCAGCAGGTATACAGGGACTACTCGGTTCTTATATCTTATAATGTAAGGCCTTTAAGTTCTAGTAGTAATGCCAGTATATGTAGGAAATCTATAAGGAAAGATGATTCTCGACCCATTCCTACCTCAGTGCAAAGTTTTGTACTTCAACCATCACGGTACTTATGCATGCTTTACGTTTTTGTCCCACGAATGAAGCTTATACCCATACGTTTATCATAGAATAGTGTGTGTTTCAAGTTCCTAGTATGAGGAGTTGTAGTTCACCCAGTGTTACGAATCATGTCCCATGAACACAGAAATTCCAGGCTCAGGTTCTGCAGCTCATGACTTATGCTTCACTCCTAGTAATCATCCAAACTAAGATTATGTCATATATACTCGCAGTTTAGATCACTTAGTGAATCCGTGGTGTTGATGCTTTATCCTTTAGGCCTCAGTTACAACGTAAGTTCGGTAATCAATATTTAGTAAAAAACTCAAATAGTCCTATAGGACCATGGCTTTTAGTTATTAGTTACTTAGACATCAGAATTCAGTACTTCAATACCAGTCTAAACCTCAGCTATCATAAATTATCATTCAGTTTTAGTTACAGTCTTTGTTACGGTTACAGTCTCAATTGCCGTCTTAGCTATAATCTCAGTCCCAGTCCTAGCCCAATAATCAATTCAGTAACTTGATTTAGTTTTAGGATTTCCCGACCATGGCATATGGCCATCAGTTACTTAGTTATTAGTATTTTAGCACCCCAGTTTACAGAATATTTTTGAAACATGTTAGACGTTTGATCTTGCATTCTTAAGGTAATATAGTTTTCACTTACTCATGCTCAGTTATATCATGTTACCCAATCGGTCATTACCTTCTATGCATTATACTTTATAGTTTCAGTCCAGTTGTTCAGAGTGAGTTCAGTTAAGTCTTGCAGACCCAACATTCAGTTATTAGTACTTCAGTAAATCAGATAAGTAGCATATTTAAGCAGTCGTGCTCAATAACCGTTTGAATATTTTTGGTAGTCTGGAGTGACGTGTTGTACTAAGGTAGAGAGTATAGTTGAAAGAGTGCCAGGGAAATACTTCAGTTACATTTACGTTTTTAGTATGAGTTAGTTTTTAGTCAGTTTAGTCATATATTCACGCATCAGATATGCATGCTCAGCTTGATAAATTCAGATTACCAGTAATCCCAGTCATGTATTCATTGAGACAGCTATTCATGCATCAGATATGCATGTTAAGTATAATACATTAAGCTTATTAGTCATGTCAATCATGTACTCATGTTTCAGTTGTTCATTTTCAGTATGTTCTTTCGGTTATCATTTTTCCCATCTAAGTCAGTCCCATTTGAGGATGAATGTCCCCAAGTAGAAGATATTATAAGACCCGCAAAAATTCTTAAGCTTAATTTAGTCCTTTAAGCTTGTCAAGGGTGTCCCAGACTTAGAAAATTCAAGCTAAGTTTCCAGACTTAGTTTATTTTTTGCCTTCAAAAGTTGGAAATCTTATTTCGTGACCTTAATGTCCTTTAATGATTGGTATTTTTGCTTTTATTTTTGGCCTTCAAAAGTTAGCAATCTTATTTCGCGACCTAACTGTCCTTTAATGGTCAGTATTCTTGCTAATTCATGATCAGAGAGGTCAACAGGTGTTTTTCGGATAAGTTTTGGATTTTTCGGACCTCGTATAGACCACATTTGGTATCCCAAAATAGTGAACCAATGCAATCTTGGCGCACCGTGTTGCCTATCGTATTGGTTAACATTGTTACAGGTTACCAGAGCCAAAAGTACTGAGGCTTGGTACGAACATGGTGCGACACATTGAGTATATCGGCGGTGCCATTGACGCGCCATGTCGCTCAACACGTTGGTGCCTGGTTTAAGTAATTAGGTTATTTTCCTCGACCTTCAGCCCTTATAAACATGAAATTTAGCCTTGTTTTGGCTAAATGCATTCCTTATTCCACAATTATTCAAGAAAAAGAAACCTTAGGTGATTAATTTTAAGCCTAGTATTTAAGCTTTCCTCCATCAATCTTCAAGAAATCATCCGCCTAGGTATGTAAAGGATCCCTTCCATCCTTGGACTTCAAGAAACCTTTTTTTAAAGCTTAAATAATGATGTTCATGTTGTGGATTGAAATTGTATCCATGTTGTTGATTTGTATGGTTTCCATGATGGAATCTTAATGTATTCCTTTATATTATGTTAGTATCTGGATTGAATTTCATAAAATTAAGTTAATTAAAGTATCCATGATGTAATTGTTTAGTATTCATGCCCAAGCCTATGTATATGCATCCTATGTGTTTGATAAAATGCCTAAGTGAGTAGAATTGTGTTTTATGACCCTTTGTTGATCTAAATGATGAAATTAGGCTACAACTAGATGTTCAAAATGACCCCCAAGCTAAATCTATGTCTTATAGTTGTTTGATGGAATGCTCAAGAGACTCAAATTGTGAAATTATGATATGTTTGAATGCATTCCTATCCATGTACAAGATTATGAATATCAAGTACTTCATGAAATCCTCCAATGATTGTATTGTGAATTGTGGCCTATGGTTATGTATTCAAAGAAGTGTCATGTCTTATTAGGTTTATGCTATCAAATCCTGGGGGTACTTGTACCTGACAATTTAGCTATGATCCTAGAGCCAACATCAGTTTTCAATATACTCACAGTTAAGCCATGATCCTTAGAATTTAGTCAGTCACATGACTTAGGAAAAGTCAGTAAATTTAGTATTAGTCTAGTCCTTCACAATACTCAGTAATCTCAGTTAGTTATCAAATATCAGTAGTATTCCATCAGTCAACAAAACATAGTGAAATCAATACAGTTCAGTCAGTAACACCATTAGTGACAGCTCAAGCAAGCCTAGTATGAACTAGGAAATCAATTCAGTGTCTATTCAGTTGGGAGTAGGATTCAACACCGAGTGAACCCAGGGATGACGGCTCACCTGTCAGCCAGTAAAGGGTGTGATCCTTAGAAGCAATCCTTGCATTCTAGGACAATGTAGCCAGTATAGGTTGAGATTGATATCCTAATGGATATGAACACACAGAAATGGTTACTAAGATGTAAATTTCAGCAAACAAATAAAGAGAAAACAACACATAGAATAGAGATGAAGAAGAAGAATGCTTGAAATTAAAGGATAGATAGAAAACCCCTTACTCCTAGTAAATGATTAGCACTTGAAGATGTTTCAAAATATTTAACACACCTCACAAATAAGAGTTCAAACCTTCCTCTTAGGTGACCCAAAGGAAACACTCTTCCTCAAGTACACCTTTCTTGCCAAATTATCCAAAATAAGTGAAACCCTACCTTCAAATATTCTTGGACGAATTTTCGGATTCTAAGAGCTAAAACTAGAGACAAAAGCTACACTATAAGAGTAATATCCAAATTTCATCAAAGTCTAATGAAAAGAGAAGCAAAATGGTCCATTTATACTATTGCATACCAAATAACAAAACTACCATGAATGAGCTAAGCGAATTGGGCACCTCTTAAGTGTTTCCTTGGAGTGAAAAATGTCTTCATTAACCTTCAGTTGAGGCATCTATTCAGTGCATAAGTTTTCCTCCTTCCTTCTGTTGACCAAGGCTTCAAAATACTCTAAAAAGTCTTCAATTAATTGCTAATTACGAAGCCCTGACCCCTTAGATAATTCCTTGTACTTTTAATGCTCCTTGTGCTTGTATCATCCTCTTCATCTTGAAGGAATTTGTCCTCAAAATCAGATCTTGCAAAAGAAACTAAATAGAGAGCAGAACAAACACACAATCCTCTTGGTAGGATGGTTAGTATTAGTAACACACTCATATCATCAATCCATGGTTTCTCACACTTGACATATACCCACATATCCTTTGTATTTGACATGAAAAGCTTAGCATAAATAAAACCAAAGACATGAATAGAATTAATATCAAAGATAAGGGAGCATGACCAGAAATTATAACCTTCACACCTCAAGAGTATTGCGGGGTCAAATGGGATCCAAGGATAAGGACTTAAGCCGAGATGGCCCACTTCTTTCACTAGGTTACCAAGCTCACGATAATTGAAAGCATTATCCACCACTTGGACAAACACAATGCCACAATGAACAAGATATTTATAAGGGATTTTATCACACAAGTTCAAAGGACCATGTTCAATATCAAGACCATCATTACTAGCATCAACACTAACTTGAAATTTTTTAATCACACCCTTCTCATGTTCAAGTAGCGAGCTAGTTTTAAGAGAAAGTTGATCATGGTACAAATTAAGGAAGATATTAAGAGAAGAAGCATGGACCCTTATGTCAAACATACCCGAACCCAACACACTAGAGGGTACATCACAATATTTCAAGTTCAAAGAAGTGCATGGACTAGCCTTAGGAGTTTTATTCACAACTAAAGAGCTACCAAGTAAAGAAGAATGCACTTGTAAACCCATCACCACTTCACAAGACACTAAATCACAATATTTTAAGTTCAAGGAAATTTAGGAAGTAGTGATGTTACCTCGGGTTAGACTTGGGCAGTCCACTAGTTTGGAGCTTTCGGCCAATGGTGCCTTTGGAACTCGCACATGTTTGGGATGGAGTTCTTTTGAATTGTCCCTTGTAAAAATATATTCTTGTACCTGCAATTAAGAAGAATCAATGCTAGGAAAAATGCTAGAACTTGGGTTAGTGAGTAACAAAGGTTCTTTGTGGACAAGATCCACAATCAAGCATTTTGCTTCCATCCTAACTTCATTGCCCACGACTTCCCTTTTCTTTTCCCTATTTTCTTTA
This sequence comes from Capsicum chinense, assembly GCA_026120095.1. Lineage (NCBI taxonomy): Eukaryota > Viridiplantae > Streptophyta > Magnoliopsida > Solanales > Solanaceae > Capsicum > Capsicum chinense. Next base: position 101,405,082 of record JAPEIP010000011.1, on the reverse strand, counting down.
TATTCTTCTTGAAATTCACCATGTATTTTCTCTCCATGTTGAGGCTTGGCCTTATTCTCTTTGGATTCTCTTTTCTTCTCTTCTTTTACTTGGATGAAGGGAATTTGATTTAGTGTGATTTGGAGAGGTGGTATCGGTTTTGGTAGTGGAGTTCGAGTTCCTAGTCCCTTTTGTTGGACTTGGTTTATTTGGGAATGTAATGGTATTTATAGGGTTCGGTTAGGAAAGGTTTGGGGTGGGTTTAGTGGTTGGTTTTTAGGAGCTCTTAGAGGATTAAGCATTTGGTGGAGGGTTTCGGGGGTTATAGTCATGGAAAAGTTATTGGCTTAAACACTAGACGATGTATGGTAGGGAATAGGAGTAGAAGGTCGTGAGTTCCTCCTACTTTCAACACGATCAAGTCTTCCACTAAAAGTGGAAATTTCAGTCCGCATAGCATCTATATACTCTTCATTTCTCTTCTCAAGGCATCATGACTATCTTCCATTCTTTGAGCAAAGTCTCGACCCAAGGCATCAATTCGAGCAATCAAGGATCTAATAGTATCATTTCCCAATGGTTAGGAAGTAGTTCCTTTGGATTCCATGGAAAATGTACCTAAAAAGTGCAAAAACAGCAAGCAATCAACCTACAAAATGAGCAAACATGTTAGTTCAAAAGCCTCACTTTACTCACTCTCAATCTCACCTCACACTTGGCTTTACAAGCATTGGAGAATCAGCAATACTTGGAAAGTTACTTGAGAGGTGAGAAGCTTTGACTCAGAATTGATCTTTGTTTGAAACAACTCAAAATAAGTGATGCACGAACTTGAACCAACAAAATACTACGACTTGAAAAATGAGAAAAGCACACAAAAAACTGGAGACACAAAATAAATGAACACTAAACTAACTACCAACCTGGTAGGTACTTACTAGTTTGATAATTAGTGATAAAATTAACTTAAAAGAAACTTTAATAAAAAATTAGAAACTAATAAAGCTACCTAAGAACTCAATTTGGCCGGTTAGCTAGTGATGATGTGGCACCTTGTGATTGGACGTTGAGTTTTAAAATTTTTCAACCCTAATTCTCAAGTCTCGGCCTAGAACCCCTTTGGTAAAGAAGAATTTAAATTGGTAGGGAAAAATTAAGGTTTGAAAGCCTTTTTGGAGCTTCAAATGAATTCAAAAACAAAATGGTCTTCCTCTTTGTACTTGGAATGTACTTGATTTTGTACTTTGATTATTCCTTTGTCTCTTCTTTCTGTGGATGACAATGAATATGCCAAGGAATATTCATTCACAAACACTAATTACACTCTCTTTATTCTCCTTTTTTCAATCAAACACACTCTTTGAATATTCTTCCTTAGCAAGACTTGATGAACATGAAAGAACAAGATGAATATTTAAGAGTTGACCAAAGATTAACCCCTAACCAAATGAACTGCAAATCTGATTTTTTTTGTAGATCTAGGTTCCTTAGGCCAAGGTGAGCTCAAATAGTAATAAATCACAACCAAACAATGTCCACAACATAAAACCACACGGATTTAGCTTATTGAAGCTTCAAAATGCCATAACCATGGTGGATCTAGCTCAAAATTGACCAAATCTGGTTCCAAATGTAGATCTAGACTCCCTAGATGTTAGAGAACAAGAATGTAACAAAAGAAACCTTCCAAAAAAAGTAAAATCTTGTAGATCTAATACTCTAAATTCGTATCTAACATAAGACAAAACTTGACACCATTTTTTTTTTTTGAATTTTCTAATTTTTTGACTCTTTTTTATTGAGATTTTCGAAATAAGAATACTAAAACCAAGATTTAGGGATGTTGGAACAACCCTAACCAAGGCTCTGATACAAAATAATAGCCTAATGGATATGAACACACGAAAATGATTGCTGAGATACAAATTCGAGCAACCAACTAAAGAGAAAACAACATATAGAATGGACATGAAGAAGAAGAATGCTTGAAATTAAAGGATTGATAGAAAGACCCTTACTCCTATTCAATGATTAGAACTAGAATATGTTTTAAAATCTCCAAAAAACCTCACAAATAAGAGTTCAAACCTTCCTCTTAGGTGACCCAAAGGTAACACTCTTCCTCAAGTATACCTTTCTTTCCAAATTATCCAAAACAAGTGAAACCCTAACTTAAAATATTCTTGAACAAATTTTCAGATTCTAAGAGCTAAAGCTAGACACTAAAGCTACACTATAAGATTACAAATGTCATCAAATTCTAATGAAAAGACAAGAAAAATGGTCTATTTATACTATTACATGCCCAATGACAAAACTATCCTTAATGAGCTAAGGGAATTGGGCCTCTTGAGTGTTTGCTTAGAGTGCAAAATATCTTCATTAACTTTAACTTGAGGCGCCTATTTAGTGAATCAGTTTCCCTCTTTCCTTCTCTTGACCAAGGCTTCAAAATACTCCGAAAAGTCTTTAATTGCTTGCTAATTTTGAAGCCTTGACCCCTTAGATAATTCTTTATACTTTTGATGCTCCTTGTGCTTGTATCAGAGATGTACTCCTACGAGTCTAGGGATTATACACCTCATTTGAGTTTTCCTACTATGAGTCATTGATAGAATACCACCTTGTCAGAGAAGGTTAACTCACAGCTTGTCTTTACCCGTGGCATAGTACTAATATCCTTCCAGCTGGGGTTACTGGTTAGACCCCACTAGTTCAGATTTGGGGCATATTGGTTAGATGATTACTTCCCACATTCTCAATATTAGTCTCAGTAAAAGAACTCAAATAGTTCTTCAAATTCAAGACTGTCAGATATAGTCACTTAGTTCAGTACGAAACTCAGCTAGTTCCATCAGAATCGGGATTGTCAGACACAGTCACTCAGTTAACAGTATATCAGTTATACGAAACTCATGTTATCAATATTCAGACCCGGTAGTTAGTATTTTCATGATCTCATTTATAATTACGTATTCATGCACTTATTCTTACGTTCATGTTATTTAGTTAGTTGGTAGTGTTCATGCATATAAATCCCATGCATTCAGCCTACCTCACTTTGCATACCAGTACATTCAGACGTACTGACGCATACTTTTCTTCTGTGTGATGATGTTTTATACCATAGGTTCGGACCCTCAAGTTCTCGATCACACTTACCCTCAGATTCAGCCAACAATAGTATTTTTGCAGTGAGTCCTTATTATTTGAGGATAGTATGATTATTTCCTTACTTTATTATTTCAATTTTACTAGAAAGAGTTAGTTGGGGACATGTCCCATCAACTCCACATTTTTCAGATAGTTTAAAGTATTTCAGACTAGCATGTTCAGACGGTTTATTTCAGTTTTGATATTGATATACCATTATTCCAGATGTTATGTTTTATCAGATATTTGAACCTTAAGGCCTTTCAGCCTTTTATTTGGCATTTATACAATATATTATATATTTCTCAGGTATAGATATCATTCATGGGTTAGCTTGTGGTCCTTCGAGTTCATGAGCACCGTGTAGCATTCTAGATATCAGATTCGGGGAGTTACACATTCTCATCCCCTACCCTCCTCCATTTTTTTTAACTTTTTAAAAGTTTCAAAAAAAATTCTTAACCCCCCCTCTCCCCACTATAACCTTAAAGAAATAATTTTTTTACATAATTTTTTTCTAAAATAAATTTCAAATTTTTTTCTTATCCCACCCTCGACCCTCAAGATACCCCCTCCCCCAAATTTTATATAAAAGAAAATCAAATTTTTTCATACTCCACCACTTATCCTATTCGTTCTCATTATTTTATCTTATTTGTTCTCATTATTTTGTGTTAAATATATGCAAATACTTTTAGAATATAATTTTCTAGTTGTGTAACGAACACAAAAGATAAGTAAGAACTGACTTATTTTTCTATAAATATTTTTTTATGAAAAATATTTTCCTCTATACTGAACACACTCGTAGCATAAACAGAAGGTGAATTCAAACTTTGCACTTGTCGTTGGTGGCATGACTCAAAATATCTAAAAAAAATTATTGCTATTAAAACTGATTACATTTATTTTGCTCTACTCTTTTATTGATTTTTTAGAATTTTATATGAATTTAACAACTTATTATATTTACATGACATAATTTGTGATAAATTTGCAAGAATATAATTATTTTAAATTATTTTTATTAATAACTGATGATAAATTTTAACATTTATAATAATGAAAGACATTTTAGTAAACTTACCAGTTATGATATAGTACCATGCCAACAAATAGAATAATAAAGTTGTTATTAAAGAACAATTAATAATACGGTCTAACCAAACATTATATCATACTATATTGCATAATACAATACTATACCATACAGTACCCTACATTATGAAACCACCATCCAAACAAAGTGTTAGGATCCATTTTCCTATGATAATATTTTACTCCCTCCATTCAAAATATAAAAATAATTTTTGAATCTGTGATCTTAAATTAAGGTTATGTTAGATGTACCGAAATATCATTTAGACTTGTATTCTTAAGCATGCTACGTGAAATATTGAGATAAAAGAGTTGCCAAAAAAGGAAAAGGTTCATTTCTTTTGAAACAGACCAAAAAGAAAAGTAGGTCATTCTTTACAAAACGGATGAAGTATTTTTATAATTTTATTACTTTCAACCTCATCCATAATATAAGGGACTTGTTGGGAAATGGTGGGCTAAGTGGGGTTTCGAATCTCTGTCTAATCCATTAATAATTGAGTGTTGTCACTTAATCAAGAGTCTTCTTCACTTATGTGAAATTATTTTGTACTTTATTAAGTTAAAATTTAAAAAGTAATGCATACAAGCTAATATGACGATAAAGTTATAACAATAAAACAACAATATATTCTTATAATTTCACAAGTAAAATTAAAAAGGGTAAATTACATAATACTATACATTAACTTATCATTATTATCTAAAATTCCAACCCCTTAAAATACTTACATAATCTCTTCTTACACTTTCTTTTTCCAAAACTTCAGATACATCGCATA
>JAPEIP010000011.1:101357006-101399970 GCA_026120095.1 Capsicum chinense | reverse complement strand
TTATAATTTCACAAGTAAAATTAAAAAGGGTAAATTACATAATACTATACATTAACTTATCATTATTATCTAAAATTCCAACCCCTTAAAATACTTACATAATCTCTTCTTACACTTTCTTTTTCCAAAACTTCAGATACATCGCATATTCCCATTTTTCCCATCTAAACCTCCTTCTTCATCATCAATCTCCTCCCCTCCCCCTCCTACTAATTTTCCTTTCTTTAACTATCACTCTCCAAATTCATCATAATTTCTACCATGAAACTCATCACCAACCTCCTAAAAAAGCTCCTTAAATCCAAAAAACCTTGATCTGTTTTCCAATAATATAATTCTTTATTTGGATCTACAACAACAACAACCTTTACCTCATCTTCGTTCAATTTATTATTCACTCCAAAAAATGTGTTACAAAATGACAAGTGGAAAATAAACAAGGAAGAACTCGAGGCGATATTGACTCGAGTTGGAACCAAACCACTAAGCAATAAGGAAATATTATTGATACTTAATGAAGGAATAGAGTAGATATTGGAAATCAGAGATTAGTCAATAGATGTTGAAGATGATGATGTTAATACAGATACATAAAATGATGTATGTGTTACGAAAGTTCGAAGACACATAATGATGTTTCTTGCTAAAAAGAACAAAAATATACATCACGCTATCCTCCATCAAATGTACAAAAGTTATGTATCTTACTGACTATTACATTATAGAGACATTAAAAAAAATCTTTGATTGAAGATAAGACAAAAACCATGCATCAAAATGCTTTTTATGCTATTGACACCTAAACTTATATATCTAAATGTATCACTACTTATGTATCAGTCCATTAGTTTGGTATTTATGTAGCATGTGATGTATCACGAAGGAAAAATCTATATTTTTGTAACTATCAAAATAGTCGGGCTGGAATGTAATTAGTACTAGACAATCTAGATTTATATTGTTTGTCCAATTAAAAAATATTATTCTATCCAAATAATTTTAGGCTATTAATATATATAACTTAGAATTCAAGTTCTTTTCATCATTTTTAATTTTTACCCTTGAATGCCAAAGCAAATTTTGGCATCATAACTGCCAATGTTTCTTACTCTATGTTTTTTAATTTATGTGAGCCAATTACATTGATTATCTAAGAGTTAAAAGAGAAAGAATTTTAAAACTTGTAGTTATTTTGTGTTGCTATGAACGCTTATCATTGAGGGTAAAATGAGAAATTCAAATTAAACTATTTTCAAATTAAGAAACAAATTATTCTTTTCTAAAGATTTTTTTCAAAATGGTGTCGCACAAATTGAAACCAAAAACTGTAATAGATAAGTAAATTTTAATGTGTTTGTGGCATTCAAGATTTAACAAGCTTTAAAGGAAACCACTACACTCCATAATACTTTCCCAAAATAGAAACAAAACTTACATGATATGCAATGATCAAATTTAACGATACTTTCATCCTTATTGAAAATAATTATGGTAACAGAGTAAGAACCTTGCTCATCAGAAGTTATGGGACCAATTATTTAGCATGGGAGTGCATTAGACATGTACTAATGTCAAACAATACCCCTAGCACTAAGTTACATTGAAAGGCTTTATAACGATTAAGTTTCGAGCTAATTTTAAACTAGGATCAACTTCAAACAAGCATATCTCCTACACTATAAAGATTTATAGGTCTAAATACCAAAAAAATAAAAGATAATTAAGTCTTCTTTCTAATGCATCTGACCATTCATTAATCTTCTTTCAGAGTAAACAATTATGACCATTTTACTGAACATTATCCAAGCTAAGAAGTTAACCGCTGTAATGGTAACTGATGTCTCCAAAACTATGCCCTTCAAGAAGATATAATGTGGTCACTGTCAAATTATAGTAACCCAACTAAGTTTTAGTCGATCCTCATAAAATAGGTCAAATCTATCTCTTGAACTTGCTGAAGTAGCCAGAAGTGCAAAAAAGTACATTGGGAGGGGGGATTATAGAAAATAGTAAAAAGTAACAAGTCGTGAATGTTTTTGGTTGTAAACAATCTGAGATGAACACTAAGACTATGTTCCCCTAGAGTCCAAACTCTGTAAGTTTCGCGTGCTCAATACGTCTATCTCACTACCACACAAGTAGAATCTGATAAGATTCCAAATGACTTTTGAATGCTTTGATAAATCTTAGCCTTCACCTTGAGAATCTCAGGGTGGAGCCTGACAAACCCTTGCCTTTGATCCCAGTTTAACAAATACCTTATGGGTCTCAAGTTATTCGACGAGGATTGATAGCCTCGAACCACTGTTGTAATCTTCTTTTCCCAATCTTAATCTCTATTCTGAGGACTATCTTGAATAAATACGGGTTCTCAGCATTGTCCATCACTAAGAAAACAATTAAGCCTTAGGACATCACAATGCAAGTATAAACAACAATCTATAAGAACCTCACACTTCCCCTACTTTATTATTCTATCAGTATTCCCAAAACCATAGCTAAGGGAATTAGCTACTAGTAGTTGCAAAAAGAATTCATGGAATTCACTAAAGAAACCATATGAACAATCTCTCCATAATTTAAGAGTAAAACCCAAATTCAAACTTATTAATCAACCAAAAACCAAGAACATGAGGAATTCAAAATCAAGTCAATCTTAGAATCAAATATATATATTTGTGAATCGTGTGAGTACATGAATTGAATAAAAAACATTAAAAGAGTATTTATAGAATATATAAAAACCCTAGAAATTGAAACCAAAATGTACAGGGAAAACTAAGTCGGTGGCCACTTACGGGCAGTAAGTGGTATCTACACCACGTAGGTGGCAATCGTAAGTCCAGTCTTCACTAATTTGCAGTTTCTTCTCTTGTACTAGTACCTACAGGGTGTAAGTTGTACGTACATCCCATAAGTTGCCTCATCATAGGTACCAGAAGACTTATTCCAAAATTAACTTCTCTGAACCTCAAATCTTTGAATTGGTACAGGAATTTACGGCGCCATAGATGGTACCTAAGAGCCGTAAGTGACCCATGGTAACTTGCAGGAAAATTATTTCCAACTTCTGATTCTCTAAAGTTCCATCTCTTACACTAATGACAAATACCTACACTACATAAGTGTTATCTACACCACGTAGGTAACCTCATAGTTGAGCCTTTTTTGCAAACATAGCTCTTTTTGTTCATGTTAAGCTCCAAATCCTAGTTTCCTGCATAATAGAGACAAAAACACTTCATATCTATCAAAATAAACCTAAGTACTTGCATATTTTTTTGTTTTAAGCACCGAAAGGATCATGAAACTATGACACATTAACACTCTCAATTTAGAACGTTGGCTTGTACTTAGGAAAAAAAAATACAACAAAACACAACATGATACTTAGCCAAGAGAAACATAAGTTACCTGATCTGAGGTAGATTTATGCACCTCAGTGTTGTTATCTATGCTCTTATATCTTAGTTTTGAGGTCTTCGTGTGTGCATAATGAGTGGTTAGTGATATAAATAAGAATTTAAGTGTTTAGTTATGTATTTGTAGTGTTTAAGGTGTATTCATAATGTGTTTTGAGTCAAAAACTAAGTTAAAGTTCAAATGAGAAAATAGTACTCAGCTTGAGCTATGTTCTTTTCTAGTTCAGCGTGTTGGATTCAATGGTGTTTTAAACTCTAAATTGTAGTGTTTGATGTCATAGAATGCTTGGTGAGTTTATCAAGATGATAAATTGATGTTTCAAAAGATGGTGTTCAAGTAGAAACAACACCACAAAACTTGGATTAGAAGGACAAACGCATGGGATAAACATTGTGCAAAGTTGGACGTTTTGGAGTTATTGGCATTCCACTCTTCCTAGATGCCACGTTAAGGTAGTGTCACACCCTTGGATGCATATAAAATACAATTTTCAGTATCACACCATAATTAGGCCATTCCACACTGCCTAGATGGCGCAATATTGGTGTGGCATGCCCCTAGTATTAATTGGACAGCTTTCTCCTCCTATAACTAGGACACTTAAACTCAATTGTAACAACCTCGGATGACCTTAGGGCTTCAACACATGATCAAGGAGTATGAAAGTAGGGTTTTTATCTCTTTACTCAATTTTTTATGGATTTTAACCTGGACCTATCTATTGTGGTTATGTGCATGTCCATGAGCGGCTAAAAGCCTTTTTTTGGGGTAAAGGCCAAGAACATGATTGCTATTGTTATGAATTGAATTGGTTTTGGTTTTTTATCATTGGTTGTTCTTTATTTATCCTTGTTATCACTATTTTAAGGATTGGTGATCTTTATATATATTCTTAACTTTATTATAAACCTGGAAGGATGAATTATAGAGTAGAACATAGGATAGATAAAATAGGATTGTAATTTCACCTGAATAATGTTAAGATTTGAATTTAGGATAGGAATATACCTAATTACCCTATTTGGTTAAATTTTGGGATAGAATATGAATGCATTTAACAAAGTTCTCACATCCCTGCTCAATGATGTAGTTGTGGGGCTAAGTTAGATAACCGATTAGAGGTTCAGAAGGTTGTAGTCATAATATCGACCGCGTGAACAGACAACCACAATAGTTAACCTAACCTAAGAAGTTATATAGCATAGTATGCTTATTCGTAGTGCCTTAACCCTGGGTTTCTCCCTATTGATTTTTCAAGAATCTTACTTTATCGCAATGTTTTAGTTTATGATTAGTTATACTTCTCAACTCTAGTGGTTACGGTTGTGCTTGTCTAATCTTAATATTTGAACTGAAATTGGATAGTTTCTTAACACTAGTCGCTGTGGGTTAAATAGTTTACTTTAAAGCCATTATATTACTGGGGTGGACCAGTACCCTTGCATGTGCGCTTGGGCGTAATAAGTGTTTGGCGTCGTTGTCGGGGACTTATAATTTGGCAACTGATTTAGTTTTAGTTTTGCTTTTTGATTTCGTGAGTGCTGTTCACTTGATCTTATCCTCTTGATTTGCAGACATAGGTTTCAAAAACTAGTAAGTTGTCAAGGGATAGGGAATTGGTTGAAACAGAACCCGAACCAGAGAAATGTTTACACCAATGAATGAGACAAAGAGTACTTCTCTACAAAATTTCTCAAATTCAAGAAGAGGAAGATCATCCTACACCTATTGTGGAAGATCCACCAGCCCGCAGGACCATATGCGAAGTGGTAATCCTACTCTTAAACAATGTGACCTCCGCTATTCGAAGACCCACGACCAGAGGTAGATTTGGGCTGAAACAGAACATGGTGCAAATATTGCATAACAACGGGCAATTTATTGGCTTATCATATGAGGATCCATAGGTTCCTACCCACTGGGGTATCTACTGATTATGTGAGGCTGACGCTCTTCCCTTCTCAGTTTTGGAGAAAGCTAAGAAATGGTTGAATGTTGAACTAGCAAGTTCTATCGCTATATCGGATGACTTCGCTCAGAAATTCCTTATCCATTTCTTCCCATCAGGTAAGATAGTGAGTTTACGTAGTGAGATTTTAAGGTTCAGGCAGAAGATAGATAAGAACCGATATGAACCTTTATCATGCTTGGAGGAGATTCAAGTCTCTACTTTGAGACTACCTATTATGACCCAATTTATGAGTCATGATGGCACCTACTAAATCCCGCAAATGGGTAAGCTAAAACATAACCCAAAGCTAACGGAATGGGTTAATTTGTTGAAAAATACCTAAATTAGGCAAATTTAAAGAAAATATATAAATAAACCAAATATTCTAAATAGATGAAAATAGTTAATACAACATACCATCCAATGACCTGGTAGAGCTAGTACAAGAGCATCTAATAATAATAATAATACAACTTAATGTTCAAAGATAGTCAATATATCTGTCTTGACTCATAAGACTAAATATAAGAGATAGAGGAAAATAGGCAACTCAGACTCTAAGAGCTCACCCTATCTCCAAAATCAATCACCATATGAAAATCAATCAACACTGATAACTAGTGCTCAGATCTGCACCAAAAAGGTATAGAAGTATAGTATGAGTACCAAAGCAATGGTTACTAAGTAGGTATCATTGGTTGACTAAGCTAAATTATATTATAATTATGATAAATGCAAGATAACATAACAAAGTCAAGGCACATAAACAAACTTAAATCATCTTCAATACCACTGTACATAATCAATAAGTAACCGTAATAATAACACAACACAGCATAATATCCCACAAGAAATCATAAACTATAAAATTGCTCCCATAAGCTAATTGGTGCAGAAAAGTAAATAACTTATCACAGTCTCCCATATGCCTGGAGAGTACACTCAAGGATAGAATAAAGAAATCAACCAACATTATAACTAACATTTAGAGTAATTTAACCATATGTTCCACAATTTACCAATATTTCATAATGTACCTACATTCCATAATGCTACCAGCATTTAACAGCTATGCACTACATACTCGGTAATATCCATTTATTAGATAACCATAATTTATCAACTAGTCATTTTACTACTAAAGTCTATTTATGTCATGCCACATTATAATCATTTCCTTATTTTTCGGACTTAGCCAATTTTCTACCTTCAATATCACACCCCGATATCATTAATCATGAGAAATATATCATCATAGCATAATATGCATATTCGGACTTGAATTGATAAATATAATCAATAGCAAGACTTGAACCAATAAATAATCAATAGCCGAACTCAAACCAATAAAAATAATCAATAGCCAATGTTGAACTGATAAATAATCAATAGCTGGACTCGAAAAAGTAAATAAAATCAATAGTCATACTTAAGTCGGTAAATAATAAACTACATTATCATCTTTAGAACTCAAAATGGATATATAAATATAATCAACATTATAAATAGTATCATCAACATCCATAAATAATAGCATAATCAATAAGGGTTAATTCCCACATTAACCAACATAACCATCAAGTATGAAGATTTCTCAATATTACCTCAATACACATTTCTAAGAATCTAATAAGCGTACAAGGTTTTACCAATGATAACATGTGTCATAGCCTAAAGTTGTTTAAAATTCCACTTCTAATCCTCGAGTATCATTTTAGGAAAATTTCTATCTGAACTACACTTAAGGTATCTAATATCCACTTTTACATGTTACCCGACCTCAATTAGCCCTAAGATAAGAAAATTCTCCCTAATATGAGCAACTAGGTCAATTATGCCTAATCCGAGTAATCTAAGGCATTCTCATACTAAACATGAGGAATGAGGTTTAATTCACCAAAGTCATAAAGAAACAAGCTAAGTGCTCAACTATAGCATTTTAATATGGCCTAAATAGTCCAACTATCCCAAGTCTTGCATTTAATCAATCCAACACCTAAAACATGTCCTAAATCTAACACAATATTATATGAATACTATGAAATAGCTTGATCTAATAATGGATAAACCTAGCCTACCCAGATACCGAAGAAAGCTCTACGAACCGCTAAAGAACCATTTTTCCCTTTCGAGAATCCTCATTAAGATGCCAAGCTATCAAAAATACATCCTACTCATCAATACAAGAATATCGACATCCATATTGCACTATTGTGCTTCAGGTTTGAAAATTACCTCAAAATCCCATATGGGTCCCGCTTGTGGAAATTGCATTTTTAAAACTAACCCAATATTTATACAAACTCAAGGAATCATTACTCTAAAAAAATGGTAAAAACCAAGCTAAATTGGGGATAAAATCAAGCCCTAAAGGTTTAGGGGTTTTGAGTAAATAATCAAGAAATTTCACCAAGAAAAGGGTGAATTTTTTCCTCAAATCATAAGTTAATCGCAAAATAAATGTTAATCTAGCTTTGTAATCTCTAATAATCTTCAATTTTAAGCTCTCGCATTATTTAGGGTTCTTAGCTCTAAAGGGAGTGATGAAAATGGCCAAAATCATGTAAAAGAGGTCCTTTTATACCCAGTCTTGGTCACTGACAGTCATTATCATGACCTTTTGCCTCGCGATCGCACCATCTCTAGTCTACCACAAGACTCGTAATTGAGCATCCCTTTGTGATCACAACATCTCTTCTATAAAGAGAGTCATGATTGTGGTCCAAAGTTTCGCTATCGTGGTGCACCGGATTTTTTAAGTCTAAAAATAGGCTCAATCGGGTACTTGGGATTCGTTCAAAATCTTGTATACACAAATGAAGTGTGTAACCATACCAAATTTGATGTTTCAGACTCAATGCTACAATTATATTTTCCATCTGAGGTCATTTCGACCAATTATGGGTTCCACACCATATTTTAGTTTTTTAACTTTTTGACCAATAGGTCAAAATGAGCTTGGGTGCCTCAACCCTAAACTAAGGGTCTACCTATCCTAAATTCGTTATTCCAGAGCTATTGGCATAGTCAGAATTTGCATACAAGATTGTTTTGCTAAATTTTTTTCCCAACGATCATTTGGAACTAGCAAAGACTTCTAAATAGGGAATTGGCTCTTACAGACAAAGGAATTGCCTGATAAATGAACTGTAAGTCCCGACAAGTCAGAAATAACTCGGGGCAGGTATGGAAAAGCTCTAATAGAAAAAATATGCTGAAATATGGAAAATAGCCAAAAGGATCATTACAATATCCACCACTAAAAAAACTTTTGTCTGTGAAAGTTAAGGATTAGGATATACTTAAAGTCTCAAATAGGGGAGAATACCGGGTCCCTCTACTAAACCTTAACTATAGGAATCTCTTTAGTGTGCAACCACCTGACATCCCTAGACAAAATGAGCACTAGCTTCTCTACAAAAGTCAAATGCTCATTCAACTGGACTGAGTCCCATATAAGCACATGAGAAGGATCAGCAATGTATCGTCGCAACATAGAAACATGGAAAATCAAATGAACAACAACAAAATCTAGAGGTAGAGCTTACTTATAACTCACCTTACCAATTATGCAAAGAATCTCAAAAAGTACAATATATATAGGGCTAAGCTTACCCTTCTTCCCGAACCTCATGACACCTTCATGGGCGACACACAGAGAAATACACGATCACCAACTCTAAATCTCAAGGCACAAGCCTACAATGCGCATAGACCTTCTTCTTGCTTTGAGGCTATCTTAACCTATCCTGAATTGCCTTAACTCGATCTAATGACTCTTAAAGCAAATCAGTACCATGGACCCTAACCTCGGACGTGTCAAACATCCAACCAAAGAATGACATCTTCTACCATACAAAGCCTCAAAAAGTGTTATCTGAATACTCGAATGCTAGGTGTTATTATATGTAATCTTTTCCAAGGCTAAGTGCTCCTCCCAATGGCTTCCAATATCCATAACATAGTCACGAAGTATATCCTCAAAGACTAAAATAGTCTGCTCAAACTGACCATCTATGTACAAATGAAAGGCTGTAATAAAATCCACATAAGTGTCCAAATCCTCCTGAAATGCTCTCCAAAATGTCAAAGCGGACACAAAACCAGTCTAAAATAATAGAAATGGGCACACTATGAAAACGAACTATCTTACAAACATAGATATGGGCTAACCTTTCAGCACTGAAGGACATTTTAATAGGAATGAAATGTACTAACTTGGTCAAATGATATATGATAAACCAAACACCATTAGAACGACAGGAATTGTGAGGCAAACTACTAACAAAATCTATGGTTATCCACCCCATTTCCACTCAGCTTCTGAATCAAACTACCTAGTCGCTGATGCACGGCCTTTACCTGTTGACAATAGAGGTAATGAGCTATAAAGTTTGCCACATCTCTCTTTATCCTAATTAACTAATACCTTAATATCTTGGTTGTGCCGGGGTAAATAGAATATTTAGAGTTGTGGGCCTCATGCAAAATCAGCAGAGTTAAGTCATTGATCCTCGAAACATAAATGTATCCATAAAAGTTAGGTATCGCTATTGCGGTCTTCTAATCGTGATTTTGGTAGTCAAGAAAAAATCATTCAACTGTGATCTCAGAAGTTATCCACGGTCGCGTAACCACGGTCGCAGCCAGACCCATGTGATCACGGCTTAGCAAAACAAATTAGCCCAAGGGAAAAACTAGAAATGCACATGACTAATCCCAATTTTGACAAAAAAACTTAAACCCTAGAACCAGGTATCATATTCTATCTTCCCCAATTTTTAGGTTTAGCTCTTGAATTGGTAGCCTCCATTTTTGGAGAAGAAAATATTGTATAACTTTTAGGTGAAGAATACATTGGAGACTTTCTAAGTGGAAGATTAGCTCACTTCCATTGTTGATTTGTGGGAGTGCCATGTTTTAAGTAACATTAACGTAAGCCTTAATAAATCACTTCAATGAAGATTATGGGTATATCTAGGATTATTTATCTTATGTGTAGCTAGATATCCCTCTTGGGGTTGTGTGTAAATAGGGGATAAAGTGTGTATGGGTTGTTATTAATTATCTTCTATTTAGTAGTTCATGTTTATGGGTTTTATCATTGCTATGCTAACTTGGTTGGATTTTGATAGGTGAAAGCCCCAAATACCCACATGGGTATGATGAGTGAAGGCTCCATGCTCTAAAAAACCCGAAGCCATCTTTGAAGAAGGGTTTTGGGTGAAGTTTAGGAATCCACATCATCCTTGAATGAGAGATGTGGGTACCAAAGCAATGATAGACGATTGTGTGTGTAGTTTGATAAATTTTAACTACATTAGACATAAGGGTAAATGTAAGATTGATTATACCATCGGTATAATCCTAGAAATAGGTATGCCTAGATTGAGGTTGTGGTTACCAATTGTTGAAAACACCTATTAGGTATTCGAAAGAATAAATGGGTGAAAGTTTGATGTTTTGTTGAAAGACTTGCAACAAAATCTATAACGAAACTTGCCCATATTTGACATACTAGATTGATGTTGATTACTAACATCCACATATCTGTCCCTTAGTGCTGCATAATCCCAAGATCCATGCATACCTGTTAAAACTCTAGTTATTAGTAGCCCCAAATTTATACTCGAAAATATCCAAAAGGAAACATTAGTGTAGATACCTATCTCCCTCATTTTTACCTTCTTGTAACATTGGTTTGTATTTAACTTGTATATATTATTTTGAAGTAACTTAATTTCCACTCATATTTTTCCTCGTGGATATGGCACCGACTCTAAAGTTGGGTAAATATATTGACAACGATCGCCTTGCACTTAAATTGATGTGTAAGTTAAGCTTTATCACATACCAGTTGCATGCCCATTGTTACCACAAACCTCCCACCAACCTGTAATTTGTTATATTTTATTGACTGTGGCTACAGGCTATATAACCCCAACTTTATATTGCTTATCTTATTTTTTAGTGCAGAAATTTGGGAGGAGATAGTAGTAAATTGGTCCACCTCCAATACACCTGCAACCTTTTTTGTGGAATTTCATGAGTTTGAATGCCACTCGATATTTCCTTATGTAATCCTGTTCAGTAAATTATAAAGCTTATCATAAGTCAGCTCCACAGCTTGACCACCTGCAGCTAAATCTAGCAAAATTTTTGTGTTATGGCCAAGTGCCTTAACAAATGTATGAGCTAATAATAATATTGGACTATTGATAATGTGGACAGTCCTGAAGAAGAGATTTGAATTGCTCCCAAGCATGATATAAATTATCATCTAGCTTTTGTTTGAAGCACACAATCTCACTACCAATCTCACAGTCTTACCAGATGGACAGAATCAGATAAGGAATTTTTGGACTAAGTCATCCAGTTTGTGATTGAATTTGCCGACTCAGCATCCAACCACTTTTTCATTTCCCCTATTAGTGAAAAGGGAAATAGTTTCAGCCTTACATAATCAGTTGACACGCCCTTCGGGATGAATATGTCACTAATATAAAAAAAAATTGCAGATGGACTTGTGGATCTACATGTGAAAGCCCTATAAACTGTCCACTACTGATCAAAAGTTGCAGCATGTTCTATTTCATCTCAAAATGGCCTCTAGCAGCCGGTTTCTAAAAATGGGAGGTCAAATTTGTTGGAAGTGGGATTTCCACTTCGCAAACTATCCTGCGGGCAAGTTGTTCTTCAGCCATGAGAGCAAGATCGTCTTGTTCCTCATGAAAATGTTAGAATTAGTGGAGAAGTTATGTTTCTCTCCTTAATTGATGATGTTGTTGCTCAGGTTTGGGGTTTAGTTCGATCAATTCCCTATCCCATGCTAGGCTACTAATTTGTCACCCTATTTTCTATAAATTCAATACCAAAGAACAAGCGTAAAGCACCAAAGAAATCTACAAAGTAAAATTAAAACAAAAATAGTTTCAAATTTACATGTCTCCGGCAACGACGCCAAAAACTTGTTGCGCGGAAGCTCACACGCAAGTGTATGTGGTCGCACCAAGTAATACAATGGCCTTAAATAAAAACGAATATCAATGCCTCAAATACTTATGTTAAACAACTATCCAGTATTAAATTAAATATTGAGATTCATTAGCGCAACGTAACCAATAAAGAGTTTGATAGTTATAACTAGAAGTAAATTAAACAATGTGTAAAGGTAATAACTTTGGACAATCAGTGAATAATGACCAAGGATTAAAGCACTAGGAACATTCATACTATGCATTAAAACTTCATTGGTTAAGTTATTTATCTTAGTTTATGATTCACGGGGTTGATTTTATGATCGTGGTCTCCCAACCTCTAACCACCTATCTAACTCACACCCACAACTAAATCCTTGAGTGAAAATGTGAGCACTAAGCTAAACGCAATTGTATTTCATCCCTTAGTGAACAAACAAAGGCTTCTAGGTATATCCCCATCCTAGATTCTACTTCAAATTCCCTATTTTATAAAGTAATAAGAATCTTACTCTACTTACCCCAGAAAGGGGGCTTTTAGCCGCTAATAGACATAACCGAAATCAAGTTATATAAATAAATGATAAAATTAGGAAGCTAAAGTAAAGTTATAAAAACCCTAATTGAAGTATTTTCCAACCCCTCTATAAGTTTCAAAGTCTTCCAAGGTTTATAACATCAAGTACAAGTGTGTCCTATTTATAGCAGGACAAATAATTGTATTTTTGCACTAGGCTGCGTTGTAGGGATAATATTGCGCGTCTAAATGCACAACGTGCCCTTATACTTTACACCCATTGTATTATGTCCCTTAGAAATACAAACATGTATGGAATAAGCCTTGGGGCCTTTTATATGGTCCTCCACGCGCCCTGAACTTCGAAGAGGTTCAATGCACGTCAAATTGGGTTTTGTGCTTTTTTTAATCCATTTGAAGTCTTTTTGTGTTGTTTTCACTTTATTTGAAGCTTTTATATCCTTCATATATTATTGTAGAATTATATAATTAATCACATTGTATTAGAGTTCAAAATAACATAACATCCAAGATGACAAACTAGAAACTTAAGCTAAGAATACTAGTTTTGCCCCTTTGATCTTAAACTTGGTTTTGACTCTTGGCTTGACTCAATTGTAATTTAAACACTATAAAAAAGTTTTTCCACACATAATTACACTATAAAACCATTAATAACTCATTCAACACATTAGAATTTATTGCGATAGACTAGAACATCACCTAGCTTAAGCTAGTAAAACTAGTTTTCTCGTCTAGACTCTTAATGATCAATTTGAACCCAAACAAGTTTGAAAACACCTTTAAACATTGTAATCACATACTTATACACTTAGATTCTTATTTATATCATCATTAATACATAAATAACACATATTTTCCTCAAAAAAAAGGCAAAATAAGCTAGATAACAACACTAAAGTGCAAAAATACAGCTCATATCAGTAGGCTAGGTTGTAAGTCCTTGAGGCTAGTTTGTCAACAAAGCTTCAAATAAGTCACTCATTGACCTGATCGAGTACCTAACTAGTGTTTCAATTAATTCCAACCAACACCTCAATTGGGTATCCCTATTTCTAGGATGATACCTAAGGTATAGTCAACCTCATGATTACCCTTATGTCTAAGATACTGAAAACTAGCAAACTATGCCCATAAATTATCTACTATTGCCTTGGTTCGTAGATTCCTCTTTTAAGAGTGAGGAGGTTTCCAAAAGTTCCCCCAAATCCCTCTTTTAAGTACGATTATAGCTTTCAAGAGTTTGGAATTCTCACCCACAAACCCATGTGGGTATTTGGGGTTTTCACCCTCAAATCCCAACTAATTTAATCAAGAAATAGTAGAACTTATCATTAAAAAACTAGCATATATACAAATTAAATACAACAATTACTCCCTATTCTAGCATAATCGCAATAGGAAGAACTAGCTATACATAAGAGTAATAAGCAAGGTATACCCAAAAATCTCCATCAATTTGATTTGTTGAAAGAAAAAGAGAAAGCAAATTTCAAGTTTTGTCATCCAGCAAATCTTCAATTGAAATTTCCAATCCTCCACTTTAAAGCGACCCTAATGTATTCTTCACTCAAGAATTAGTACTATAGTTGTCTTTTCAAAAATTGGAAATTAGATGGTTGAAAAATTCAACAAAAATCGGATTCTCCTCTATGGGATAAGGTTTGAGCCTCTTAAGAGAATTTGGGAATCAGCTGTATGCATTTACAAATCTGCCTCAAGGCATTATCTCGCTTTATTGCGATTGCTGCTTCCTCAACCACGATCAGAACTCGTGTTCACGGTATGTTAACCTGTCTTGACTGGCCGCGATCGTGATAACTGAGGATTGTTTCTGCTCTAGGTCTTCGAGCTGCACTTGTTTTCTCTCTTTTGATCCTTTTTAGATCAAGTCCACATCTTTCCATCTCATAACCTGTATGCCTGCAAAATGTGAATATTAGTGCATTCAATCACACATATGTCTCATTTATGCACTTTAATCATGGTAATGTGCCCGAACGTTGAGTGCAAATAAGTGGTGAATTTAGCACTCATCAATACCCCCAACTTATTGCTTTGCTTGTCCTCATGCAACATTACTTCTTACCATGAGACAATGGATATTTATGACTGAATTTAATAACCCAATGATCAAAATTACTTTAAACTTAGTTACTACCACAAGTAGCTATTCAAACATGGGCAAAGTTATTCTCACGACACCCCTCAACATAGAATGTGATCTTTCAAGAAAGCAAGAGACTTTAAAAAGAAACCATGCAACAATCACTAATACTCAAGAAATGACTCTCTTTTAACCTCAAATACAATATACTCCTTTTTGGCTCATTTTGCGGGAGATGGCAAAATCACCCACCTCGACTTATTTACATGCCTCTTCACAAGAAAGAAAATTCCACATACTAAGCCATCAATTATGCAATAAGCACTTTAAGTGTAAAACACTCTCTCTTAACAACTCTTGATGCTACTAAATTTCATGCCATAGGCTTTCCCCTATTTTCAATCACCACTATAATGAAAATACTTGGTTAGAAATCACGAAGGGATTTTTGAGCTTGTAACATACGTTAGGGGTACGGTAGGATATAATATAGGAACAATAAGGCTATAACATCCTTGAACATCTACATCACCCTATTCTATCAAACTTTTGAACATGAGCCACTTCTTTTTGTTTTCACTTTTTACACATATGTCTACATTTATTTCCTCGGTCCATCCATTTTTTTCTTTTCTTTTTCTTGCACCCTTTGCGCTTCTCTTTCCTTTTTGGATCTTAACCTTTTTCTTAACCATTTTTTCTAAAAACTTAAGTTTATTAGAACACACTTAAAACTTTGCGGCCCAAAGTTTCCTCTTCCAATCATCACCACCCCTAACTTAGGCTTTTTGCCTCAAGTTGCAATTGCAAGTTCAAGTTTGGTATGGTTCAAAAGAGGGATAAAAATTTAAAGGCTCATGGCTTGCAATGTGTTGCCAAATAAAAGTATAAAGGCTCAAAGTGGGTGTCTATGGTGAACAGCAATGCAAGGATAGGCCTTTAGGCTAAAGTGGACTTCGAATGTCACAAAGATGACCTAAGATCATTTCACCAATCAAGTACAATCAAAATTAGCCTTGAGACAATAATAAGGTAAGTTTTAGATGGTACAATTACACATGAGATTTGGAAAAATAAGCTCACCAAACATGGCATGAAAATTCACTAAGGAGGCTCAATTGCACCTTCCACTAGAGACCAAAATGAAGTATCAACCAATTTTCACAAACCATAATTTTTGGAGTCACAAAAAGAGAAAAAGAATTGTTACAAGGTTGATCATGTCCATGCCCTCGATTTTTGAAAAAAATTTAGATGGAGGAGGTGTTTGCTTTTCAATTGCACCATGCATAATTTGCAAATATGGCATCAAACTAAGCCTCTAGCTAACATTGTGGCTTTCATACGGGCAAACCAACCATATGGATACTCAATTTTTTCCATACGTATAAATGTGATCCAAAATATAAAATACCACAGGCACTTAGATTTCCCCTGCATTTATGACTTTGATGCCACGAGTACTCAGACTTTCCCTACATCAAAGCTCAAAACCCAATTACAATGCTTTTTCCTTAAGAATATAGTCACCTAATATATCATAGGGAAAATTTCAACCAATATCATCATAAGTAAAATAAAGATAAAGTAAAACAGAAAATCTAGAAACAAACCAAATAAATAATCCATGAAACATGGGTACCATCAGAGTGCCCAAGTGTAGCAACCCAAAAATAGATAAAAAATCATCTAGAACATCATCAAAAACAACCTCCAAAAATAACAATCAAAACATCCCAAAATATCAAATTAATACAACTTCATGGCCAAGCACCCCCAATAGAAAGGAAAGTAGGGTCCTCACTGCATAATGAATATAGCACAGTAAGGAGAAAAGGGTGCTCCCTAAAAATTCATCAAGATCTTCTCTCTCCTATAGACTCTGTATTATTTCCATTAACATCAACACTAGACCACTTGATAGAGGCCTCATCACCACTCTCTATCGGGAAGAATGTAGCTTCTCACAGGGTTTCAGGACCTTCTATAAGCCTTTAACACCTTCCATATATTACGATAAAACTTGTCTCACTTCTTCTCCCTCTTATTCATATTTATATGGGAGTACCAAAGCTCTCTGTGAGACTCTTCCAATACTGAGTATACCCTATTGAGTTTTGTAACGGTGATGCTTTGTGACTCCTGGACCTCACAATATATCTCATATTATATGCGAGATAAATAAGAGTGATGCTTAGTGAAGGGCTTTCCTAGCCCCTAAGGAAATCCTGAAACCAGCTCCTTGATGACCTTAATATCCACTTTAATGTCTTTCAGAGGCCCAACAGTGGATTTTCTACACAACTTTAACTCCTCAGCTGTCGACTTGCCCAAGTCAATCTTTCTTTTTTCGCTCTACCCGAGTGCACCATCACCCTAAATATTTTGTAGGAAGATGTGGGGGGTTTCACCTAGGTGTCTGTAGGATTCTCTTCTACTTCGGCCCTCCTACACAATTTAGTAATAAGAGAGGGAAAGAGAAGAAGTGTTCCACCCTTAC
The DNA here is from genome assembly GCA_026120095.1 of Capsicum chinense. Classification (NCBI taxonomy): domain Eukaryota; kingdom Viridiplantae; phylum Streptophyta; class Magnoliopsida; order Solanales; family Solanaceae; genus Capsicum; species Capsicum chinense. The sequence continues at coordinate 101,382,474 of JAPEIP010000011.1, read as the reverse complement.
TCTTGAAATGCCTCTATTCTTAAATTATAATCTGTCCCACATTTAAAGCAATGTCAGATAAGATACATGCCACCATCCGAGCTCGCATATTAGTGATAGCAGTTAAATATGTGCATGGCAAGACCCAGTTACAGATGATAGTTAACCAAATCCCAACCTTTTTTGTGAAATCATTTAGGGATATCCCTCTCTTGGTGGCATCCTATGGAACCTCTTAGCCAGGGCATGGTATGTTAGTTATCCAGGTCCCTATCCCACACCCCTTAGCTTCGAACTCAATTATATTTGCATCTTGGAGAACATATAAGACATTGATCTACTTGTCTCCAAAATGCACCTATTTTCCCCTAATTTTCATTACTGAGTTTGAGAATGAGACTACATAAAGATTTGCATAGAACTCTCTTACACAATGCTCATTAGCAATCCAGGGTTCTAATGCAAAGCATATCCACCTGGTACCAATAAGCCTATTGAATAATTTTGGTAATTTCTTCATCACTTTATCCATGCAAATACCCCTCTATGAGAGTAGCTTTATCTTTATGACGTCACTAGAGTAACGGTGGTGACACTCTAGAGCCATGAAATAGATATGGTCGTAATCTCCTATTTTATAGCTGAGTATCTATAAGCAATACAACACAGACCATCATTGGCAGTTCCACACCAAAACCATGCTAGGTAAACCTTATAAACTCTTGGGGAAGTGTCATAGTTGGTTTTAGGATCAAAACTAGACATGCAAAATTTTTGGTCTCAGTAGAAAACTACTCTCAGCTGCAGCCATCGCGGCCTTTGACCGTGATCATGATACTATGATTGCAGCCCCGATGAACAAAATTATAGTATCTGAAACCAACTTTGACTAGATTTTTTACTTTACAAAATACCTAATTTCATCCCTAATTTGTGTTCTAACTAACCATAATTGTCATTCTTATGGAACTTAAACCCTAAGTGCATAATTATGCTCTTGAAAAGTGAAGAAATCTATAATGGGTTTATTGGAGCATTCAATCAAACACATGATGAACACACTAATTACAACCTATTTATACCAAATTTTGGGTACTCAAGACTTCCCCATCGGTGTGCATACCAACTACAATAGGTAACTACAAAAATAACCTCACAGAGGCATAGATTTACATAGGAAATACTATTTCAGGCCTATTCCTAAAGTAAAAATTTCAAGCCAACAAGATGTGTAATTAAAGGGAGTTAAAACATATACCGTAGAGTAGGATGAAAGGATGATGCAATGAATTACTTAGATGCACAAAAATTTTGAACTTTTGGGTGCAAATTTGAGAGAAAAATGGAGAATGAAGTGTGGGGAGTTATAGGCATCTATATGGTCTTTTAAACTGCTTTTGCAGTGATCGCGGACATATTTATGCGATTATAGACACTCAACCACACAATCATGGTGATACAGGACCGCGATCGCAGTACCTAAGACCAATTTTTAGGCCCTCTACACTCCCCTACTCAATCCAGCATACCATACTTTCACGCTTTCCCTTTTTTTTAGTTTCAATCAACACTCCTCATAGCACTATAATTTCATGGATTATGCATACATAAATATAAAATCTACTCTCTCATACTAAAATAAAAGGATACATGCCACTTTTATGGCATGATAGGTTGCTTCCCATCTTTTGTGGAAAGACACCACTGAAACTATCAGTTGTGTTTCCATTTAAAAGATTTGAATCTCCATCCAAAATTTCACTCACTATGCATTGAGTGGCAAAGTGACAGAAGATTCAAGTCTTCCAAGATAAAACATGATAGAAATAAGGACATGGAGCAATAGCTTTTATCTCGCCAGTTTGAAGACTTGAAGTTATTACCTAATTTCACACCAAATTTTAGATTCAGCTCCTTAGGTAATGGTGGTAATTGTTTACTAGTTTAACATTAAAAGTTGAGCTCCTTGGCCTTCAAATGCAGGGTTCTTATATGCTCTTTTTGAATGTTAAACTCAAAAATAGAGCGATGGTGCTCCTTTTCTCCAAAATCCATCATTTGCTTGGGAAGGTGGGCTCGCATTACACCCATAAGGCACAATATTTAAAAATGATTTGAATGAGGTCTATCTCTTAATTCTAAAATTGTATCCCTATCAGCATTCTTACCCTGAGTTAGGCTAGAGTCTTCAAAAGGGTTATCTTGGGTTCTTCTTTTTACTCTAGAACTATTTTCTCAATTTTCACATCTTTAACTATGTTAGGTTTTGTTGGTTGGGAAATCACCGAGGACTCTTCGCTACCAAGCTCATCCTTTGCCACAAAGCTTGGTTTTTCTTCTGGATCCTTCTCATGTCTAAAAATGGGCAAGGTAATGGTCTTTAAAGGGTTTGTTTCCTTTTCTATTTCATTTATCTTGATACTCACCCTTTTAAATTCCTTATTAGATTAATACAAGTCATGCATGTCCTTCTCGAATGTAGTTACTCGATCCAAAAGATTTTCCAGCATTGCTTAAAATATTTTGTACCCGACATATTGTTCTTCCTTTATTTCATCATGGTACCTATCAAACTCATAAAAAGAACTAGTATTTGGGTTATCATAGAAAATGGAGAGAGCATTCGTATAATCACTCCAATGCCTATCTCACCTACCATATAAAGAATAGTCATACTCTCAATAAGATCAAGGTGGTGGCTCGATCTCTCTCCCAAGAGCATATCTATAATCTTGCCAAAAGTGGGGTCTGTCATAATATGGACATGGATCATCAAGATAGGATTTCCAACTACCGAAATCATATTTTTCCCAAGATTCCATAGTGATAAGAAAACTAAAATAAAAATCTACCTAACACAAGAACAGGACAAAATCGCAAACAAGTATTTATAAGGTTGAACCCAAGATAGTAAGCTAAAATTCCAAATTAACTCAATACGCCAAATTGTTCCCCAGCAATGGCATTATTTTTATAATGCTCAACTTCCACTTCAATTTTAAGTGTAATACGGTCATTGTTAATATAATTACCTAACATTGAGTTAGGGTAGAATCCATGAGGATTAATGTAAGTGGAGGGTAAATAAGTTTGATATTGAAGTTACTTGCTAAACTCAAACCTAAGATAAAAGTAATTGGGGGATTTTAAACTTTTCAAAGATATGATTATTTTTGAACTTCTAAAGAACTAACTCGGGGCTATGAATAATTAGAGAGTAAAAAATTAGAAATAGATCTTGGGATTATGCTTTCCTAGGTGAAAATTATGCATGGAATCATGAAAATTCAGTGGAAATTCTAGTTGTTAGTGATGTGGTAGGCTAGGTTGTAAGTCCTTGAGGCTAGTTTGTCAAAAAAAGCATCAAACATGTCACTCATTGACTATTTTGAGTTATTAATGAGTGTGTCAATTAAATCCACCTAACACCTCAATTAGGTATCCCTATTTCTAGGATGATACCCAAGGTATAGTTAACCTCATAATCACCCTTATGTCTAAGATAGTGAAAATTAGCAAACTATGCCCATAAATTATCTACTATTGCCTTGGTTCCCACATCTCTCTTTCAAGGGTGAGATGGGTTCCAATAGTTCACCTAAAACCCTCTTTTAAAGATGATTTGAGCTTACAAGAGTTTGAAATTCTCACCAACAAACCCATGTGAGTATTTGGGCTTTCACCCACAAATCCCAACCAATTTAATCAAGTAATGTAGAACCCATCATCAACAAATTAGCATATACACAAATGAACCATAACTCGCACACAATTACTCCTTATTCTAGTATAATCTCAAAAGAAAAAAGTAGCTACAAATATGAGTAATAAGCAACGTATACCTAAAAATCTCTATTAATTTGAGTTATTGAAAGATAACGAGAAATAAAATTTCATGTTTTAGGATCCAACAAATCTGGAATAGAAACTGGCAATCCTTTACTTGAAAGCTACTCTAATGTATTCTTCACCTAAGAATTAGTACAATAGTTAATTCTTCAAAAGTTGGAAACTAGAAGGTGAAAAAATTCCACAAAAATTAGATTCTCCCCTATGGGATAGGGTTTGATCCTTTTAAGGGAATTTGGGCATTAGCTGTGCACATTTACAAATCTTTCCCTGAGCATTATCCGGTTTCACCATAATTTCTGACACTTGTTCGCAATTGTGGCTATCACGCCTGTAATATGAACTTGCAATCGCGATATGTTTACGTCTCTTGACTATCCGTGATTGCAGTACTCAGTCCATGATTGCAGTCATTGAGGCTTTTTTCTTCACTAGGTCTTCTAGTTGCACTTTTCTCTCTTTTGATCCTTTTAGCTCAAGTCCATATCTTTCCATCTTATTACCTATATTCCTATAAAATATGGATATTAGTGCATTTAATCATTCATATATCTTATTTATACACTTAAATTATGGCAATGGGAATGAATGTTGAGTGCAAATGAGTGGTGAACTTACCACTCATTACATACTTCTTTGGAGGTTAGTTTTGGGTGACATGAATTATTTGCCTTGATATGTTCATGATGGTTGTTGTGTGCCTTGTTATTGAATTCATGATTATATGACTACCCCCATGGTTTATTTCTTTTAGTAGTGGATAGAGTAGATCTGTATTGATATTTTTTCTCTATTGTTGTGCTTTTAGGTTTGAGTCCTATCTACCTTGGCATATTAGCCTTCTTATGGCCCTTGATTTGTACTTACTATTGATGTTCATTTTTAGTACCACATATTTAGTATATTGATGTTTATATTGATTTCGTTATTACTGTCATTGCTTATTGTTATTGATCCTTATTGGGTATCTAAGTAGACTAGTGATATCTAGTTAGAATCCCATTCCTTTTGGTTCTTATTTGTGGACTTGAGCAGCTATATCTTGATTTGATTATTTTTTTTATAGAAAGATGAGGTTGGTTGTTTCATCTTTTGTTGGCTATGCTTGATTTATTATGGAGCGGACTATAGTATTAAAGATAGGTTGAACTTTTATGGCTCTATTATGATTTTAGAGTTGGATATTTAATTATGTTACCCATTCTTGAGTTTGGGATTCTTAGACAAGCCTCCTAGGTTGCAAAAGTTTCTGCATTGGATATACTTCTCTATATAGCCCATTTTTTAGGTTGACTAGTTTAAGGTCGGTTCTCTGCTTATTTTTATTTCATCGCCCGATAGTGGTTTTGATAGTAATATTGAGGTAACCTTGATTCATCTCTTAAATTTATTAGATTCATATCCTAATGATGGTTTTCTCTTGGTAATAGGGAGGAGTTTAGATGCACCTTTCTTACCATGGTACAGTTTTTATCAAAAGTGGAGTTAGAGAATTATAGGTAGTTAGTCTATCCTGTGATTACTTCTTGAGTGGGAAAATTGAAAATTCTTTATCTTGAATTACTTGGTTCTTTTCTCTGTAGTGGTCTTAACCTTTACATTAATGTCGAGATTGGTATTTTCTTCCTCGGTAAGATAATTTATGGTTTGTTGGAGTTATGATTGTCCTACTTGGGCAGATTTAGAAAATCTCCATTTAGAGTTAGATTAGCTTAAAGAGATTTAGTGGAGTGCTTCTCCTTGATAATATTTTTCTATGAGTATTCTTTACCAAGATGGAGTATTGGACTGGTTACTTTTTGGCTAAAGTTGCATTTCTCCGAGAGGCTAAAGTTTTTAATATTACTAGCATGAGTTACAGCCTTGGGAGTTTTTACGCATGATTGATGTTCATGCCTTCTAGCAAATATAGAGTTAATTTCTTGAGTTTCAAGTATGTGATTTATCATTTATGGTGATTGTTTTCTTCAGCTATGTTTTGATTTTAGCTCGATATGATTTGGATCAAATGTGTTATATTTAGATACTAAGGTTTATTTGAGTAGTTGACATATAGACTTATTGACTCAATTTTGAATTGATTCCTTGAAATGACAAGTTGGAAATTATGATAGATTTGGAGTACAAATTCCTACCCATCTTTAGGTTTGGTTTGGATATTTAATATCAAATGATTTAGTCTTGGGGTTGAGATATCGACTTAGAGTTGTAGAGGTTGAGTGCAACCATTGTTTTAGATTTGTCTCAGTTTGAATTTTATCTATAGGCTGATTGACCCTACTATTAGTTTACCTATTAGGCCTTCTTAACATTGGAGGGATTATAGTCAATAGGTATTATGGTAATAGTCCCTAGATTAGATATTGGTTCCTTCATATTTGACCATGGATCTTTAGTTTTATTTAAAAACTTTCGGTGATATAATCAGTGGGAATAGTATACATGATTTGCATTCCACTTGGTTTTATTCTTGATTGATGGAATATCCTGTAGTGGATTGTTTAGTGATAAGTAGTAGTTATGCTTTGAAATTTTGGATTTCAATTTCAATTACCATCTGAATTAATTGTAGCATTGTAAAAGATTGCATTCCTTGATTATCTCTATATTTGTCCCAGATAGCAACTTATAGGCTTATTCTCATATTTTCCATACAAATTTCCAGTGAATTAGCTTTAGTTCTTCGAGTTCTCTATGATGAGATTTCGCAAATAGGACTCAAGTGATTTTCCTCATATTTTATAGTGGATAGCCGGGGTGGAATGGTAAGGGAAGGTTATATTCACATTTAAAGTTAGTTGTATAACCCATGCCTTGGTTTGCCTTTGGCTAGAATAAGCCCTTTGTTGGATTATGTTGGTGTATCAGTGTGTGGTGTTTGGTATTTGTATGCATTATTCTTTTTAGATTAAGTTAGAGGACAGTTGGTGGTTGAGGGTGAGTTTTGGTTGTTTGGAAGTGAATTGATAGAGCTGGTTGAAAAAGAGATGTTTGTCGCAAATTCACTTAGAAGTGTTCTCTCTATGTGAAGGTTATCTGGGAAGACATGTTCAGATTATGTAGGCCACGTACCTCATCCTTTTTAGCTTTTAAGCTCTTTCTATCCATTGAATTTCATGACGAAAGTTGTTTTATTGGTGGATATTATAATGACCCTGCAGGTAATTTCCTAGATTTGCATGCGTTTTTGGGCTTTTAAGCCTTCACACAATGGCTACAGGTCATTTATAACTTGTCATAACTATCGGTTTGGTGATCGGATAGTTTATTTGGATATTAGGCCCATTTCTTTATTTTGGAGCATTTGCTGTTTAGGAATTGGTCTTGAACCAAAAATCCTAGTAGATGACCTTGATGAGAATTTTGATAGCTTTATCACCTCCCGAGTGTCAATTTTATGCTAGGTGAACTCTTAGTTTGAGTCCTAAGGCACCTATGTTTATTTTGACCTATAGGTTGAAAAGTTAATATATTGGAATTAGATGTGAGACCCAAATTTGGTTTAAATGACCTCAGATAGAAATTGACTATGCCATTGATTTTAAAACATCGGGTTAGGTGTGGTTACATAGTTTGTTTTCATATACCAAATTTTGGATGAATCTTGAGGGCTTGATAGATTCCAAGTCTCAACCGTCATCAGGTGCAGCTGTTATTGCAAGCCAAGGGACATGATTGCAGTACCCTTGACGTGGAAGAGATGTCACAGTTGTGACAAGTATGGTAGAAGGAAACTAGTGTGATCGTAGTGCATTTTAGTGGTTGTGACTTGTTCAGCTAGTCGAAGAATGGTGCGGTCACAGGTCTGAGTCTATGATAGTGGGACCCGACTACCTGATATGGGACCCTTAATTTATAAAACTAGCTATCTCCACCTATGTCTCGAGATCCGAAACACTAAAGAGTAAGATTAAATGGGATTGAAGCTTGTGGATGATTTAGGGAGGTTCTTATGATTTTCCTTTGAATTCATGGTAAGATTCCTTCAAGTTTTTTATAAATTCTTAAACATTAGGGATTTTAATTCCTAAACTTCAAGTGTTAATTTGAGACCCGATTTGTGTTCCATTTGTTCTCAACTTTTAAACACAACTTCATTATCCTTCAATGGACCTCGTAATGGGTCTAATTTTTGGACTCCATTAGTTGTCCTCGCAGGAGCGTTCTTGACCTCAAATTTAACCTGACCTTTAATATAGAAATATAGATCTCATTTTTCTCTTAATGATGCGTAGATTAAGTTTGATAGCTTAGTGGAATTTGAGATAGTAGAATGACGATGAACTATTTGGGCATAATTTAAGATTTACAATTTGGCTTTGAGGTAGGCTTTTATCTAGTCTTCATCACAATATGATGTGTTTTATATGTTGCATGTGAATGAATTCTAAGATTATGGGTAGAATACCATGACTTAATCTTGATTATTGAACTTTAGGGATTAGATGAGGGGTCTGACCCCTAAGGTGAAATACTTACAATCTTTCTAGGATCCTATCACCCTATGTTGTTAATATATTAGTTATAGTCGAGACTAATAAATATTTAGAAAATGCCTTTTATATTACTTGGTGGATTGTTATGGTTTTCCACTAATTATGATGTTATGATTATTTCGGATATATATTGAGGACTAAGACCATGATTATAATGTTGGAGCTATTTTCGGATATATTCTTTGGCTGGAGGACATGTTCATGAAATTAATTGCTTGGGTTTTAGAAAGTATGACACCCTTGTATAGAAAATGGTCATGGTTTATGGATATATTGAAACACCCTGAGTTTGGACCCTTAGATATTTTCCTGAGTTTGGGCTTTCTGATTATCATAAAACTCATGCTTACTTATCATATGGTATGGGTATTATTTAGAGGTCTTGGTGGTAGTTACTCAATGTTATTTTGGGATGTTTTCTGTACAAGGAATGACAAGACACCATGGGAGTCATATATACATGATATGAGAAGTATAGTGCCAAACCATTCGTTGTTCATTGTATAGCCTTAGCATTCTGCTTAAGGTACGACTTGAAGGGTACTAGTCATATAGTAGGGAACGACATAGGCTAAGTAGCCGTATGTTGTACGGAATGTGGTGTCCAGCATTCTGATCAAGGTATGAGTGAAAAGTACCACTCGTATGATATAGGTACGAGTGGAGGGGTCAAACCATACACACCTGTGGAAAATTTTTATAGTTTAAGTTGGGGGTCTTCTGGACAATTACCCTCATAAATGATTTTCGCCCCACGAGTTAAAACACTCTTGGGACTTCATTAATCTACTATACCCAAATAAAACACTCTTAAATGTCTCACAATCTCTTGGTTTAAAAAAAGGCTAGGGTTTATTCAAGGCGATCAAGTAAGGCTTTCAAGGGTGGTTTCTCTCCGTCTTATTTGGTATCTAAGGTATGTTAATCCTCCCTCATTATTAGTTAAACTAAAATCATGTTTATTTGAATGATTCTAATGGTGATGTTGTGATGATGTTTGGGTTTAGAAATCTATGTTGGGGGTTTTGGTTATTCTTGGTTGGATAATGTTTTCCCATGTCTTTCTTGTTGTTTTCATATTATAATGGTGGTTAGAAACATGTGGTTGCATGGGAAGGGCAAATTGTCTCTTGATTTTGGTTTAGGAAACTATATGCCCTCAACATGTTTGTTAAAATGCTAATGAAAATGTTTTGTTACATATTTTGACAAATATTGAAAACCTTGCATTTCATAAGATGGCAATAGAACCTAAATTGGTTTAAATTATTTTAAATGGATTGGAAAGGCCATGGTGGCCCTAGCTTGGTTTAATTGGACTACTTGTAGGGTACATTGGAATCCCCTAAGTATTGGCTAATGACATTGCTTTCAAGCTATAGTTGGTACGATGATACCACTTCATAATACCTTGGTAATAAACTTTGGAATTGGTGGTTTGGTTATATGCTAAAGGTTTTAAATTAGGTAATAAGCATGGGTCATGATTGCTAATTATAAAGGTGCTAGTCCAATGGACGGACACTGGAAAATTTATGTTCGCTGATATGAGGGTTGGTCGTGGTGACCATATATTTTTGGGGTACAATGGAATCCCCTAAGTTTATAGTTGTATATATGTATCATAGAGGGCGAAGCTTACATGGGAATCCCAGCCCCTATGATATCTCTAATTCATATGGTTATAAGTATTGGGGCCTATTTCGGGGGTAACACTAGACCCGTATAGCTTATGGGTGATTTTAGGATGGTAAAGATACACATCCTAGGTTAAAGATTTAAATGCATCATAAACTCGGTTTCTTTTCCCAGCATAATATATATATGTGTATGAATGTGATTGCATTTGAATATTTACTTTCGCTTTGAATAATAGCATTACTTAATCCTTATTCGGGAGTACATGCTAGCATTCACATACTAACCTATCTTCAGGAGTTGTATCCCCACGCAATGTAGGAATTGGCCATACTACTCCTTCTACTCAGTGACTTGGATACGGGAATAGTATTAGTATCAGACCAAAGTGGTAAGCTTCCATACTATGAAAGAATCAATTTAATGTTGTGGATATCTTTCATATAATTTTGGTTATTTCTTGGACTTTGGTTTTCGATATGGTTGGGGGAATGTCCCAACCAGCTGTTCTTTGTGTTCGATTAAAGGCTTCGTGTGACTAGTATGTGCATGGGCAGTGTTGGTATTGGTGCCAGCCTTGACATTGGTATTGGTATTGAGGCTAACACTGGTTTGATATTTGATTGGATTGTAGGTTGGTAGAGTTATGGATTTTATTATTTTCTTTGATTATTTAGTTTTCTATCTTGTTATATGTTCGAAATTCATCCAACATAAGATGTTGGGCAGTTATGGTTAGGTATTGGGGGTGGTTTCTAGTCCCGATTGGACTTAAGGCATCTGACATAACTAGGCCCTAGTTCTAATCTTGTCAGATTTGTATTAGAGCCGTAGGTTCATGGTCAATTAGGAGTCTTAAAAATCATGTCAAGTAGAGTCTCTTTTAAGGGTGTGTAGCATGCCATACTCATAAGGGAGAGACTACAAGGTATTTAGGAATGTTTCTCTTTCTTGTGTTTTGTTTTCAAGATATAGAGTCAAAGGTCCTGAATTCTACTCTAATCCCTATTTGTTCTCCTTTCAGATCATACCTCCTCGATGATTTAAAGATCATGGAAACTCGTCTATCCTTATTAAGGACAATGCTGATGGAATCCATTCTACTTATTGGGTCAAAACCTGATCTAGGGGTCCAATTATTGATTTTCCTCCTGGAGTTACCTTGGTTCCCTTTAGCGCATCACAAACTCCTCAAGCTAAAGTAACGAACACTGAGTTTTGTCACTCCATTAATATGTTGGCATAGTTTGTAGCTTCTTAATCTGAGCATGGTGTTCTTGTTACTCCATCTTCTGAGGGTACAAGGGTTGGAAAGTTCATGAGGTTGAACCCTTCAACCTTTACTGATGTTATGGTGGAGGATGATCCTTAGGGTTTTCTACATGATATGGAAAACATCTTTCGTTTTATGCATGCCACAAATATAGAGGGTGTGAAGTTTTCTTCCTACCAACTAAAAGATGTGGCATACCAATGGTACGAGGAATAGGATCAGTCAAGGGGTGACGGTGATGAGTCAGCTCTATTGGAAGATTTCTCTAATTCTTTCCTAGATAGCTTCTTTCCTTAGGAGTTGAGGGAAGCTAAGGAAGAAATGTATGTTAGTCTGAATCAAGGTAAGACATCTGTTAAGGAGTATGCCTTAAAGTTTCACCAGTTGTCTCAGTATTCTCTGGAGATAGTTTCTTCATCCGAAAATGGTTTCTAAAATAAGGGGTAAAATGATTAAGTTTTCTTTTGGGTTGTCCAGAGAGTTGCTATTAGAGAGTAAAGTTGACTTGTTGATCAAGAACATGGATATCTCTAGGTTGGTTATATACATACAGTAGGTAGAGGAACAAAAAAAAGTAGGTTGAAATAGGAAAGAGCTAGGGCAAGAAGTGCAGGTTCTCTGAGTATAGTGGTGGCCAACAGCGGAGTGGCAGGTATGGTGGGAAATGGCCGAAGAAAAAGTGAGGAAATTCTGAGTCTTAATTGATTGCTAGTGCTCACTACCCAAATGTATCAAGTGATAGGTATTTCCATGGTAGTGATAACTTTAGGGAATAGAGTGCCCAATCTCAGGCTAGTGGGGCTCAGTTAGCTCCATCATATCCTTTCTACAGGTTTTGTGGTATATTTAATTGGTGCTTCAATGATAAGAAGAGGGACAGGTGCATCAACTGTGGTCAGCCAAGGCATATGCTTAGAAACTATCCTATTAGTAAGGTTGCTTTGGGGGCGAACAAAGTTCCAGTTGCTTCATCATCAGGTCTAACATAAAAGGGTGCTCCATCTAGTTTTGGCACTGGTCAGAACTATTTTTGTTCTCTTACTACCTAATAGGAGTCCGAGGCATCACCTGATATCGTGACTGGTATGTTGAAACTCTTTTCTCATGATGTGTAATTTACTTGATTTGGGGTTCACTCTCTTTTATGTGATCCCCTTTGTGGCTATCCATTTTGATTTTGGTCTTGAGGTTATTTTGGGCCCTTTTACTATTTCTACCTTGGTAGGTGACTTTATGATTCCTAGAAGAGTATATAAGAGATGTGTGGTATTTGTTGGTAGTAAAGAAACTTTGGTGTATTTATTTGAATTAAACATAGTGGATTTTAATCTCATATTAGGGATGGATTGGTTTCACTCATACTATGCATCTCTTGACTATCGTACCCGTAAGGTTGTCTAGAAATTCCCTAATGAGCCAGTTATTGAGTGGGATGGTGAATCCCTAGCACCTTAAGGGAAGTTCATACCATATCTTAGAGCTCGGAGATTGATCTCCAAAGGGTTTCTCTATTATCGAATCCGGGTTAAAGATTCTAACTCGGATGGTCCTTTTTTGCATTTCATCCTTGTCGTAACTGAATTTCCCAAGATCTTTCTTGTGACATTCCTAGTGTTATTTTAATAGGAAGATTGAGTTTGGGATAGATCTTATTCAAGAAACTCATCTAATTTCTATTCCCTAATATAGAATGGCTCCAACTGAGTTGAAGGAGCTTAAGGAACAACTCAAGGATCTTTTATATAATGATTTCATCTATCCTAGTGTGTTCCCGTGGGATGCACCGATGCTGTTCTTGCATAAAAAAGATTGTTCCCTTCCGATGTGTATTGATTATCAACAGTTGAATAAGGTGATGGTAAAGAATAAGTATCCTCTTCCAAGGATAGATTATTTATTTGATCAATTGCAAAGTGCAAAGTTTTTCTCTAAAATATATCTCCGATCCGAGTATCATTAGTTAACGATTAGGGAGGTGGATATCCCTAAGACTTCCTTCCCTACTCAATATCGGCACTTTGAATTTATGGTTATGTCTTTTGGGTTGACCAATGCCCCGATGGCATTCATGGATTTGATGAATAGGGTCTTTCGTCAGTTTCTAGATTTGTTTTTCATTATTTCTATAGATGACATTTTGGTATACTTTAAGAGTGAGGTAGATTACGTAAATCACCTATGCATTGTATTGCTGACCTTGAAAGAGCAGTAATTGTATGCGAAATTTTCAAAATGTGTGTTCTGGTTGAACGTAGTCACTTTTCACGATCATATCATTTCTACTGATGGGATCATAGTGGATCTACAGAAAGTAGTAGTGGTGAAGAAGTGGCCTAGACCTACAACTCCAACTGATATTCAGAGCTTCTTGGGTTTAGCTAGTTACTATAGGAGGTTTGTGGAGATTTTTTTTAATTGTAGCTTCCCGTTAACTAAGTTAACTGATAAGAAGGTAAAGTTCCAATGGTCTGATGCGTATGAGGAGATTTTTGAGAAGCTCAAGGATAAGCTAACTTTTGCTCCAGTTTTAACTTTACCTAAAGGAATTAGTGGGTTTGTGGTCTACAATAAAGCATCCCTTGTGGGACTATGTAATGCTTTGATGCAACATGGAAAGGTAATAGGTTATGCCTTTATAAAGATAAAGGTACATGAGAGGAATTATCTGACTCATGACTCAAAATTGTTAGTTGTGGTGTTTGCATTGAAAATCTGGCATCACTGTTTGTATAGGGTGCATATAGATATCTTTTCTGGTCATAAGAGCCTGAAGTATGTGGATAGTCTTAAACAGCTTAACCTCAGGTAAAGGAGATAGTTTGAGCTTCTCAAGGATTATAACATGAGTCGTTATTACCAACCAGGTAAAGATAACGTGGTTGTTGATGCTCTTAGCAGGTTATCCATAGAGGTCTAGCTTATGTCGATAAGGGGAAGCAGGAGTTGGTAAAGGACATTAACCGTATGGTTAACCTTGAAGTTTGCCTCTTAGATCCGAAAATAATGGTGTGTTGGTGCAGGAAGTGGTGTGGTCATCTATCGGTGCTGAGATCAAGGAGAAACAGATGTTACATCTTTTCTTGATGAGAATCAAGGGTGATGTAGGTGGTCAGAAGGTGATGGCCTTTGACATTAGTGGTGATGGTACTTTGCGGTACCAAAGGAGGTTATGTGTTCCTTATGTAGATGGTTAACGTGAGAGAATCTTGGCTGAGGCGCATGAGTAACGCTATGTTGTGCATCCTGGTTCGACAAAAATGTATCATGACCTTAAGGAGATGTATTGGTGGAACAATATGAAAAGGGATGTGGCTTATTTTGTGGCCAAGTGGATGGTGTGCCAACAAGAGAAAGAAGAGCACATGAGACCAGGAGGATTGTATCAAGAGATTGAGCTGCCTGAATAGAAATGGGAAGTGATCAACATGGATTTTGTTATTCATCTTCCTCAGTCTCAGAATCAATTGATTTGTTTTGGGTCATCATGGATAAGATGACAAAGTAGACTCACTTTTTTGCCATTGAGGACTAACTTCTCGACTGAGGATTATGCAAAGTTGTTGCTATAAGATATAATGAAATTTTATGGGGCACCTATTTCTATCACCTCCAAGAGATAGATTATGGTCCATGATTTCATTACTATTATTTACTTTGGTCGTGAGAAATTCTGACCCGTTCTACACTTTTATAATGATTTAGTCCCAAAGATTACATCAGGCAATGGATTTACAGATTTACACTCTTTTTACGCACGACTTAAGTCTGTGCACCTATTGTATATCTATATACACATCTCTCCATTATGGGTCAAAAGAGGATGATGGTATTAATGATTTAAATTTTGGGTAAATCCTAATAATTGGTGATGTTTATGATATTGATTATATATTTATCAATTCAAGTCTAGAGATTGATTATGTATATATTTATCGATTCACGTCTAGAGGATAATAATGATATTGATTATATATTTACTGGTTTAAGTTTGGATATTGATTATATATGCACTAATTTGAGTCTGGATGATGATTATGATATTAACGATAATATGATGGTTGGTATTATGGATTATATTTGGCATTCTTACTTGTATGTGCATCGCGTAGCACCAGTATGCGCCAATATTTATCAGCCTTATGGGGGTTGCATAGATATGGATGATGAGTATGGCTTGCGATGTGTTGTATGTTGATAAAAAATTTTGAACCTGGGGCAGTGGGAGTTTGTGAAAGGCTCAATTAGGCATTATTTGTCCAGTCTAGATAGTTACTCGCATTGTCGTAGCTATTGCTATTATTGTTATTATTATAATTGTTATAGCTAATTTGTAGCAGCTTGGTTAATGATCCAGCATTGAGATTTGAGGTATGATTATGGATCTTTTACTTTATAATTATATTATTATTCATGATTAGATGAATGGATTAAGAACCCTGAGTATATGCAACACCCCAGATTTTTGTTCCTTAAAAATTTTTGAAATTTTGTCCTCACTACCTAGACTACGACTCTCCATATGAGTCGTAAGGAGTCTTGGTAGATCTTAAGGACTCAATCGTAGCTTGGATAGTATGTTGTCTTGGATATTCTTCAATGGCTATAATTAGAGAATTCAAGTCATAAGACTCAAATCGAGTCATATCGTGTCTTCTATAACCTAATTAGTGCGATGCCCAATTGTTTCTTCTTTGACAATGACTGGACCATACGAGTCATAATGACTGAGTATGAGTCACATGTATGACTCGTATCCAAGTTAGTATTGGTAATCGTAGACACTGTCCAGACATTGGGTGGGACATTGCTAGTCAAAAGGTGACCCTACGAGTCGCAAGGTCACTTGCAGCAACTAGGTGGTCAATTTTTAGTCTTTTCATTAAGGGCATTCTTGTCAATTTTCCTTTTCCCTTACTTAGACCCTAAGTCCATAAAGCACTCAAGGGAGTTATTTCTCATCCATAACATATTCTAAACATACTCTCTTCTCTCAAAACTCTCCAAAGTCAAGATACTTACGGTTTTAGAGAGGTTGTTCATCTAAGGGATCAAGGGTTAAATTCTATCCATAAATCTTTGTATTTCAGGCATGTTAATATTCTCAAATTCTCAATTTATGAAAATCATGTGTTTTATATGGTTTAAACTGTATGGATTTGAATATGGGTTTGATGTGGTTGAGGGTTTGACATGGTTGATTCTTAAATTTTTTTTCTCATGATTCATTATGCATGGTTTATACTTTAATAATGAGTTTGAACTTGTGGGGTGCATGGTAATAGTGAATAAACTAAGGGGCCATGATTTTCCACAAATTGATATTTTTAGATTTGAATTGGTTTTGAATAATTGTATTCCCTCAACCCACTTGTGTAAATGGCTTTGAATTGTGAATTGGTAATAGTGAATTGGTCTTGTTTGCTATGATTTGATTTACTAAAAAAAGGGGGTCGAGGCATTCCCCTAAGTTAATATGATTGTTATGGCATAGAGACAAGCTTACAAATGCAAGGGTATAAGATACCCATGGTGTGCCTTGAAGGTTGGTTCATTGGTTAATAAATGGGTTATATGAAACTTGATTTAAATTAGGCTTAATGGGTATTATGTAGCGATGCCATGAAGTTGTGGGTGTTAAATGACTTGTACTAGAAATTCATGTTTGCCGACGTGAGGTTTGGTCTTGATGACCTATGTGCCTACTTCACCCTATTGATATATTATATCTTGGATTGACGTGGAGTTGGGGCATTCCCTGGGATTTTTTGATACCTTTGATTCATGCGGCTAACACGCACCAGGACCTTTAAGCAGGGAAGCTGAACCCATATAGCCTATGGGTGTTTGTTTATGATGGTTGAGCTATATAGTCCAAGATAAAGTTTACTTCATGCTAATCCTTGTTCCCTGTCCTGGTATGACATGCTTATATATATATATATATATATATATGATTGTGTGCATTGGTTTTGAATGATTTTGAAATATGGATCATGGCATTATTTTACTCTTTTTCCCTGAGTTATATGCAAGCGCTTAACCCACTAACTATATCCGAATGATATATCCCCACGTAATGCAGGCACCAAAAATACTTTTACTTTTCCTATGCAGTGTTAGGTGGATTAGCTCAGGTCATCAGTCGTTGATGGTGAAGTAGTGAGCTTCCATTCTTTGGAAGACTTGATCATTTCATCAGTTTCCTTTCTTGGAATATAATTGAAAAGTTTACATCATCATTAATATTTTCAAAGTCATTATCAGTGTCGGGGGAATCAGTCGACTTAGATTGGCTTTCAGTATTGATTATTGACTTTGTAGATATTTTGTGGACTTCGGTGGTTTCGATTATTTGTTGTTGGATATTTAGTTATCTTGTATTTCTTTGAGATTCTATATCTTATCTTGTTATATGTTCGGAATTCAACCTCTGTTGGTCATTGTGTTCAGTTTGACTAGGCAACGGGGTTGTCTTTGGTCCTTGATGTACTTGAGATATCGGTCATAGTCAGGCTCTATTTTAGGTCATGACAGTTTACTAGTACTAGTTCCTGCCATGAATATGAAGTCTAAAGATGCTAGTCGGATGACTTAAGTTGTACCTTGAATTGACCTCATTTATACATATATGTATATCTATTTATATGTAGCTATGGTATTATCGTATATCCCTTCCTTCCTTTATTTATTTTGATTGAATATTCATTCCTTGGCCTTGTATATTTTTATATATCCTTCTTTCTCCCTTTATTCGTATATTGGTCGGTGATATATGGTATAGTGTTTAGATCCCTGAGTATGGTTAGTATAGGATAATTCATCCTTAATACTTCCTTAGCCTTGTTATGTTAAGTTAGTGGATATGAGTAGGATAGTTTGCCCTTCCTATCTCACAAGATTTATTATGTGGTTGCTGGACATTTGGGTTTAAACTCTATTTTTGTTTATATGTTGTATATATTTGCATTATCCTTGGAGCTCAGTCGACAGAAGCTTACTAAGTACTATGTTTGGTACTCATGCTACACTTTTGCATCCTACAGATCATAGTACGGGTTACTGTTATTGTTGTGCGGTTCATGCGAAGCTAGGGTGAGATCTTGATGTTCGGAGTATTAATTCCCTCCCTATTATGTACTAACTAGTCACTATGTTGCATTCAGATATGGTCGTATCTGTATATTTATTTATTACCTCATTTGTATCTTTATTATTCTAAAAGCTCTTGTACTGATTTCACTAGGTTTTGGGATTATCTTATGTATGTTAGTCTTTTATTACATATGATCTGTGTTCTTCTCCTCATTCTTTTAATAGCCCGTTACTCGTTGTTCTAGACAATGGATTGGCTTACCTACTGGTGGTTTATAGCAGGCACCATCATGACCTGAGAAATTAGGTCATGATACTAGCTAAGAAACTACTGATTAAGCAACCGCCGGTGTAGGAGGGGCCTCAACTCTAGAAGCCACAGCTATAGGCTATGCCCCCACCTCAGTACCACTCTGGTCCATAGACTGTGCACAATCAGAAGGTGCACCACCAACTAAGTCCAAAAGCTTAACCAATGCATCTCTAAGTAAGGAGGAAGAAACAAATCCCGATGGGGCCTGGGCTGGTCCTTTGCCCACCACTGGCTGGGGCGGAAGAATCTATGGCTCGAGAGTAGTAATGTGGTCTAGAAAAGGGCCCCTATCCTGACCCCTAGTTGGGGAAACATCTCAAGACTGTCCACTACCTCTAGGTCATCCACGAATAGAAATAGGATCTTTAGGCTCATCTTAGGACCCTCGTCTCATGTAGTGGTAGCACATGTCCTAGTCATCTGTAAAGAGTGAAATCAAAGGAATTCCTTAGAAACCAACTTAAACTCTTAGCATGATATAAGTGAAAGAGTGAAGAACTCCTAAGAATGGTAGAGAGCCTCTCAAAGATAGGAAACAGACATCATTATTCTGATCCATGAGTGTCTAATAGACACTTGTCGTTGTACCAACAATACTGGAAAACCTGGGTATGATACCAATTTTTCATGACCTGATTTATGATTCATGATGGAACCTACTATATCCCACCAGTAGGTAAGCCAATCCGTATCTCGGAGCTATAAGTAATGGGTAAATTTGGTAGAAAATGGCCTACGAGGTCGAATAAACATATATAAGACTTGAAATAATAACAAGACAATAAATATAATCC
The DNA here is from genome assembly GCA_026120095.1 of Capsicum chinense. Taxonomy (NCBI): domain Eukaryota; kingdom Viridiplantae; phylum Streptophyta; class Magnoliopsida; order Solanales; family Solanaceae; genus Capsicum; species Capsicum chinense. The sequence continues at coordinate 101,363,040 of JAPEIP010000011.1, read as the reverse complement.
AAAAGATAGGTAAAGCATAGACAACCATCCCACGATCCAATAGTGTCAGTACAAGAGCAACTACAAATATACTATAATTTCTAAAATATTCAATATAAGTTGTCTCCGAAATAAAAGACTAGACAATGATAAGTGGAACGAAAAAAGAGTAACTTTAACTCCAAAAGATCACTCAATCTATGAAATTCAATCACATCATGATCTCGAATCAGTGGCAACAACTAGTACTCGGATATATATCAAAAAGGTACCGAAGTGTAGTATGAGTACAAAAACTATAGGTACTCGGTATGCATCATCTGCCAACTGAGCTAAATCATGATAAGGATATGATAAAAGGCAAGATAAAATAAACTAAGTCAAGGTAAAAGGACAAACCTGGAAATAAACTCCAACACCATTGTGCATAAATGAATTAATAAATCTGAGATAAGAACATATAGATCACACGATTATATCTACTAAATTGACCCCCATAAGCCAATAAGTTTGGAAAAGTAAATAACCTAATACATGCCCTATAAGCCTGGAAGGTACAATCATTGAAGAGTATATAACCGGGTAACCATAATCTACCTACTCTCCTACCATGACAAAAAAATCCAACCATACCATACCATATCATAACCAACTCTAAATTACCATACTAAATTGGTGCTCATATCATCATTATCATAATCGGTTGTTGGACTTGAATCGGTGCTCATATCATCAATATCATAATTAATTATTGGACTTGAACTAGTCCTCATATCATTAACATAATACTTAAATTACTATATTTTACTCTAAATAGCATCAACATTGAAAATCAAACCATTAAGTATCTAATTTCCTCAATCTCATAATAGACGTTTCAAAATGCAAAACAAGCGTATAAAGGTCTACAACTAGCTTAGATCTTGACCTAAGGTGGGATGGAGGGGCCCACTTCTAATCTCCAAAGTCCATTATAAGGAAAATTCTATCTTGAAATAGGCTAAGGTATCTAAATCCACTTATAGACATTGAACAAACCTTAATTATACCAAGGATAGAAATTCTACCTAAATCATGACCAACTAAGTCAATTACACTTTAAATTATGATTAGAAGTTAGCCTAAACAATTCAACTAACCCAAATATTTAACAATCACATTTCCAACACCTAAATCTCATCACAAACCAAGCATAATAACATAAGAATACTACAAAAAAGCTTAATCTATAAAGAGGTTAAACCTAGCCTACCTGGACAAAGAAGAAAAGCTTGAAGAGTCTGCTAAACCATTGATTTTCCCCTCCGAGAAGCTTTTGCAAGGTGTCATACAATCAAAATCACTATCTACTCATCAAGACGAGAATAATGATACCCGTATTGACCTATTGTTCTTCAAGTCCAAAAATCAAATAAAATCTAATATGGGTGTTGTTTACAGAATTGCATAATCAAATCTGACACAACATCTCCCTATGCTAAAGGAACATTTCCCTAAAAAATGGGTGAATTTTGAGCTTTAATGGTGCTAAAATTAAGCCACAAAGCTATTAGGGATTTTAGAAGAAAAACAAATATTTAATCCTAAATTAGATGGAAGCTTACCACTAATTTTAAGAAGGAACACGTAAATGATCTCCACCCAAGATCCAAAATCGCCCATAATGTTTTCCCCCAAAGTTTTCTCACTCTTTAGGGTTCCAATATCTTAGGAATGGATGAAAATGGAGAAAAATGGGCTAAGTGGGATATTTATACCCTTTTCAGGTGCACGAGCATTACTTAAGCAAACTCCAGATTGCTTATGTGATACTTGTAATCTAGCACCCATATTTCTTACGTAATCATCCTTGTTTATGTGATACTTGGCTAAATGAGTAGATGTCACATATGCAACAATAGTATTGCTTAGGCGATACTTGCTCTACTGCCAAGCCTACCACTTAAGTAAAACATACTTTGACACTTAAGAGACAGTTTCTAGGATTTCCCAGATCACTTATATGATCAAAGGCATCACTTAAGCGATACACCAGCTGAGGCTAACAGAAATTCCAAGTCTCCGCCAAACCCTCTGGATTTATTTGAAATCTCATATACACAAATGGACAATGCTACCCTCTCAAATTTAATGTTCCAAGTTTAATGGCGCAGTCAAAATTTCCAATTGAGGTCTTAATGAAAAGTGGGTCCTACACATATTTACCATTTTGCTTAACTTTTGGCTAATAGCCCAAATGAGTCTAAGAACATCGAGACTTAGACCGAGGCACCACCTAGCCTAAAATTAATGTTTCGGAGCTGTTGGAATAGTCAAAATTAGCATACGAGATTTTTTGGTTGAAGTTTTAGCCCAGTAGCCAATTTGAACCAGCGAAGGCTTCAAAATAAGAAATCGGCTCTAAAAATCAAAGAACTGCCCGATTATCGAATAGTTAGTCCTATCAAGTCATATATGAATTTAGGTAGCTATAAAAAATCTCTAAATAGTAAAAATATGGAAAATGACCTAAAGAAAAGTGCTATTGTTGTTCTGAATCGATACCCATCCATGCATTGTATTATATTCACTTTAAAAGTTATCTTAGTGATTGAAATATTAGGATCCCGCCTAGATTATTTCTACTTATTTCAAAAGAGGAGTAGTGACTAGGAAAAGATAATGACAACAGTAATTTCAAATTTAGTTGTCAATCCACGCTGCTAGGGATTATTTAAGTAAATGGTTAGCTTTAATCTAATAACAAGAGAGTCGAAAGGTAATATTTAACTGGGGTCAAAATAAGGGATAATAAGGCGACTTATTGAGACTCAAAAGGTAAAGGCTGAAATTTGTCAGCACGTTTAAAAGATTGTTCATGGTACATAAATTATCGATTCTACATGCAAGGTATCGGGTAGGTTCAATAGAGCATGATAAGCCAACAAAGTTGAGAGGCTAGGGGAACCCAATCCTAGTGTTCACCTATGACTTATTACAAACGAAGTTGATATTCAACACTTCTTCTATGTTTCTACTCAAAACCCACTATTTACTTTTCCAGTCTTGCCCGTTGATTACAATAATCGAGAGTCATGAATCCACGTATTCCTTTGGGACTCTACCCTAACCCTTATTGGGTTACTATATTTGGAAGTGACCGCATCATCTTCAGACTGGAGGTGTAGTTTGGGCGTCACTAAATTCTGATACATGTGGTGGCCACAAGCGCCCAGCCTCAGGCCACATGTTCCACATGCGCCCAAGGCTAGGCCGCATGTGGACACTATATATGGCCACCAACTTTTTTCCTCCTTTTTTGTTTGGGCTTTAGTTTTGGGGTTCCTTTATGTTCTATAAATACCTCTTATGTGTTTTTTTCATGGAAATAACACACTTTTGATACTTAAAAACATATATAAATTTTTAGATTTAATTTTGGTCCTTGAATTATTTTATATTAAGTTTGATTGATTAATTCAATAATGATTTTGGGTTTTTAGTTATGATTATTGTGATTTCATCTTCTTCTTTCAATCATGAATGTTGTTGATTACTTCACAAGCATGAGCAGCTAAAAACCCTTACCTAGGGTTGTGGAAACCCTATTGGATTAATGAAGTAGAGAAAGTGCTATTGTTGTTCTAAATTGATACCCATACATGCATCGTATTATCTTTACTTTGATAGTTATCTTAGCGGTTGCAAATATTAGGATCCTGCCTAATTTATTGCTACTTACTTCAAAAGAGCAGTAATGACTAGGAAAAGATATTTACAACAATAATTTAAAGTTTAGTTGTCAATCTATGCTACTAGGTATTATCTAAGTAAGATGGTTAGCTTTCATCTAATAACTAGATACTCAAAAGGTAATAGTTAACTGGGATCAAGATAAGGCATAGTAAGGTGACATCCTTAGACTGAAAAGGTAAGGGATGTAATCGGTTAGTGATATACACAAATCACAACTCTCGTTAGAGAGTGTAAGCGGTCTTGTCAAATATAGAACCCAACTGGGTTGGGTGTCAAATCCCACAGGGAATACTATGTTCACTAAGTATTGTGGTTTTTACTATACTATTGATCGAAGGTTCCAGAATAGAAGGGGATTTTGATTTATCAGTTGTATTCAAATGTTTGTCATAGAAAGTAATCCAACTGTAGGTTATATTCCTAATAGTAATTCAATAAGAGAAGTCAAACTGGAGTTATAGTTACCAAGCTTCTTAAGCAACTAGGCTTGTGAACTATTTTGGATTCCCAATGAACAATTTTTATTGCAAGAGTAATTGAATTCTTTGGTTTACCCATTAGTTTCTCAACCTAGATGAGTAAATTATCCCTTAATTCTTTCAAACTTAAGGAACATAGTATTAATTCAACTATAATCTTACATGGGTTGATCCGGTTAAGGTATCTACCCTCTACCCAAAGGTTAAAGCCTTTAGATTTATGTAAACCCTTTCTTTTCTCAACAACAAAAGTCGAAACAAGAAAAGTCGAAAAGTCATTAAAGTGAAGTAGAGTTTATGCAATATCAATTACTCATGGGAATCTACTAGATTCACAACCCAGAATCAGTTTTTCATATCCAGGATCCCATAACCCTAGTTATGGGGACTTAGCCAGATATTTCCACCTAAGAAAGAGAAAAAACCATTGTCTTATTCATAAATTAATTCAAATTTTACTTACAAATGTCGCAATTGTTGTTCTTTAATATTCAATAGGAAATATGATGAAGGAATCTAGATCCAAAATTCTCCAATGAATCTTAGAGAAAGACTATGTAACAATGTATTTTCAGTGAGGAAAAACCCCTAATAAAAGATAAAAGAGACTTGACAAAATCAAAAATTGGGTATTTATATGTTCCCGGCCAAAAGGAATTTTAAATTTCAACTTTAAAAACTTGCGTCAAAAGTGATGTCCAAAGTGGTAGTCCGTCGTAAGGATGGCGGTCCTCCACTTGGTCTGTCGCTACTAATCCTAGAGAGTCTCTGGATAAGACTACTGGTCAAAGTGGTGGTCTGTCGTAAGACTGACGGTCGACCATTTTGACCTTCGCTGATGATCCTTGAGAGTCATGTTCTAGATAGTCCTAACGGCCAAAGTAGTGGTCTATTCCAAGATCGATGGTTCACTATGTTGGCCGTCGCTGAGTATTTTAGGATTCCTGGTTCTGTTGAGCACTGACGGACGAAGTGGTGGTCCGTCTCAAGACCGATGGTCCACCATGTTGGTCGTCGTTAGGTCTTCTAAGGTCATGACTTCTGTTTGGACCTGACGGCTGAGTTGGTGGTCCACTGCAAGACTGACGGTCCACCATTTTTACTATCAAAAGTGTTTTTATACTAATTCTCTGAGTCTTTTCCTTCAGCTAGCTCCTTACCTGGAAACACTAAAAACCAGCATTAAATGCAACCTTGGTTGCTTGAAAACATGAAATTTTCCCAAGAAAAAGATAAAAAATATTCCGTCAAAAGCCAGAGCATCAACGTTCTCAACTTAAGGTAATTCTTTGTCCTCAAGCAACTCAGCACCAAATTGCAAATATGAACAATACAATGATGAGAATTTACTATTGAACCGAATCTCACACAACCATTCACTTGTCATCCAAATCATATGGTTTAGCATGTCAGAGTCTATAACCAGCATTGTTTCAAATTCAATTCATCTACACAATAATGATATAGATATCTTCATAGATCAGCCAAATTAAGTATGACTCAGGTTGCCCTCATAGACAAAGATATCCACCACTTAGTATATTTTGTGTATACAAATCAAAACCCTCTCACTCATCAAAGAGGTAACCAACATAGCACATGCACCCATAAGCTTGCCTTTATCTTCTAATGTGCCCCTTATAGCTGAGTTCCAAGATCAAGTAAGTTTTTTCTAGGCTAGTAATAAAGTATCAAGCTACGTTAGGAAGGAATTTTGGGAAAAAGTGACTAAGAACTACGCTTTAACTCTCTTTGTCTTCAAATTCTCCTTACCAAGGCTATTTTTTGTGAGCTCACTTACCCTTCTCTCATTCATTCATGCTTTAACATAATAACCCCCC
>JAPEIP010000011.1:101344373-101356906 GCA_026120095.1 Capsicum chinense | reverse complement strand
TACATACACATATAGGCATCAGCCACCCTTAACTTAGGTTGATGCCATAAGTCAATGTGCACATTGTCTTAACTACACCAGGGCCAAATGCTCTAATTCAAATTCTAGACTAACATTCCATTAGGCAGTTAACAGTCATACAATAGTCACCCTCAACTTAGATATTTTGCCTAAGTTTAGGTACACATTTCCCATTACTTGTTCAGGGACAGAGCTAGGATTCAACATCTGAAAGAGAGTTAACTATGATACTTGGTGATGAAAAAAATTAACAAATACTCAAAGAACGGTTCAAACATTGAAAAATTATTTTTGGTGGGGTTAATTACTTTGGCTAAGTGGACTAAAAGCACAAGGTGGCCTACCATCACTTCTTATCCGATCAACTATAGAATAGCATCAGTTAAACCAGACAAGTTCTAGGTACTATACTATGTCAGAACTAATACAAATAGTCACACACACAACGGAAAATGAGTCACACTCGTCCTAATATTCTTAATATTTTCATCACATGTCATGTATATATATAGGTTAATGCCAACTACAGAATCACTAACAGTCGAGCACATATCCTAGGAAACAAATAAACAGTCACATGGAAATAGTCCTAACTTTGTGCCAACATCATTCATCATCCATATTTACAACAAGATACTAACAAAAACAACACTTTTATTCCATGGACCAACATTGACAACATAACAAGACTTAAAAACAAGAAAAATACAAATCTGAAGTTAAACCTAGAAAATAAAAATACAAACTTAACATAGCTCTAGATAGCACATGGTAGGGTTCATAATATTGGCAACGCAACCCCCCATGATACAAGTACACCACCCTAACATAAAAATATATACATTATCCTCAAAGAATTAAATTGAAGTACAAAGGACCGGATATACTTATTTTACCTCTTATTCATCTGAGGCATCTGTGAAGTGTGGTGAGGCTCCTGTTACCTCACCTGGTGTAATGTTGGCCCCTATGGTGGTAGGGACACTCAAAACCTCACCCTGGTGGATCGGAGGAAACATCTCTCAAATTGATACTGAACTTTAGCCCCTTGATGAGGCTGCACTAGTAGATACTCCTACTATTTCATCTTCCTCTTTATTATTTCTCTTTTATTCATCATTCTTTGATTTCATTAGAGCTTGCTTAAAATCATTTTGTTCGTTTTTCTATGGTGTTATTTGTGCTCTCTTTCTCCAATTTTCAACTTTCTTTATAGCTCGTTCATCCATGTTTTACTTTCTTTTGTCTTTCACAGGTTTTCCCATTAGGTCTACAATTCCTTCATAATCATCACTCATCATTAAGGCTTGGTAAAAAACAATTTATTATGCTTGCCTTCCCTTTAACTCTGCTATATCAGCCTTCACCTGCTCAAATTCAACCATGAGCTTAGCAAGATCAGGGAGGGACAATGAATCTAATCTTGTGTTGATATGGTGCTCCATGTTTTCCATCACAGCTAGAATAGTCTAGAAAGGATGGATTACCTCATCTACAATTCCATCAACAAAAGGCTTAAATTCTGACGCCCACTATCTAATTGTCTCTGAAACCTCTTTTACAGCTTTACTGATTTTGCAAAATTTTCCTGCTTCAACCTGTATTTGGCAATGTCTGATCCACCCATAGATTGTGAAGAACCCTACCCTGCAAAAGTACTTGGAGGCACATACTCAGGTCGTACATAAGTAGTGATGGGTAAAGGCATACCTACAGAAATTTCTGTAGCATCGGGAACTGGTGCAAACTGAGTTTTGTAAGCTAGAGGCTTGGTGACACACATCTAAAACTTTGAGTTATCTTTTCACTTATCAATTTCCTATTTATGTGTAGCTAGGAGTTCATTGTCAACTCCACGAATCAGGGGCACACCGGCCTATTTACATAACTCAGTGATTAAGTATGGGAACAACAATGCACTGGTTGTTTTATATTCTCTCACAAACATATCATCCAAAATTATCTGGACGAAGTCAACTTGCAATCCTAAAACTAAGCTTTCCACCAAAATGGCTTGGTGTTTATCCAAGTTTCCATCACGTTTTGTTGGCATCAACTTTAAGCGAATAACAGCCCACCAAAACATATCCTTGAAGCTAATGGAATATTTTGTAAAACACTCCCATTGATTAGTCAACCTAGAGGGGTTACAATTATCAGTCAATAATGAAGACACCCAAGACATTTGAGTGGATGTAGTTCCTAGCTTATACTTAGGATCAGGTATAGTAGGGAGAGCCTCGTATTCTGGCCTGAACAACATCCTATTAATTGTTCGGGATGAAATATTAATAGTGACTCCTCGGACAGGTACAAACTCTTTATTCAGAAAGCTTGCAACTAACGTCCCCTTTGGACATTCCTTTTCTACTTGTGCAAGATAATTGGCAAAGAATTCTCTTATCCAATTTGGTTGATACTCTCCTGGTAGCCTGCTCATACATGCTAGTTCATACTCATTAAAATGGCATTCCAACTCAAGATATTCATGTAGCTCTATTATCATAATTTGATGTTCCTCTACGAATGGCCTTTTTATCCCTCTTGCTGTAGGTGTCAATCCGTCATAAAATTTCTCTTGTGCTTCGTCTATTTGCCTTCTAATCATATCTCGAACTTGAGTATCCTTATGCTTGATAACATTAGAATTCTCAAGTTTAGTATCTACATCAGTCGCTTTCATTTGTCCTCCCTCAACAGGCTTGGGTTGATTTGTAGCTTTCGTTGCCTCATCTAGGCTTAAGTTGATACTGCTTGTGCTACTGTTGCTCTCTTTATTAGACTGGGAGAGAGTGGGAATTTACCTGTCATTTTGCCTAGTTTTGTAAGCAAGTGTAGATTTACCTCAACCCCTTTTAGATCTTCCTCCTCTGTTTTGTGGGAGTTTGCGAGCCATAAGGCTTGGAAAAAAAGTAAAGACCTAGTTCATAACACAAAAACATCCTAACAGTGAAAACTTAGACTTGACAGACACACTGGTGGTCCTTCAGGCAACTAGTGGTCCACCAGGTAGGCCGCTAGGTCCTATCCATAAGACCTAAAAATTTAGAGAGTTGCGATGGTTGATATAGTGGTCTGTCACAAAGTTGACGGTCCACCACTTTGGCTGTCGCATCTTAACCAGTGGGTATCATTTTTAGGGTTCTTCTGACGGTCAATTTGGTGGTCTGTAACATCATTGATGGTCCAACATTTCAATCATCACACCTCCTTCTTCATATTCAGGATTCAAGTCGGTATTTTATTAATGATATAGAATACAACCCTGATTTTTTTGGAAAAAATTGATACCAACTTCACATTTATGCACATAATTTCACACTTTTGAGCAAACGGGTTACTCAGACTTCGCCCACATAGAATATATTATCGTTCCAACCTCAAAACAAGTTAAAGAAAAAGAATAAAAATAAGATAAGCTTTTATCAACTAACCAATTATTCATTTCATGTCTTTGCAATTCAAAAAAAGATGAACAGGGTGGTGCTCATACCTTGGTTTTGCAGTAGCTTCTTCTTTTACTTGCTTGCAAATTACAATGTCAAGCTTCACTTAAAACTCTATATTTACTATCAAGGTTGTTTGTGATAAAAATAAAGAAAAGAGGTGGTCACTTAAATAGGGAAAAAGAGAGTAGATAGAGAGTCCCAGGAAGAGCAAATGCCTTAAGATGCTTTGAATCCAAAGGAATTTGGTCAGTTGAAGAAGTTGAAATGGGTACAACGTATGTAACCGCTCTTATACATCTTTAAAATCAATTGGGCCAAATATGGGCCACTAAAATAAAGAACAATTTTAACCTGACCCAACCCAGTGCTAGGGTAACAGCGATGGCTACTACAATGGTCCATCAGAAATGTAACGAACCACTATTTGAGTCATTGCTCCTTACCAGAACAAGGTCACATCAATTTTATTTTGATGGTCCAAGTGGCGGTCCACCATATTTATAACGGTCAACCACTTTGGACGTTGAACCTTACCAAAATATGGTCACCTCAGTTTAATTTCGACAATCCAAGTGATGGTCCACCAAATTTGTGATGGTCCACCACTTTGGCCATCGCACCTTACCAGAACCTTGGAAACTCATCTTAATTTTGATGGTCAGTGTGGTGGTCCACAAATTTAGTGATGGTCCACCACTTTGGCCATCAACTTTTTATAGTGAATGAATTTTTCAGCCTCTTTGCTACGGTTGAAATGGTGGTCCATCAGGTGACTGGTGGTCCACCAATTTGGTCGTCACTTTTATTCCAGTAGCTTAGATTTTCAACCCTTTTCCCAATTGTATTACTCCTTTTTTCTGCATTTTAAATCCTGCACACTTCTCAAACACATTAAAAATGTACTAGAACAACAAAATAATTTAACTAATTCTTTACAACAACACATAGCGGGTTGCCTCCCACCAACGCCTTATTTATAGTCACAGCATAACTTAGCTATCTGGATTTCTCAGACTACATCGAGATAGATAGTATCAATACTCCTTATTAAGTCCATTGGACTGATATACAGTTTCACACACTGCCCATTTAGCTTGAAGTTCCACTACTCTAGACGAGTAGACTTGACTCACTTTAAATGGGCTAGACCATTTGGATTTGAGCTTAACTGGAAATAGTTTAAGTCTGGAGTTGAACAAAAACACAATTCACCTTTCAGGAAATCCCATTTTTCAAAATTACGGTCGTGGTACTTCTCCATTCTTTCCTTGTATAGATCATCTCAATCATAAGCTCCAAGATGGAACTAGTCTATCTTATTCAGCTGCCCTAGTCTCATATTCGCTGCCTTATTCTAATTCAAGTTTAGCCACTTTAGTGCCCACAAAGCTTTATGCTCTAGCTCAATCGGCAAATGACACGCCTTTCCATAAACCCATTGGTATGGCGACATGCTAATAGGTGTCTTTAAAGTTGTTCGATATGCCCATAGAGCATCATCCAGGTTCCTAGACCATTCCTTCCTACTAGCATTTACATTCTTGGCAAGCATAGCTTTAATTTCCCAATTAGAGATCTCTACCTGCCCACTGGTTTGCGGGTGGTATGGTGTAGCCACTTTATGCTGCTTAACTCCACTTTATGATGGTACGTGGTACCCCAAAGCAAGAGAAAATATTTCTCGTCAATAATGCATTAACTCTCTTCCCTTAATTATCTGCTAGAGCCACTGCCTCAAACTATTTTGACACGTAGTCAACGATAACTAATGTGTACTTCATCCCAAATGAGCTAACAAAGGGCCCAATGAAATCAATGCCCTAGACATCAAATAACTCTACCTCCAACATTTTAGACGTTGGCATCTCATGGTACTTTGAGATAAACCCTTGCCTTTGAAATTGGTCACACCTCTTCATTAACTCGTAGGCATCTTTGAACAAAGAGGGCCAATAGTAGCCACTCTGAAGCACTTTCCTTGCAGTCTGATCACCTGCAAGGTGACCTCTAACCAAGTAAGAATGACTTGCTTCTAGTATACTCAACATATCTACTTATGGGATGCACCGTCTAATAATGCCATCTGTACACCACCAAAAAAGATATGGCTCATCCCAGAAGTAATGTGTCACATCATGGAGAAACTTTTTCCTTCGATGAAAGGAAAGATTCTCTAGTATTACTTCACTCACCAGATAATTCACAAAGTCCGCATACCAAGGTACTTTTTTTAATAGTATAGCTAATATTTTCTTATCCATAAAGGAATCATTAATCTGTAACTCATTCTTGGCTGCCTGTTTGCCTTCGAGTCTGGATAGATAATCTGCTACCTGATTCTCACTTTCTTTTAGATCCTTGACCTCAAAGTCAAATTCCTAAAGTAGTAATACCCACTGTATCAGCCTTGGCTTAGCATCATTTTTCGTTATTAATCACCTTAAGGCAACGTGATCAGTGTGCACCACTACCTTGGTACCCAATAGATATGCCTGAAGCTTCTAAAAAGCATACACAACTGCTAGAAGTTCCTACTCAGTCACGGTATAATTCTTTTGGGCCCTATTCAAGGCCTTGCTTGCATAATATATCAGATGGAACAGTTCCTCTTTCTTTTGGCCAAGAACAGCTCCAAGTGCCTTTTCACTGGCCTTACACATAATCTCGAATGGTTTTTTCCAGTCAGGAGCAACAATAATTTGAGCCACCACTAGTTTCATCTTAAGACATTCAAAAGCGTTTCTGCAGTAATCATCAAAAGTGAACTTAACCTCCTTCTCCAGATGTTTGCAAAGTGGGTTTGTAATCTTTCAAAAGTCTTTTATAAATCTATAGTAGAACGTCGTATAACCAAGAAAGCTTCATACCTCTTTAACTGAGATAGGGGGAGGTAGTTTCTCAATCACTTCAACCTTTGCCTTAGCTTCCTCAATACCTTTAGCTGAAATTTTGTAATCGAGGACAATGTCTTCCTTCACCATGAAGTGGCACTTTTCCCAGTGAAGGATAAGGTTGAACTATTCACACCGCTGCATCATCCGATTAATATTAAGAGAGTAGATCACAAAAGAATCACTGACAACTAATAATTCATCCATAAACACCTCCAAGGTTTCTTCAGCCATATCAGAGAATATCGATATCATACACCACTGAAAATTGGCAGGTGCCTTACACAACTCGAAAGCCATTCTCTTAAAAGAAAATATGCCAAATGGGCACGTGAATGCCATCTTCTTCTGACCTTCAAGAGTAATATAAATTTGGTTTTAACCAGAATACCCATCTAAGAAATAGTACCAACCCCTTCCCACTAGTCGATCAAGCATCTGATCAATGAAAGGCATTGGGAAGTGGTCCTTCAGTATCCGTGAGTTGAGTTTTCTATAATCCATACACACCCTCCACCCTTTAATAGGCCTAAGTGGGATAAAATCATTCTTCTCATTAGCGAGAACTATCATGCCCCCTTTCTTAGGCACGTACTGAATAGGACTCACCCACTTACTATCTTAAATGGGATATACTACTCCTGTGTCTAGTTAATTGATGATTTATTTCTTTATCACCTATTTCATAGGTCAATTTAGATGACGCTGATTCTCATTAGTCCAAACACAATCCTCCTCTAGCTGAATCTTATGTGTACATATACAGGAAGGATACTGATGATGTCAGCAATTGTCTAACTGATACCCTTCTTATATCTCTTAAAAATAGAGATGAGAGCTTCCACCTATTTCTCAATTAGATCAGCATCAATAATCATATGTAATGTATTCCCACTTTCTAGGAACACGTACCTTAAATAACTGAGCAACTCCTTCTGCTCCAAGGTAGGTGGCTCTTCGATAGAAGGCTTAGCAGGTGAACTTGGATGATTTTTCAAGTCCAAATCCAACTTCTTGGGTGTATATGAATAAGACCCCATGCTAATTAAGGCATACATCGTCTTCTCATAATCTTCAATATCGTTATGATCAAAATTCATCAATACAGTAGCTAAAGTCTCCACCAAAATTTTTTATTCTATAGGCACTTCCTGCTTCTCCTCATAATAAACATCAATAATAGAAAATATGCTCATGTTTTTATACTATTTCATGGATTGAAATACATCAAATCAAACTACTTTATTATTTAGCCTAAAGAGTAGCTCATTTTCCTTCAGATTAATGAGTACACTCTCAGTTGCAAGGAAAGGTCTACCCAAGATTATGGGAACCTCAAAGTCCACCTTACAATTGAGAATGATAAAATTAGCTAGAAATATAAAGCTGGACAACTAAACTTATATGTTATATAGAATCCTCACAGGCCGCTTCACAAACCTATCTTCCATAACTAATCTCATGTTCATGGGAGTAGGATCCCCCAAACCCAGTTTTTTATACATAGAAAATGGCATCAAGTTTATACTGGCTCCCAAATCACATAGAGCTTTTGTGAAATCAAGAGGCCTAATAGTGCATAAAATAGTAATGGCTCCCGGTTTTGCCTTCTTCTGCACTAAAGACCTTATAGAGATAGCACCACAATGATGGATATTATCCATTGGCTTATAGCTAACTATCTTTTTCTTCATGACAAGGTCTTTCATGAATTTTGCATACTCAAGCATCTACTCTAATGCTTCCATTAATGGCACAAATTAATTGTCAACTGCTTAAGCATGGCCATAAACTTTCCAAACTTTGTGTCATCGTCCTTATTTGTCAACCAATGGGGAAATATAAGGGGTGGTTTTGGCAGCGTAGTTACTACCACTTCAGTCTCCTTTCCATTCCTCTTCTCCAACTCATCACCCTACTGATGAGTGGATGATGTATTATTAAAAACTTCATCCAGTCTCTCAGACTCCACTAGATAACTTTCTTTATGCTCAATAACCTCTTCCATCACGTCTTTACTCATATCTTTGCCCATAGACGGGCCTAGTAATACCTTACTACTTCGTGTGGTAATTTCCATAGAAGAGCCATTTTTTTGAGGGTTCTAAACTGTACCACTTGGCAACGTTCTGCTTTTTTTTGTTATTCAATACTACTGAGAGTTAGCTTAGTTGCTGCTTCAGCTGTCTGATAGAAGTAGAGTGTGAGTTTACAAACTGGATCATGGTAGACAAATAACTCTTCATAGTAGTCACCCAAGAGTTTGTAGCCTCATCTCCCTGATAATTTAGATAGTTCACCTCTTCTTCCAAATCAAAGTCAGCTCTTCCTTGGGATGCAATAGCTTTTACCTTCTCTATTTTTCCAGATAATAAATGCTTAGTCAGCAAATCCATCTATGACTTCAAGTGTACCATGTCCTAGTCACATTAGTCCTCTTTCTTGCACTGCTTTACAGTCATACTACCTAACACAGTAGGGCTTGCTACCACAGAATCCCTATTATGCTAAGCTCTACTCTATTTGGTCATTCGATCAAGCATTTCCGAAGCCTTTGGAAAAGTAGGGTCAACAAATGACCCTCCTGCAGCATTATCCACGACTGGCTTTATGACATATTTCAAATCCTGATAAAGAAACTCTGTCAAGTGAATATCCGTCATGTTATGGTTTGGGCATTGTATCATCTTCTTTTTAAACCTCTCTCAGGTCTCATGAAGTGCTTCACTGGGTAACTGTTGGAAGTTACTAATTTAATCTCTCAACTGTACCTTTCTAGAAGATGGAAAGAACCTTTCTAGGAAAGCCACTTTCAACTGTCTTCAGTTAGTTATAGAGTCACGAGTCAATCTATTTAGGCAAAGTGTTGCCTTCCCAAACAGAGATAATGAAAACAAATATAGGTGGATAGTATTCTTACCCACTACTAGATTATCAAAAGACTTGTAAATGATGACAAAGTTCACCAGATGCATATTTGGATCATCTCTGGAAAGACCACCAAATAACACCTTAAGATAAAGGAGTTGAATCATCGTACTGGTAATATTAAATTTAGCTTCAGTTGCTAGAGGTGGAGGAATGATAACTCCAATTGCAGTTACTCCATCCATTCCATCTTCATCATTATTTAGATCAAACTGCACTAGTTGATGCTTTTACCTTGCCCTAAAGGGCAAATTTTTATTTACATTGCGGTTTACTGGTGCGGCCATATTCTCCGCAGGCCTTAAATTAACAGGGTCTAACAAATAATCATCCTATAAATCATCATCATTAGGATTAGGAAGAATTTTCGATTGGCCATCATTCTGTTAATTAAGTTGAGCTCTAGCCAGAGCGGCTAGTCTTTCAGCAATTTGGGGGTCTGCCATTCTGCCAATTAACTGCAGTTTTAGATGTATTAGTGATAATAGTGCACCTGATCTCCATTTACTTAGCATACACAAAACTACCCTACAAACAACAAAAACAACAAATAAAAGTAAAATTTAGGAAACTTAACCAAAGGTCAATTAACAAACACAAACTTAATTACAACTGTATTCCCCGACAATCACGTCAAAGTTTGATACACCAAAATTAGAACTCTCGTTAGTGAGTGTAAGTGGTAAATATCAAATATATAAGTTGGGTGTCAAATCCCACAGGGAATATGTGTTCACTAAGTATTATAGTTATTACTAGACTGTTGATCGAAGGTTCCAAAATAAAGGGGGATTTTGACTTTTCAATTATATTCAAATATATATCATAGAAAGTAATCCAACTGTAGGTTATATTGCTAATAGTAATTCAATAAGAGAAGTCCAACTAGATTTATGGTAATCAAGATGCTTAAGCAGCTAGGGTTGTGAACTATTTTGGATTTCCAATGAACAATTCTTATTGCAGGAGTAATTGAATTCTTTGTTTTACCCATTAGTTTCTCAACCTAAATGAGTAACTTATCCCGTAATTCTTTCAAATTTAACGAACATAGTATTAAATTAACTATAATCTCACATGGTTTGATCCGGTTAAGGCATCTACTCTCTATACAAAGGTTAAAGCCTTTACATTTATGTAAACCTTTTCTTTTCCCAACAAGCACTTTTCTATTTTAAAAAGTGTTGTTCTTGGGCTCAGTTTTCAAGTTTTCAATGAAGAAAAGTCATTACAATGAAGAATAGTTTATCCAATATCAACTATTCATAGGAGTCTACTAGATTCACAACCCAAAATTAGCTTTTCATAACCAGGCTTTAATTCAAAATTAGAGAAGAAACCACTGTGTTATTTAATTCAAAATTTACTTACAAAAGTCATAGTTTTTATTTCTCAATCTTTAATAGAAAATATGATGAAGGAATCTAGATCCACAAATCTCCAATGAATCTTAGAGAAAGACTATGTAACAATGTATTTTTAGTGTGGAAAAAACCATAATAAATTATAAGAGATACTTGATAAAACCTAAAAATAGGTATGTATATGTTCCCAGCCAAGAGGAATTTATAATTCAAACTTTAAAAATCCGCATCAAAAGTGACGGCCAAAGTGGTGGTCCGTCTCAAGGATGAGTCGACTTGATCGGTCACTACTGATCCTGGAGAGTCACTTTTTCTATAAGACTGTCGGTCAAAGTGGTGTTCCATCACAAGACTGACGCTCCACTATTTTTACCATCACTGATGATCCTTGAGAGTCATGTTCTAGATAGTCCTAACAACCAATGTGGTGAGCATTGCTGAGCATTTTAGGTTTCCTGGTTCTATTTAGAGCTGATGGCCAAAGTGGTGGTCCGTCGCACGATTAAAGGTCCACCATGTTGGCTATCACTGGGTCTTTTTAAGTAATGGCTTCTTTTTCGACTTGACGGTCCACCATTTTGACCATCAATAGTGTTTTTCTACAAATTCTCTGAGTTTTTTCCTTCCGCTAACTCCTTTCCCTAAAACACTAAAAACCAGCATTAAATGCAACCTTGGTTGCTTGAACACATTTAATTTACCAAGAAAAAGATGAAAAATATTTCGTCAAATACTGGAACATCAATCAGCTCTTTAAAAAACTATTGATGGTACATAAATTTTCAATTTTACTTGAAAGGTATCATGTTAGTTCAATAAAGCACAATAAACCTAAAGAGTTGACAAGCCATGGGGAACGTAATCCTAGTATTCACCTACAACTAATTACAACCGAAGTTGATATTTGCCTCTAGTTCGATATTTCTACCTAAAGCTCGTTATTTACTTTTCCAGTTCTACCCTTTGATTACAACAATTGAGAGCCATGATTCCACGTATTCCCTTGTGAGTTAACCCTAACTTTTGTTTTATTACTATATTGGACAGCGACCGTATTATCTTCAGAGTGAAGGTGTAGCTTAGATATCACCAAAGTTTAGTGTCGTTGCCAAGGAATATGGTGTTAATTCCTGAATTAAAGTTGTTAAAGTTTATGGGTTTTAACTTTTGTTTTTGTTATTAATTAGGTATGCATTGGTGTATACCTAACATATAGAGTAGAGGTAATCCCTTTTTTACAGTGAATCCAAATCTAGATAGGATCCTAAAAACACCTAGTAGGATGATGGAACAAAAAAGATATGATATTCCTAAGGGGGTTTCTGATGATATACCTCCCCCTCCTCCCAAAGAAGTTTAGGATACCGTTGATCAGCAGATAGGAGTGCTTTTAGAATAAGCCGTTAATAAGATGAAGGCAATAAAAGAAGCTCAATGGATAGCTAGGGAGGCAAAGTTAGCTGAGCAGAGACAAGAAGAAAACCATCAAGCAGTACTCGGTGAGAATCAAAACAGAGCTAAAGGTGACCTTGTTCAAGTGATCCCAGCATACTAGTATGTGCAGCCATATATAGATTATGATGAAGATCTAGAGTACATTGAACTGGTAGAGACTGGAGCTATTATCCATCCTATTTTATTCCCAGGCATTAAGTTTGACATAACGATCGTAATGATCAAGATTTCAAATCTAAAATGTGTATGTTCTGATTTGCCTACAAATGATGCAAACATGCATCTTGTGAATGTCATCGATATCTAAAGTTGGTACACCATTCCAGGGGTGAATTTGTAAACTCTTAGACTGAGGTCGTTCCCCTTCTTACTTACTAGAGAAGCATCTTTATGACTAAATGAACTACTAAGAGAATCTATCACTA
>JAPEIP010000011.1:101287817-101344273 GCA_026120095.1 Capsicum chinense | reverse complement strand
ATCTAGATAGGATCCTAAAAACACCTAGTAGGATGATGGAACAAAAAAGATATGATATTCCTAAGGGGGTTTCTGATGATATACCTCCCCCTCCTCCCAAAGAAGTTTAGGATACCGTTGATCAGCAGATAGGAGTGCTTTTAGAATAAGCCGTTAATAAGATGAAGGCAATAAAAGAAGCTCAATGGATAGCTAGGGAGGCAAAGTTAGCTGAGCAGAGACAAGAAGAAAACCATCAAGCAGTACTCGGTGAGAATCAAAACAGAGCTAAAGGTGACCTTGTTCAAGTGATCCCAGCATACTAGTATGTGCAGCCATATATAGATTATGATGAAGATCTAGAGTACATTGAACTGGTAGAGACTGGAGCTATTATCCATCCTATTTTATTCCCAGGCATTAAGTTTGACATAACGATCGTAATGATCAAGATTTCAAATCTAAAATGTGTATGTTCTGATTTGCCTACAAATGATGCAAACATGCATCTTGTGAATGTCATCGATATCTAAAGTTGGTACACCATTCCAGGGGTGAATTTGTAAACTCTTAGACTGAGGTCGTTCCCCTTCTTACTTACTAGAGAAGCATCTTTATGACTAAATGAACTACTAAGAGAATCTATCACTACCTGGAATATGTTACGCAGGTAATTCTTGAACTAGTTCTTTCTTTCATCTTGGATGTTATCACTTAAAGATGAGATTTTTTCCATCATATGACTCCTCGAGTCGTATGCACAACATACGAGTGGTATTTTGAAATCATATCCAAATCAGTATGGCATAGTGAGCAATCTAATAAAAGTATGACTTAACCCTGGGAGTTGTCAAGAAGTGTACAAGTCGAATAAGGCCAAGTCATGAGAAAATTAGTGATGAATCCTTAATAATCTATACAAGATACGAGTAGGGGGTTAAGATTCGTGTGAACATTATATGAGTCATAGATTAAACTCATAGGTTGATCAGTGTGTGCCCTCCTAGAGACTGTCAAGTTTACGAGTCATGGAGGTTAGTTGTACCATTTTATACGAGTCATAGGGTAGACTTGTATAGACTGGAAAGTAAATTCTGAGAAGTTAAGGGTATTTTTAGTCTTTTCCTCTTATAACTCTCAAACCAAGACCCTATACTAAGGATAGGCATTACTTTTCCCCTCTTTTCCATCGATTAAACCATACAAAATCTCTCATTCCTTTCTTAAGAAAAAGATTAAGGCTTCTCTCAAGATCATCTCCCAAGTCTCAAAGATCAAGTTTACTTCACCAAGCTAAGAACTTCTAGGTATGTAGTGTTTATGAACAAGGATATTCTTTCATCCTTGTGCCCAAAACTTATTTTAAAGTTAAAGTTGTATGATTTGCAATTAGGGTTCATACCTAAATTATATTGTCTTGAGATTATGAAATTATTATTTGATTGAAGTATTAAAGTGCATACATGTTGTCATCTATTTATGTTTCGACATGAAGATTTTCTATAATGATTTGAATATCATAAGTTTGATTTGAAACATCCATTAAAGATTTTCAATTGAGTTTTAAGTATGATATTGTATTGCAAGTTATATGAAAGAAAATATAAAATTTAAGACTTAAGTATAAACACTAAGTTTACAAGAAAGTTTGATCTTTTGAGTCAATAACAAGAGTTGAAATACACATTTGTTCATCTTAATTATGATTTAAAGTAAAGAAAAGAACAATTGGTTTCCAGTATATAAACTCTTATTCTATTTTAAGGTAGATTTATTAAGTAAGACAACATATATGTATATACTTAAGGAGTATCATTTATCACCGAGAAGGGCATGCGAATGAGTGTATCCTAAATTTCCAAAAACTATGAGCCAACGTAGGTTAAGTTTTTTCCCAAATAGATGAAGTTAAGGATGGTGATCACTAAATTAAGGTTCTATTCTGATGGGAAAGATAGAACATCTCTCCCTATTATGGATAAGTTGTTGGACTCCATGGTAGCTCACATGGTTTATGTCGGTTAGAAGAATCTCCCATAAGAAGGATTAAAAGTAATGATTTTGAGAAACTAAGCATTATGGGTCACTAAGTTATTCATATGCTTCATGATTTAAGATTTATGATGTTAAAAATTTTAAGGTTTACTCAAGTCTAAGGTGAGTCATTTACGTTTATCTTGCATCATCTAAAAATTTGTAAATTTATTCAGTTATTGTCTGAATTATCCATTCATCCCCACATGCTCAGTATATTCTAGAGGTACTGTTCCACATATAAGTTTGTGTGTTGCATTGTCTGATAATATAGGTTCTGGTGCACGTTTGCAGCAGCACGATTAAATTTGGCATCATTAATTACATTCCTCCTTCTGGTGAGTCCTCATTTTCTGAGGGACCAATTATCCAATTTCCATTATGGATAATAGAACTAACCATTTTATTTTATTTTTATGTTCGGGTCTGTCCCAGTGGCTCTTTAGTCATTAGTAGAGGCTTGTCTGATAGTGAATGTTTAAGTTTAAAATTAAAAAGTTTGTGCAATGATTTCCATGTTAAAGATTAACTTTAAGTTATAATATTGGTTATTTTTATGTTTTTCCATATGATAGCCATCCTAATTACATGAGTTTCTAAATGAAAAGATATCATGGGTTAGCTTGGGCTATTCGTAGACCTTAGCACCATGTGATGTCCAGGGGGTGCTCTCAAGGAATTATAGAAAAGGAAATAGGTGGTAATGATTCAGTTGGTAAGGAAAAAGGTAAGGGTCCAATTGTTAAGCATGAAATAAGAAAGATTCCTAGACCACCCCCACCTTTTCTTCAATAACAAAAGTAGAAAAGAAAGAAAGGAAAATTCAAGCAATTCAATGAGATATTGAATAAGTTGAGCTTGAATATTCCTCTTTATGAGGTGTTGGAGTAGATTCCTAGATATGCCAAGTTTATGAAACAATTGGTCACAAAGAAGAAAGGAGCTATGATCGAGGATGTTGATGGCTTTTACCACTGTAGTTCAGTCACTACTAGGTCGCTAGCCTAGAAAAAAAAGTGATCTTGGAGCACTCACTATATCATACACTATTAGGTCATCCAAATTAAATAGAGCTTTATGTGACTTAGGAACCAGTATAAATTTAACGTCACTGGCTGTATTCAAGCAATAGGGATTGATCCCTTCTAAACCGATTGTAATGCATCTATTGATGGTTGATCGCATGGTGAAGAAACATGTGGGCATTTTATTTTTTGTGATTGTGAGAGTTTATAAATTTATCTTTCCAGCTGAATTTGTTCGTCTAGACTGTGAGGTTGACATCGAGATGCCCATCATATTGGGGAGACCATTTATAGCCATAGAAAGTGCGATAGTTTATATGGAAAAAGAATATGTGAAGTTCAGAGTCAACGATGAAGAGCTCATGGTATTTGGGTCCAAGAGAGGTCACATAGGAGAATTATAGGATCTAGATATGCCATATGACTAGGCCCTTAAAAGGGCCAGACAATTCGATGTATACTACAGTTGTTGAGAGGTAGAGGCATACAATGATAGAAGCAAGTGCATCTTCTAGTACTGCACCGCCACCACCATTGCCTCTGCTAGTTGATATGCCCCCATTCGGGCCTTAGCCCAAATTCTTAAATGAGAGGTTTACATATAACGACGGAAAGGGTTATAATATGATAATGCCTAGATTTATTTTCTAGTCAACACAATTTGGGCCTTCTAATTTGTTTTGATTGTAAACTCAAGTAAGTAGGTTGAACGAAGACATAACTAATTTAAGATATTTAAACATTAAATAGATCATCAGTTATGTAACAAGATGTAACAA
Organism: Capsicum chinense; assembly: GCA_026120095.1. Lineage (NCBI taxonomy): Eukaryota > Viridiplantae > Streptophyta > Magnoliopsida > Solanales > Solanaceae > Capsicum > Capsicum chinense. The sequence continues at coordinate 101,340,456 of JAPEIP010000011.1, read as the reverse complement.
GCCTAGTTAAATTCAAGGTGCAATAATTCTTATTGTGATTTTAGACTCTTGTTATATTTTGACCATTTTATCCCTCTTTATAGTAACATTTTGATATTTTTTATTTTTAGGAGTAGGTGACATGGTTTCCAAGGTAGTTGGTTGAGTATTATGTTAGTTTACATTTTGAAAGGTTAGAAAATTGATATAGTTGAATTCAGCCAACATTGAAATGAGATATGGGTAAAACATATGACAAAGTTTCATTGTTTTTCTTGATGAAGCTGCTGAGGAAAATGGGTTTCCTAACAAGATGGTGGATGTAACTTGGAGATTGATCTCTAATAATTAATATTCTATCTTGTTAAATGGGCAGGCTTTTAGTTTTTTCCACTCCACTAGAGGGGTTAAACAAGGGGTACATTATCTACCGCGCTCATTATATTATCTGTAGAGGTGTTGACAAGGGATCTGAATAATTTGTTTGAGGACGCTTGTTATGTTGGATATGGAATGCCTAAATGGAGCTCTAATATTAATCATCTAGTATATGCAGATGATGACATAATTTTTGCTTCCTCTAATGAATACTCTCTTGAGAGGATTATGCAGATTTTATAGGAGTATGAGCAACAATCAACGTAGCAGGTAAACAAAGACAACTTTTTTTATATGCATTAAAATACTAGTACTAATATGATGCAACAAGTGGAGAAATATACAGCAATGAACAAGGGATCTTTTCCTCTAAAATATCTTGGTTGTCCTATTTCCCCTACAAAGAAGAGTAAAGAGCACTATACAGATCTATAAGACAAATTTAGATGAAAATTAAAAGCTTGGAAAGGTACAATACTCTTATATGGGGGAAAGGAAGTTCATTTGACAAGTGTATTGCAAAGAATACCAATATACGTCCTATCTGTAATTATTCCTCCAAAGTGTGCTGTTAAGGAGTTGCATAGGATATTTGCAAAGTTTTTCTGGAGTACTAAGGAAAATGGTAGGAGCAAGCATTAGTCTACATGGGATAAGGTGTGCTTGCCAAAGAAGGAAGGGGGATAGGTTTTAGAGCCCTGAATGATGTCTCTAAGGCCATGTATGCTAAGTTATGGTGGATATTTAGGGCTCAGAGTAACTTGTAGACTAATTTCTTATGGAACAAATACTATAAGAAACAAATACCTGCTTTAGTCTAATGGAAAAGTGGTTCACAGGTATGGAAAGCTATGCTGGAAAACAAGGAGAAAATTGAAAATTCAATATGGTAGGAGCCTAAAAGTGGTACATCTAAAATTTGTTTTGATAATTAGAAAAGCACAGGCCTTTTGTTTATGAAGCCTTCTAATGTATAGACTTGTTATTCCTAAGGGATGTAGGACATTTCTTAAATAATGAAGGGTGGAACTTAGAGAAAATATAAGAAGTAGTCCTAGAGGAAATGGTTGGTCATATCAGAACTAACATGAATTTAGTCTAATTTGAGAGTAAAAGTGACAGACTTTAGTATACCAAAACCAATAGTGGAAAGTTCACTATTAAGAGTGCTTGGGAGAATTTACGGAAGAGATATGAAGTTTCAGAAAACATGTAGGATATTTGGTGTCAAGGTATTCCTTTTAAATTCTCTTTTGTTACTTGGAGGGTCTGGATGGGAAAGGTACCAATTGCAGCTGTTATGCATCACTAGGACCCTAACATGTCCCAGGATTATGTATGTTGTAATTCTTCAACAAGGGAAACTATTAATCATTTTTTTCTAAAAGGAGAGGTAGCGGAGAAAGTGTGGCAACATTATTATGAAGCAGTAGGAATAATTGATATTAGGTTAAATATAAAACAATGCATAAGATTATGGAGGGATCGAAGTGGTAATGCTACATATAAAGTTTTCTATTAGGCGATTCCTATAATTATCATATAGTTTTGTGGAAAAGAAGAAATACTAAGATACATAGTGGGTCTTATAGCTAGACAAAAATTTTCTTGGAGATAAATGACTCAATTGCAAAATTTATGAAACTCAAATTTAAAGTGGAGGTTGTAGGTAAGGATTGGCCTTATATGATGCATGTTCTACAGGGCTATAGACCTATGTACTTGACAAGAATTGTTAAGTGGTGTTCACCCCCTCAAAGCTGGTTGAAGGCCAATACTGATGAGGTTTCTAGGGGTAACCCAGGCCCTAGCTCAGCTGTGTTTTGTTATATGGATGCATGAGGTAATTTTTTTATGGTTAAGGGTCTAAAAATCCCTGATACAACAAGCTTGGCATCCAAAGAAACAACAATAAAGGAATGCCTAACTTATTGCAGAAGCCATTACATTCAACATCTAATTTTGGAATCTGATTCATGGAGTATGTGTCAAATTATTTAGGGAAATTGGGAGATACCATGGTTTGTGATAATGGAGGTCAACATCATCAAGGATTTCATGGAAAAAATGTTAGTAAGAGTATTACATTCCCTTCGAGAAGATAATACTCTAGCCAATTTTTTAACTAACCTAGTATTTGATTTTGCAGGGAATTATATATTTCATAACATGTCAAAAATGATAGCAAAATAAAGGAGCATACTTGAATTTGATAAAAAAGGCATACCATATATTCAGAGAAACATTCAGCATAACTAAGGCAAGATCAAAAGGGTTCTACATAACTTCAACAAATAAGAAAACAAGCATTGAGGAGCAGATGAGTCAAATACATAGATATACCAAAGTGAAAATATTTGTTCTTTATATAGAAGTACCTCACCTGGTGAGAGCTTGGGGGTGACGATTGGTGTGAATATCCATACTTTAGCATGGTAGTTTAGATTTGTCTGCACTTCGAGCTTAGTTAGAAAAATCTATTTCAAGTTGTCAAAAATAATTCAAAAGTTGGTACTATGGACTTCTGATTTCTAAGATCTGATGGTAGTATTAATCTCTATCGATGTTCACTCCATCGATATGAGGAAAAGGAATAAATAGTATGAAAAAAATAGAGGAGCTTACCTTTAATGGTTTCAATGGAACTGAACTCTTGTAGATTGAGGAGAGGAAATATGTAGATTGTTGAAGCTTCAAGCTTTCAAGAAAATGGAACATCGATTGAGAAGAAAATGGAGAAACTTTCCTAATCTTGATCTTTGACTTATTTTTTGTCTAAGACTGACTTTTTGGGCCAAACCTTTTTTATTTGTTTGCATTGCTTTTGGTCTTAATAAATGGGTTGGTCCCCACCTTTAATTTAAAAAAAAAAGTCAACATCGATATAAGTTAAGATTGTATTAGAATTTTATCATTGTCATAAGCTCTAGAATGTGATTTTGAGTGAGTTGGATTATTGGTTTGGTTCTTGAGGAATTTATATGAGTTTTGGAAGAGATTTTGAGTTTTGAAAGTTAAAAACTTAAAGAGTTGACCAAAGTCAATGTTCAAGGTTAGAAAGATAATTTTTAAGTTTTGATAATTCTACTAGGTTTAAAGGGTGATTGTAGTTTAGTTGAAGGTTTGGTTTAGTTTCCAAGGCTATTGGATGAGTTTTTAGGAGTGGTTTAGGAATTTGGAGATTTCTAAGTTAAGAGTTAACTAAGCCAACATCTAGTTAAGATGACCTTATTTCGGTGTTTCGATGATTCCATTAGGTCTTGAATGTAATGTACACGTATAACACATACATGTCATTCCTTTGAGACTAGGATCAGCGTATACGCCTAGACCATATGGATTTTATGTCTTTGAGGATAAGATCAAAGTGTACACCAACACCATATGTATTCATGTATTTGAGGCTAGGATCGTGGTGTACGCCTACACTATATATATTTATGCCTTTAAGTCTAGGATCAGGATAATTCCCTATACCATTTGAGTTTCATGCCTTTAGGCTAGGATCGGGGCATTTGCCTACACCAATGCATTTCATTTTATATGGTTATGTATTTTGACTTTTATTATTATTGTAGGTTGTGTGAGGGGCCTTTAGGTCTGAGTTTATTGTTAGCTCTATGGTGGTATAAGATGAACTAAGGACATGTAGATTTTTCTGTGAGTTGTTGGCAGTAGGTTAGATTATTTGAGGTTGCAATTTGTCCTATTCTGATTGTGTTCCATTATATTGCATTTATTATCACGTGATTATGGTTGGCAACTATCAAGATTATGGGGGTCAGGATAGGTTGTTGTTTGATGGTTGAACTACTTGTTATTTGTGTGGTTTGCATTAGGAATAGGGAAAATAAATTGTTGATTCTATGTAGATTAAGTATGTTGTATTGTGCTTTTAATTTTTGTTATGTTGTTTCTGTTATTATGTTCTCCAATATGCTCAATACATTATTTTGTACAGACATCCCCATTGTTTAGGTCTATTGCATTCATACGTTTATATTTTCAGGTGGATAAGGATACTCATTGTGTGTGTTCAGGTTCAGTTGATGATTGGTATGCGTTGTTTCTTTTTGGATTTGTTGATTTTGGAGTTGTCTTTTACTTTATATAGCTAATTGGTAATGTTTGGGCCCTATACTGACTAGCATTTAGAGGCTTGTAGACATTTGTTGTGGGTCTTGTATTCAGTTGTCACCTTGTTAGTCATGTTATTTGTTGTAGTTTCCCAACAATGACCTGGACGTACTTGTGGAAACCCTCATGTGTTGTTTGATTCATTTTTAATCGTTACGCTCAGTCAAGTGAGGCACTAGTGCTGGTCATGCCTCCCCGAGTGTGAGACATGACTAAGATGCTAGAGTTGGTCTTTTTTATTATTGAGTTGTCATCTAAAATTGTTACTTGAATCCTAGAGAATGTTGCTGAAAATCCTACACATTGTAGGTCATGGTTTTTACTACCTTGGGCAAGGAGGTTTTTCATGGTACATTTTTGGCTCTTTACTGTGTTTTTTAAGTTTTGTCGTTCAGCCCAGTTCAACAAACTCATAAATGTTACGTAGTAATTTAACTAGTTGTACGGTGTAAAAAGTATTTCAAAGTCTTATATTATTGTTGAGTTGGTGCCTAATTCATGGACAACTTTTTCCTCCAACCGAATGGTAAAAAAAGAGGGAAATCCTAATGCGTGCACAAAACTCACACTTCATCTCTTCGATGACACTCTATTAACAATCGAGGGTACTAGTCCATTCTAAATTAGTAACTAGCTGTCGAGTCCCTCAAAATAAAATTATATGTTCAAATGCCCCTATTTTGGCTTGAACAACTTCTTGTCAATAGTTACGACAGGAAATTAAAGTGCATGTAACATTTTGTCCTTTCTTAGCTTTTACTTTCTATTTCTTTACTAGCCAACATTGAAGGACCTAAAGAATATGTAGTAGAATTTTTATGAGAATACAGAGAGAATAAAATACTTTTTGAGAAATATCAATTGGTATTACTGGCTTAACAACGTAACTTGTTTTGAGAGAAATGGCTTATAGATAAGACAAATATTGGATCAAAGCAAATTCCTCGTTATCAATGTTCAACCCCTTTCATCACCACTCCACATGTCTTTAAATTTTGGACCTGTTGGTCCTTCCTCACCCAAAACCTCATTCGGTAGATCTCTTACAATTTTCTCTATAGCCTTTTTCAGTTTCCCAATCATAAATCTCTCTACTTCCTTGAGCTATTTTGATATATCATAGCTAATTTTTGGAACCCATTCCTTTGTATAATTAAGCCATGGAGGTTCCACTATAGTTGAACCCAAATATTCTGCTGCTATTACAGAGAAGTTTGCTCCAATGTCCATCAACTTCCCCTTTCTTGTGTCATTTCTGATTCCTACATCCCTACTGCCTTGCAAATTCTTTGCTGGTTTTGGATAAGCAGCGTATCCGTGCAATGATGAGTACACCACAGGTTGGTTACTACTTTGAAATTCAAGCTGAGAAGCACTTACCCAAATGCCTCCACTGTGTTGTCAAAAGTATACACCTAGTAACTTCCCATTGAAGTTGCTAATCCTTAATGTAATATATTCCCAGTCACCAACGTGCTCTCCAATTTTTCCCAAAGCAATGGTCATGAATTCAAGTTTAGCTTTTGCAGGTCCATTGAAGAGATAAAATAGCCAAACATCAATATCAGTATATGTTGCACCAAACATTGGTTTAATGCGTAAGTAGGCGGTGGCACCTAGCAAATTGCCTTTGTTGACGTTACTTTTCACTGGATCATCAGTTGGGAGGTCCAACCAGTAATCACAATCATTTGAACCACCTTGAGGAAGATTTGAACCCGTGGGTTGAATACCAATAGGCAAAGATTCTTGTCCTTTTGTATATGGCTGAAAAAACTAAGTTACTGATGAGGGATAGTATTCCTCATCTGGATGAAAGTAAATCAGTGGAGAGTATGCTTTAACCAATGCTTGAACTTGGTTAAAATTTGGCATAGCAGATTATATTAGCTTTGACGTTCTTTAAATAAGCTAGTGCATCTGCAGCTCCATTGTTTTGAACCATAACTTGGCACTCACAATGCTTGCATTCCTCTATATCTAGGTATGGATGAGTACACATTCAAGCCATTGGTGCCCTAAATCCAATCATGACTTTCACATACATCTATGAGATCATCACAAACACAACGTACTTTATCCACAGAAGGTTTATAAGGCGAGGTTATGACAACATAGCCTATGGCTTTATAAACCTCAAGAGGTATTGGAAGCCAGATATAGCCGAAACTATCCTGCTTGATTTTCAAGTTCTTACTACTCCATACAAGGGTGTAGTCCATTGGCATCTTGAGTGTACCACCTGATGTATCTCTCCCAGCAAGAGTTCATCCAAAAAGGGGCTTATTATTAGGTTGGCTATAGGAACCAAACATAAAGAATCCATTTCTTAAATTTGTTGGTTCAAAGAATGTAGATCCAAGATCATCTGGTCCACCTTCATGGGCAGACCAAACTTTAATTAAGGATGATTTTGTGACACATGTAATCCTCCAAGATCAATGAAGCCACTTGCAAAGTATCCACCTGAAATTTCATAACACATTGTATTGGAAAGAACAAAAATATACGTCACGCTATCATCCATCAAATGTAGAAAAGCTATGTATCTTACTAACTATTACGTTATAGATACATTGAAAAAAATCTTTGATTGAAGATAAGACAAAAATCATGCATCAAAATGCTTTTTGTGCTATTGATAGCTAAACTTATATATCTGAATGTATCACTACTTATGTATCAATCCATTAGTTTGGTACTTATGTATCATGTGATGTATCACGAAGGAAAAATTGACATTTTTGAAAATATCAAAATAGTCGGGATGGAATGTTACAAGACAATCTAGATTTATATTATTTGTCCAATTAAAAAATATTATACTATCCAAATAAATTTAGGCTATTAATATATACAAGTTAGAATTCAAGTTGTTTTCATCACGTTTAAATTTTACCCTTGAATGGCAAAGAAAACTTTGGCATCATAATTGCCAATGTTTCTTACTCTATGATTTTTAATTTATGTGAGTCAATTACATTGATTATATAAGAGTTAAAAGAGAAAGAATTTTGAAACTTGTAGTTATTTTGTGTTGCTATGAACGCTTATCATTGAGGGTAATATGAGAAATTCAAATTAAATTATTTTCTAATTAAGAAACAAATCATTCTTTTCTAAAGATTTTTTTTTACAATAGGGTCACACAAATTGAAACCAAAAACTGTAATAGAAAAGTAAATTTTAATGTGTTTGTGGCATTCAAGATTTAACTAGATTTAAAGGAAACCACTATACTCCATAATACTTTCCCAAAATAGAAACAAAAGTTACATGATATGCAATGATCAAATGTAACGATCCTTTCATCCTTATTGAAAATAATTGTGGTAACAAAGTAAGAACCTCGCTCATCATAAGTTGTGGGACCAATTATTTAGCATGGGAGTGCATTAGACATGTAATAAGGTCATACAATACCCCGAGCACTAAGTTATGTTGAAAGGGTTTATACCGATTATGTTTCGAGCTAAGTTTAAACTAGGATCAACTTCAAACAAGCATATCTCCTACATTATAATGATTTATAGGTCTAAATACCAAAAAAATTAAAAATATTTGAGTCTTCTTTCTAATTCATCTGACCATTCATTAATCTGCCTTCAGAGTAAACAATTATGACCGTTTTACTGAACATTGTCCAAGCTAAGAAGTTAACCACTGCAACGGTAACTGATGTCTCCCAAACTATGCCCTCTAAGAAGATACAATGCGGTCACTGTCAAATTATAGTAACCCAAATAAGTTGCGGTCGATCCACATGAAATAGGTCAAATCTATATCTTGAACTTGCTGAAGTAGCCGAAAGTGCAAAAAATTAAATTGGGAGGGCGGATCATAGTAAATAGTAAAAAGTAACAAGTCGTGAATGTTTTTAGTTGTAAGCAATCTGAGATGAACACTAAGACTGTGTTGCCCTAGTGTCCGAACTCCATAAGTTTCTCATTCTCAATACGTCTATCTCAGCGCCACATAAGCAGAATCTAATAAGCTTCCAAATAACTTATGAATTCTTTGATAAATCTCAGGCTTCACCTTACGTATCTCGGGGTGGCGCCTTACAAACCCTTACCTTTGATTCCAGTTTAACAATCACTTTGTGGGTCTCAAGTTATTATACGAGGTTTGATAGTCTTGAACCACTGTTGTAATCTTCTTTTCCCAATCTTAATCTCTCTTTTGAGGATGATCTCAAATACAGACGGGTTCTCAGCGTTGTTCATCACTAAGAAAACAATTAATCTGAAGGACATAACAATTCAAGTATAAACAATAATCTAGAAGAACCTTACACTTCCCCTACTTCATTATTCTGTCAAGGTTCCCAAAACCCTAGCTAAGGAAATTAGCTACTCGTAGTTGTGAAAAAATTCATGGAATTCACTAAAGAAACCATATGAAAAATCTTACCATAATTGAAGAGTAAAACCCAAATTCAAACTAATTAATAAACCAAACACCAAGAACACGAGGAATCTAAAATCAAGTCAATCTTAGAATTAAATATATGTTTGTGAATACTATGAGTGCATAAATTGAATAAAAACATCAAAAGAGTATTTATAGAGTATATAAAAACCCTGGAAATCTAAACCAAAATGTATAGGGAAAACCAAGTCGGTGGCCACTTACGGGCAGTAAGTGGTATCTACACTACATAGGTGGCTATCGTAAGTCTAGTCTTCACTAATTTGCAGCTTCTTCTCTTGTAATAGTACCTACAGGGTGTAAGTGGTACTTACATCCCATAGGTTGCCTCATTATAGGTACGAGAAGACTTATTCCAAAATAAACTTCTCTCAACCTCAAATCTTTGAATTGGTACTAGAATTTACGGCGCCATAGGTGGTACCTAAGGGTCGTAAGTGACCCATTGTAACTAGAAGGAAAAATATTTCCAACTTTTGATTCTCTAAAGTTCCATATCTGACACTAATGACAAATCCCTACACTACGTAAGTGCTATCTACACCACGTAGGTAACCTTGTAGTTGGGTTTTTTCTCCAAACTTAGCTCTTTTTGTTCATTTTAAGCTCCAAATCCTCTTTTCCTGCATAATAGAAACAAAAACACATCGTATCTATCAAAATAAACCTAAGTACTTGCATTTTTTTGGTTTTAAGCACCGAAAGTATCATGAAACTATGACACATTAGCACTCTCAACATAGAACGTTGGATTTTCCTTAGGCAATAAAAATAAAACAAGACACAACATGATACATATCCAAGAGAAACTTAAGATACCTGGTCTGAGGTAGATTTATGCACCTCGGTGTTCTTATCTATGCTCATATAGCTTAGTTTTGAGGACTTCGTGTGTGCATAATGAGTTGTTAGTGAAATAAATAAGAATTTAATTGTTTATTTATGTATTTGTAGTGTATAAGGTGTGTTCATAATGATTTATGAGTCATAACACGAAGTTAAAGTTCAAACGAGAAAACTAGTACTCTTAGCATGAGCTATGTTCTTGTCGAGTTCAGCGTATTGGATTCTATGGTGTTTTGGACTCTAAATTATGGTGTTTGATGTCATATAATGCTTGGTGATTTTATATAGATCATAAATGGATGTTTCACAAGATGGAGTTCAAGTAGAAACAACACCACAAAACTTGGATTAGAAGGATAAACACATGGGATAAACATTGTGCAAAGTTGGATGTTTCGGAGTTATTGGCGTGCCACACTGCCTAGATGTCGCGTTAAGGTAGTGGCACACCCTTGGATTCATATAGTATACAATTTCAAGTATCACACCATAATTAGGACATTCCATACTGCCTAGATGGCACGATATTGGTGTGGCATGCCCCTAGTATTAATTGGACAGCTTTTTCCTCCTATAAATAGGACACTTAAACTCAATTGTAACAACCTCAAACGACATTAGGGATTCAACGCATGATCAAGGAGTCTGAAAATAAGGTTTTTATATCTTTACTTGTTTTTTTTTATGGATTTTAACCTGGAACCATCTATTGTGATTATGTGCATGTCCATGAGCAGCTAAAAGCCTTTTTCTGGTGTTAAGGCCAAGAACATGATTGTTATTGTTATGAATTGAATTGGTTTTGGTTGTTTATCATTTTTTGTTTTTTATTTATCCTTTTTATCATTATTTTAAGTATTGGTGACCCATTAGAATATATGCTTAACTCTATTATGAACCCGTAATGATGAATTATAGAGTAGAACATAGGATAGATAGAATAGGATTTTAATATCAACTGAATGATGTTATGACTTGCATTTAGGATAGGAATATACCTAATTGCCCTATTTGGTTCAATTTTGGGATAGAATATTAATGCATTTAACTAAGTTCTCACATCCCTGCTCAAGGATGTAGTTGTGGGGCTAAGTTAGATAATCGATTAGAGGTTCAGAAGGTCGTAGTCATAATATCGACCCCGTGAACCAACAACCACAAAATTAACCTAACCAACGAAGTTACATAGCATAGTATGTTTATTCATAGTGCCTTAACCCTGGGTTTCTCTCTATTGATTATTCAAGAATCTTACTTTATCGCAATGTTTTAGTTTACGTTTAGTTATACTTCTCAACTCTAGTGGTTATAGTTGCATTTGTCTAATCTCAATAGTTGAACTGAAATTGGATAGTTGCTTAACACTAGTCCCTGTGGGATCAATACTTATCTTTCCTTAAGGACACTATATTACTAAGGTGAACCAGTACACTTGCGTGTGCGCTTGGGCGCAATAAGTGTTTGGCGCCGTTGTTGGAGACTTATAATTTGGCAACTTATTTAGTTTTAGTTTTGCTTTTTGATTTTATGAGTGCTATTCACTTGATCTTAGCTTCTTGATTTGCAGACATAGGTTTCAAAAACTAGTAAGTTGGCAAGGAATAGGGAGTTGGTTGAACTAGACCCCGAACCAGAGCAATGTTTACACCAATGAATGAGAAAAATTGTACTTCTTTACAAAATTTCTCAAATTCAAGAAGAGAAAGATCATCCTGCACCTATAGTGAAAGATACACCAGCCCGCAGGACCGTATGCAAAGTGGTAATCCTACTCTTAAATAATGTGACCTCTGCTTTTCGATGACCCACGACCAAAGGTAGATTTTTGCTGAAATAGAACATGGTGCAACTATTGTACAACAGCGGGTAATTTATCTACTTGTCATATAAGGATCCATAGGTTCATACCCACTGGGGTATCTACTGATTATGTGAGGCTCACACTCTTTCCTTATCAGTTTTGGAGAAAGCTAAGAAATGGTTGAATTTTGAACAGGAAAGTTCTATCGCTACATGGGATGACTTGGCTTAGAAATTCCTCATCCATTTCTTCCCGTTAGGTAAGATAGTGATATTACGTAGTGAGATTTTAAGGTTCAAGCTGAAGATGGATAAGAACCATTATCATGCTTGTAGGAGATTCAAGTCTCTACTTTGAAAATGCCTATCACGACCCGATTTACAAGTCATGGTGGCACCTACTAAATCCCGTAAGTGGGTAACCTAAAACATAACCCAAAGCTAACGCAACGGGTTAATTTGGTGGAAAATGCCTAAAGTAGGTGAATTTCAAGAACATAATATATAAATAAACTAAATGTTCTAAATAGATGAAAATAGTCAATACAATATACCATCCCATGACCTGGTAGAACTAGTACAAAAGCATCTAATAATAATAATACAACTCAAATATTCAAAGATAGTCAATTCATCTGTCTTGACCCAAAACACTAAATATAAAAGATAGAGGGGAATAGGCAACTCAGACTCCAAGAGGGCACCTTATCTTCAAAATCAATCACCACATGAACGTCGATCGACAGTGACAACTAGTGCTTAGATCTGCACCAAAAAGGTACAGAAGTGTAGTATGAGTACCAAAACAATGGGTACTCAGTAGGTATCATTGGTTGACTGAGCTAAATTATATTATAAGTATGATAAATGCAAGATAACAAAACTAAGTCAAGGTACATTAATGAACCTGAATCATTTCCAATACTACTGTACATAATCAATAAGTAACCAGAATAATAACACTACGCAGAATAATATCACACAAGCAATCATAAACTACTAAATTGCTCCCATAAGCCAATTGGTGCAAAAAAGTAAATAACTTGTCACAGTCTCCCATATGCCTAGAGAGTACAATCAAGGATAGAATAATGAAATCAACCAACATTATAACTAACCTTCAGGGTCATTTAGCCATACATTCCACAATTTACCAATATTTCATAATGTACCTACTTTCCATAATGCTACCAGTATTTAACAACTATTTACCACATATTCAGTAATCTCCATTTATTAGATAACCATAATTTATCAACTAGTCATTTTACTACTGAAGTCCATTTATGCCATGCCACATTATAATCATTCCTTTATTTTTATGACTTAGCCAATTCGCTACCTTCAATCTCGTACCCCAATATCATTAATCATGAGAAATATATCATCATAGCATATTAGCATATTTGGACTAGAATCGATAAATATAATCAATAGCCAGACTTGAACTAATAAATAATCAATAGCCAGACTCAAACCAATAAAAATAATCAATAGCCAAAGTTGAACTGATAAATAATCAATAGCTGGACTCGAACAAGTAAATAAAATCAATAGTCAGACTTAAGTCGGTAAATAATAAACTACATTATCATCTTTAGAACTCAAAATGGATATATAAATATAATCAACATTATAATAGTATGATCAACATCCATAAATAATAGCATAATTAATAAGGGTAAACCAACATAACCATCAAGTATCAAGATTTCTTAATATTACCTCAATACACATTTCCAAGAGTCTAATAAGCGTACAAGGTTTTACCAATGATAACATGTGTCATAGCCTAAAGTTTCTTATAATTCAACTTATAATCCTCGAGTACCATTTTAGGCAAATTTCTATCCGAACTAGGTTTAAGGTATCTCATATCCACTTTTAGATATTACCCAACCTCAATTAATCCTAAGATAGAAAATTACTCTAAATATGAGCAACTAGGTCAATTATGCCTAATTTGAGTAATCTAAGGCATTCTCATTCTAAACATTAGGAATGAAGTTCAATTCACCTAAGGCATAAAGATACAAGTTAAGCGTTCAACTATATAGATTCAATATGGCCTAAACGGTCCAACTATCCCAAGTCTTACATTTAATCAATCCAACTCCTAAAACATGTCCCAAATCTAACCCAATATTATAGGAATACTATGAAATAGCTTTATCTAAAAAAGGATAAACCTAGCCTACCTAAACACCGAAGAAATCTCAATGAATCACTAAAGCACTATTTTCCATTTCGAGAATCCTCCTTAAGATGCCAAGCTATCAAAAATACATCCTACCTCATCAATACGAGAATATCAACATCCATATTTCACCATTGTGCTTCAGGTTTGAAAATTACCTCAAAATCCTATATGGGTCCCGCTTATGAAAATTGCATTTTTGAAACTAACCCAATATTTATACAAGCTCAAGGAATCATTACTCTAAAAAATTGGTAAAAACCAAGGTAAATTGGGGCTAAAATCAAGCCCTAAAGGTTTGGGCATTTTAAGTAAATAATCAAGAAATTTCACCAAGTAAAGGGTGAATTTTTACCTCAAATCAGAAGTTAATCGCAAAAATATTTGTTAATCTAGCTTCGTAATCTCCAATAAGCTTTAATTTTAAGCTCTCGCACTATTTAGGGTTCTTAGCTCTAAAGAGAGTGATGAAAAATGGCCAAAATCGTGGAAAAGGGGGTCCTTTTGTACCCAGTCTAGGTCATTGACAGTCCTTATCATGACCTTTTCCCTTGTGATAGCACCATCTCTAGTCTTCCACAAGACTCGCAATCGAACACCCCTTTGTGATCACAACATCTCTTCTACAAAGAGAGTCGTGATTATGGTCCAAAGAATCGCTATCGTGGAGCTCCAGAAACCTGGTGCACTAGATTTTTTAAATCAAAAAATAGGCTCGATCGGGTGTTTGGGATTCGTTCAAAATCTTGTATGCACAAATAAAGTGTGTAAACATACCAAATTTGATATTTCAGACTCAATGCTACAATTATATTTTCCATCCGAGGTCATTTCGACCAATTATGGGTTTCACACCATATTTTATTTTTTTAACTTTTTGACCAATATATCAAAATGAGCTTGGGTACCTCGAACCCTAAACTAAGGGTCTACCTAGCATAAAATCGATATTCCAGAGCTACTGGTATAGTCATAATTTGCATACAAGATTGTTTTTCTAAAGTTTTTTCCCGATGATCATTTGGAACTAGCGAAGACTTCTAAATAGGGAATTGGCTCTTAAAAATAAATAAATTTCTCGATAAATGCACTGTAAGTCCCACCAAGTCAAAAATAACTTGGGGTAGCTATGGAAAAGATCTAATAGAAAAAATATGCTGAAAGATAGAAAATAGCCTAAAGGATCTTTACATATCCAGTACTAAAGAAACTTTTGTCTGTGAAAGTTAAGGATTAGTATATACTTAATGTCTCAAATAGGTGAGGATACCGGATAAGCATCTCACTCTCGATCTCCCAAGTAGCCTCCTCTACCGGGTGGTGCCTCTACTAAACCTTAACTATAGGAATCTCTTTAGTGTGCCTCATCCAACTAGATTGAGTCCCATATAAGCATATGAAAAGGATCAGAAATGTATCGCCGTAACATAGAAATATGGAAAATCAAATGAACAACAACAAAATCTAGAGGTAAAGCTTACTTATAAGTTACCGTACCAATTATGCGAAGAGTCTCAAAAGGTACAATATATCTAGGGCTAAGCTTACCCTTCCTCCAAAACCTAATGACACCCTTCATGGGCGACACACAAAGGAATACATAATCACCAACTCTAAATCTCAAGGCACAAGCCTACAGTGTGCGTAGGCCTTCTGCCTGCTTTGAGCCTCTCGCAAACTATCCTAAATTACCCTAACTCTATCCATCGACTCTTGAAGGAAATTAGTACCATAGACCCTAACCTCGAACATCTAAAACATCCAACCAGAGAATGACATCTCCTACCATACAAAGCCTCAAAAGGTGTCATCTCAATGCTCGAATGCTAGGTGTTATTATATGCAAACTTTGACAAGGCTAAGTGCTCCTCCTAATGGCCTCTAATATCCATAACATAGTCACCAAGCATATCGTCAAGGACTAAAATAGTCTGCTCAAACTAACCATCTGTCTAAAAATAAAAGGTTGTAATAAAATCCACATGAGTGTACAACTCCTCCTAAAATGCTCTCCAAAATCTCAAAGTGGACACAGAACTAGTCTAAAATAATAAAAATGGGCACACCATGAAAATGAACTATCTCACAAACATAGATATGGGCTAACCTTTCAGCACTGAAGGATATCTTAATAGGAATGAAGTATGCTGACTTGGTCAAACGATATATGATAAACCAAATACCATCAGAACCACAAGAATTGTGAGGCAAACCACTAACAAAATCTATGGTTATCTTTCCCCATTTATACTCGATAAAGAGCAGCTTTTGAATCAAACTACCTGTCGCTGATGCACATCCTTTACCTGCTGACAACAGAGGCAACAAGCTACAAAGTTTGCCACATCTGTCTTTATCCTACTCCACCAATAATGATTTCTAAAATACCTTTACATCTTCGTTGTGCTGGGATAAATAAAATATGTAGATTTGTGGGCCTCATGCAAAATTAACTAATTTAAGTCGTTGATCTTAGTAACATAAATGCTTCCATAAATGTCAGGTACCGCTATTGTGGTCTTCTAATAGTGATTGCGGCAGTCAATAAAAAATCATTCAACTGTGATCACAAAAGTTATCCACGGCTGCATAACGACCGTCGCATCTAGGCCCACGCGATAGCGGCTTAGCAGAAGAAATCAGCCCAAGGGAAAAACTAGAAATGCACATGACTGATCTCAATTTTGACAAAAAGACAGAAACCCTAGCATCATGTATCATATTCTATCTTCTTCAATTTTTAGTTTTAGCTCTTTAATTGATTGCCTCCATTTTTGGAAAAGAAAATATTGTATAAATTTGGTGTGAAGAATACATTGGAGACTTTCTAAGTGGAAGATTTGCTTACTTCCATTATTGATTTATGGGAGTACCAAGTTTTAAGTAACATTCACTTAAACCTCAATAAATCACTTCAATGAATACTATGGGTATATCTATGCTTATTTATCTTATGTGTAGCTAGATATCCCTTTTGGGGTTATGTGTGAATAGACGTTAAAGTGTGTATGGGTTGTTATTGATTAGCTTCTATTTAGTAGTTCATGTTTATGGGTTTTATGATTGCTATGCTAACTTAGTTGGGGTTTGATGGTTGAAAGCCCCAAATACCCACATGGGTATGATGAGTAAAGGCTCCATACTTTAGAAAACTCGAAGCCATCTTTGAAACAATGGTTTTAGGTAAAGTTTAGGAATCCACACCATCCTTGAATGAGGGATGTAGATACCAAAGCAATGATAGACAATTGTGTGTATAGTTTGCTAAATTTTCACTATATTAAACATAAGGGTGGATGTGAGATTGATTATACCATGGGTAACATTCTAGAAATAGGTATGCCTAGATTGAGGTTGTGGTTACCAATTGTTAAACACACCAATTAGGTATTCGAAAGAATAAATGGGTAAAAGTTTGATGTTTTGCTGAAAAACTAGCAACAAAATCTATAACCAAACTTGCCCATATTTGACATACTAAATTGATGTTGATTACTAACATCCATATATCTATCCCTTAGTGTTGCATAATCCTAAGATCTGTGCATGCCTGTTAAAACTCTAGTTATTTGTAGCCCCAAATTTATACTAGAAAAAAATCCAAAAGGAAACATTAGTGTAGATACCTAACTCCCTCATTTTTACCTTCTTGTAACATTGGTTTGGATTTAACTTGTATCTATTATGTTGAAGTAACTTAATTACCACTCATATTGTTCCTCGTGGATATGACACCGACTCTAAAGTTGGATAAATATATTGATGATGGTCGCCTTGCACTTAAATTGACGTTTAAGTTGAGCTTTATCACATATCAACTGCCTGCCCATTGTTACCACAAACCTCCTACCAACCTACAGTCTATTTAATTTCATTGACTATTCCTGCAGGCTATATAACCCCCAACTTCATATTGCTTATCTTATTTTTTGGTGTAGAAATCTGGGAGGAGATAGTAGTAAATTGGTCCACCTCCAATACACCTGCAAACCTTTTTGTGGAATTTCTTGAGTTTGAATGGCACTCGAGATTTCCTTATGCAATCCAGTTTAACAAATTATAAAGTTTATTATAAGTCAGCTCCACAGCTTGACCACTTGCAGCTAAATCTAGCAAAATTTTTATGTTATGGCCAAGTGCCTTAACAAATATGTGAGCTAATAACCATATTAGACTGTTGATGATGTGGACAGTGCTGAAGAAGAGATTTGAATTTCTCATAAACATGATATAAATTATCATCTGGCTTTTGTTTGAAGCACACAATCTCACTGCCAATCTCGCAGTCATGCCAGATGGAAAGAATTGGATAAGGAATTTTCGTACTAAGTCATCCAGGTTATGATTTAATTTGCTGACTCAACATCCAACCACTTTTTCATTTCCCCTATTAGTGAAAAGAGAAATTGTATCATCCTTACATAATCAGTTGACATGCCCGTCGGGATGATTATGTCAATGATATCCAAAAAATTTGGCAGATGGACTTGTGGATCTTCATGTGAAAGCCCTATAAACTGTCCACTACTAATCCAAAGTCGCACCATGTTCTGTTTTATCTCAAAATGACCTTTAGCAGCCGGTTTCTAAAAATGAGAGGTCAAATTTGGTGGAAGTGGGATTGCCACTTTGCGAACTATCCTGCGGGCTAGTTGTTCTTCATCCATGAGAGCAAGATAGTCTTGTTCCTCGTGAAAATGCGAGAATTGGTGGAGAAGTTATGTTTCTCTCCTTAATTGATGATATAGTTTCTTGGGTTTGGGGTTTAGTTCGATTAATTCCCTATCCCATGCTAGGCTACTAATTTTTTAACCTATTTCCTATAAATACAATACCAAAGAACAAATGTAAAGTACCAAAGAAATCTACAAACTAAAACTTAAACAAAAATAGTTTCAAGTTTACAAGTCTCCGGCAACGGTGCCAAAAACTTGTTCGTGCAAGCTCACACGCAAGTATATGTGGTCGCACCAAGTAACATAGTGGCCTTAACTAAAGACGAATATCAATCCCTCAGATACTTATGTTAAAAACTATCCAATTCTAATTTAACTATTAAGATTAATTAGCGCAACATAACCAAGAAAGATTTTGATAGTTATAACTAAAAGTAAGTTGAACAATGTGTAAAAGTAATGACTTTGGACAATCAGTGAATAATGACCCAGGGTTAAAGCACTAGGAACATTCATACTATGCATTCAAATTTTATCAGTTAAGTTATTTATCTTGGCTGATGATTCACGGAGTTGATTTTATGATCATGGTCTCCCGAACTCTAACCACCTATCTAACTTAGACCCACAACTACATCATTGAGTGGGGATGTGATCACTAAGCTAAACGCATTTGTACTTCATCCATTCATGAACCAATGAAGGCTTATAGTTATATCCATATCCTAGATGCTAATTCAAATTCCTTATTTCATAAAGTAATAAGAATCTTACTCTACTTACCCCATGTTCTGTCATAATATTCCCTCTCCCGAGTTCACAAAGATGATAATAAGTATATCCCAAGGGTTGCGATCCTTATAATGTTGATAAAAAGGGTAAATAAACAACAAAATAGGATAAATAAACAAACCCAATTCAATCCCAAGTAATAGCAATCATGTTCTTGGCTTTAACCCCAGAAAGGGGGCATTTAGCCGCTAATAGACATAACCGAAATCAAGTTATATGAATAAATGATAAAATTAGAAAGCTAAAGTAAAGTTATAAAAACCCTAATTGAAGTATTTTACAGCCCCTCTAGAATTTTCAAAGTCGTCCTAGGTATATAACATAAAGTACAAGTGTCCTATTTATAGCAGGACAAAATAATTATATTTTTGCACTAGGCCGCGTTGTAGGGATAATATTGCACGTCAAACTGCATGGCGTGGCCTTATAGTTACCACCCACTGTATAAGGTCCCTTATAAAGACAAATATGTATGGAAGGAGCCTTGGGGCCTTTTGTATGGTCCTCCACGCGCCCTGAACTTCGAAGAGGTTCAATGCACGTCAAATTGGGTTTTGTGCTTTTATTGATCCATTTGAAGCCTTTTTGCGTTGATTTCTCTTGATTTGAAGCTTGTATATCCTTAATATACTATCATAATCAACTCACCAATAATCCTATAGAATTAAGCACATCGTATTATAGCTCAAAATAACATAACATCCAAGACGACGAACTAGAAACTTAAGCTAAGAATACTAGTTTTACTCCTTTGATCTTAAACTTGGTTTTGGCTCTTGGCTTGATTCAATTGTAATTTAAACACTATAAAAATGTTTTTCCACACATAATTACACTATACAACAATTAAGAACTCTATAAATACATTAGAATCCATTTCTAATTACTAGAACATCACCTAGCTTAAGCTAGTAAAACTAGTTTTCTCGTCTAGACTCTAAATGATCGATTTGAGCCCAAACAAGTTTGAAAACACCTTTAAACATTGTAATAACATACTTAGATACTTCAATTATTATTTATATCATTATTAATACATAAATAACACATATTTCCCTCAAAAAAAGGCTAAATAAGCTAGGATAACAACACTAAAGTGCAAAAATACACCTCACATCAGTAGGCTAGGTTGTAAGTCCTTGAGGCCAGTATGTCAACGAAGCCTCAAATAAGTCACTCATTGAACTGATCGAGTACCTTACTAGTGTGTCAATTAATTCTATATAACACCTCCATTAGGTATTCCTATTTCTAGGATGATACCCAAGGAATAGTAAACCTCATAATTACCCTTATGTCTAAGATAGTGAAAACAATAAAAATATGCCTATAAATATTCTACTATTGCCTTGGTTCCCACATCCCTCTTTTAAGAATGAGGTGGTTTCCAACAGTTCCCCCAAATCCCTCTTTTAAGTAAGATTAGAGCTTTTAAGAGATTGGAATTCTCACCCACAAACCCATGTGGGTATTTGGGGTTTTCACCCACAAATCCCAACAAATTTAATCAAGCAATAGCAGAACCTATCATTAACAAACTAGCATATATACATATTAATCACAACCCCCACACAATTACTCCCTATTCTAGAATAATTGCAAGAGAAAGAACTAGCTACACATAAGAGTAATAAGCAAGGTATACCCAAAAATCTTTATCAATTTGATTTGTTGAAAGATAAAGAGAAAGCAAATTTCAAGTTTTGGGATCCAACAAATCTTTAATTAAAATTTCCAATCCTCCACTTCAAACCTACTCTAATGTATTCTTCACTCAAGAATTAGTACAATAGTTGTCTTTTCAAAAGTTGGAAATTAGATGTTGGAAAAATTCCACAAAAATCAGATTCTTCTCTATGGGATAGGGTTTGAACCTCTTAAGAGAATTTGGGAATCAGCTGTGTGCATTTGCAAATCTGCCCCAAGGCATTATCCCACTTCACTGTGATCGGTGCTACCTCGAACACGATCAGAACTCGTGATCATGGTATGTTAACCTGTCTTGACTAGCTGCGATCATGGCCCTCAGATCGCGATCACGATAACTGAGGATTGTTTCTTCTCCAGGTCTTCCAGCTGCACTTTTTTACTCTCTTTTGATCCTTTTTAGATCAAGTCCATATCTTTCCATCTCATAACCTATATTCCTGCAAAATGTGGATATTAGTGCATTTAATAACACATATGTCTCATTTATAAACTTTAATCATGGTAATGTACACGAATGTTTAGTGCAAATAAGTGGTGAATTCAGCACTCATCAATACCCCCAACTTAAAGCTTTGCTTGTCCTCATGCAACATTACTTCTTACCATGAGACAATGCATATTTATGCCCAAATTTAATGACCCAATGATCACAATCACTTCAAACTTAGTTACTTGCAAAGTTATTCTCACGACCCCCCTCAACATAGAATGTGATCTTTCAAGGAAGCAAGAGACTTTAAAAAGCAACCATGCAACAATCGCTAATACTCAAGAAATGACTCTCTTTTAACCTCAACTACAATATACTCCTTTTTGGTTCATTTTGTGGGAGATGGCAAAATAACCCACCTCGACTCGTTTACATACCTCTTCACAAGAAAGAAAGTTCCACACACCAAGTCATCAATTATGTAACAACGACTTTAAGTGTAAAACACTCTCTCTCAAGAATTCTTGATGCTAATAAATGTCATGCCATAGGCTTTCCCCTATTTTCAATCGCCACTACAATAAAAATATTTGTTTAGAAATCACAAAGGGATTTTTGAGCATATAACGTACGTTTGGGGTAGGGTAGGATATAATCTAGGATTAATAAGGCTATACCCTGCTTGAACATCTACATCACCCTATTCTAACCAACTTTTGAACATGGGCCGCTTGTTTTTATTTTCACTTTTTACACATATGACTACATTTATTTCCTTGGTCCATCCATTTTTTTCTTTTCTTTCCATCCATTTTTTTCTTTTCTTTTTCTTGCACCCTTTGTGCTTCTCATTCCTTTTTTGGATCCTAACCTTTTTGTTATGCATTTGTTCTCAAAACTTAAGCTCATTGGCACACACTTACAACTTTGTGACCCAAAGTTCCCTCTTCCAATCATCACCACCCCCAACTTAGGCTTTTAACCTCAAGTTGCAATTGCAAGTTCAAGTATAGTAGGGTTCAAAAGAGGGATAAAAATTGAAAGGCTCATGACTTGCAATATGTTTACCAAAGAAAATTATAAAGGCTCAAAGTGGGTGGATATGGTGAACATCTATGCAAAGGTAGGCTTTTTAGGCTAAAGTGGACTTCTAATGTCACAAAGATGGCCTAAGATCATTTCACCAACCAAGTACAATCAAAATTAGCCTTGAGACAATAATGGGGCAAGTTCTAGATGGTACAATTACTCATGAGATTTGAAAAAATAAGCTCACCACACATGGCATAAAAATTCGCCAAGAAGGCTCAATTTGCCCTCTTGGTATAGACAAAATAAAGTATCGACCAATTTTCAGAAACCATAATTTTTGGAGTCACAAATAGAGAAAAAGAATTGTTACAAGGTTGATCATGTCCGTGCCCTCAATTTTTGAAATAAATTTAGATGGAGGGGGTGTTTTCTTGTCAATTGAACCATGCATAATTTGCAAATATGGCATCAACCAAAGCCTCTGTCTCACATTGTGGCTTTCATACGAGCAAACCAACCATATGGATACTCAATTTTTCCATACATATGAATGTGATCCAAAATCTCAAATGGCATAGGTGCTTAGATTTTCTTTGCATTTGTGACTTTGATGCCATGAATACTCAGACTTTCCCTACATCAAAGCTCAAAACCCAATTACGATACTTTTTCCTTAAGAATGTAGTCAACCAATCTATCATAGGGAAAAGTTCATCCAATATCATTATAACTAAATTAAAGATAAAGTAAAAAAGAAAATCTAGAAACAAACCAAATAACTAATCCATGAAACATGGGCACCATCAGAGTGCCCAAGTGTAGCAATCCAAAAATAGAAAAAAATTATCCAGAACATCATCGAAAATAACCTCCAAAAACAACAATCAAAACATCCTGAAATATCTAAATAATACAACTCCATGGCTAAGCACCCCCAACAGAAAGGAAAGCAGGGTCCTCACTACATAATCAATATAGCATAGTAAAGAGAAAAGGGTGATCCCTAAAACTTCATCAAGAGCTTCTCTCTCTGATAGACTCTACATCATGCCCATCAGCATCAGCACTAGACCACTCGACAGAGGCCTCTTCATCACTCTCTATCGGGAAGAAGGTAACTTCTTATAGGGTTGGAGGACCTTTCATAGGCCATTAACCCCTTCCATATCTTACTAAAAAACTTGTCTCACTCTTTTTCCCTCTTCTTCATCTTTTTATGGGAGTACCAAAGCTCTCTGTGAGACTCTACCAATGCTGAGTATACTCTATCGAGTCTTGTAACTGTGCTGCTTTGTGACTCCTAGTCCTCACAATATATCTCATAATCTACGTGAGATAAATAAGAGTGACACCTAGTGAAGGACTTTTCTTGCCCCTAAGGAAATCCTGAAACCAGCTTCTAATGACCCTAATAGCCACATCAATGTCTTCTAGAGGCCCAACAGTGGATTTTTTACACTATTTTAACTCCTCAACTATCGACTTGCCCAAGTCGATCTTTCACTTTTTGCTCTACCCAAGTGTACCCTCACCCCAAAATTTAGTAAGAAGATATGGAGGGTTTTACCCAGGAATTTGTAGGATACTCCTCTACTTCGGCCCTCCTGTATAAATTAGTAATAACAGAGGGAAAGAGAAGAAGTGTTCCACCCTTACTCTTGAAATGCCTCCATTCTGAAATCATAATCTGTCCCACATTCAGAGAAATGTTAGATAAGATACATACCACCATCCAAGATCGCAATTAGTAATAGCAGTCAAATATGTGCATGGCAAGATCGGGTTACAGATGATATTCAACCAAATCCTGACCTCTTTTATGAAATCATTTAGGGATATCTCTCTCTTGGTGTCAGCCCAGGGAACATCTTTGCTAGGGCATGATATGTTAGCTATCCAGGTCCAGTTCCCACACCCCTTAACTTGGAACTTAATTATACCTGCATCTAGGAGCACATATAAGCCATTGATATGCTCGGCTCCAAAATGCACCTTTTTTTCCCTAATTTTCATTACTATGTTTGATAAGGAGATTACATTTAGATTTGCATAGAACTCACTTACACAATGCTCATTAGCAATCCAAGGTTCCAATACAAAGCATATCCATATGGTAGCAATAAGCCTATTGAATAATTCTTGTAATTTCTTCATCATTTTATCCATGCAAATACCCCTTTTTTGGAGTAGCATATCTTCATGAGGTCACTATAATAAAGGTGGTGACACTCTAGACCCTTGAAATAGATATGGTCATAATCTCCTATTTTATGGCTGAGTATCTATAAGCAACATAACACTGACCATTATTAGCAGTTCCACAAAAAAACCATGATAGGTAAACTTGATAAACTATTGGAGCAGTGTCATAGTGGGTTGTGGGATGAAAACTAGACATTCAAAATTTTTGGTCTCAGCAAAAATCCTCTCTCAGCTGTAGCAATCGCGACCCTTGACGGTAATCGTGATACTGCGATTGCCGCCCGGATGAATGCAATTGTTGTATTAGAGACCAACTTTGACTAGATTTTTTACTTTAAAAAATACCCAATTCCATCCCCAATTTGTGTTCTAACTAACCATAATCATCATGCTTATAGAACTTAAACCCTAAGTTCATAATTATGCTCTTGAAAAGTTAAGAAATCTACAATGGGTTTATTGGAGCATTCAATAAAACACATGGTGAACACACTAATTACAACCTTTTTATGCCAAATTCTGGGTACTCAATACTTCTCCGTCGGTGTGCACACCAACTACAATAGGTAACCACACAAATAACCACACAGAGGCATAGATTTAGCATAGGAAATACTATTTCAGGCCTAGTCCTAAAGTAAAAAGTTCAAGCCAACAAAACATATAATTAAAAGGAGTTAAAACATATAACGTAGAGTAGGATGCAAGGATGATGCAATGAATCACTTCGATGCACAGAAATTTTGAACTTTTGGATGCAAATTTGAGAGAAAAATGGAGAATAAAGTGTGGGGAGTTATGGGAATTCGGATGGTCTTTTAAACTTCTTTTGAAGTGATCGCGGCCCTATTTTTGTGATTATGGACACTCAACTACCAAAATCGTGGTGGCACAGGACCGCGATCACGGTACCTAAGACAAATTTTTAGGCCCTCTACACTCCCCTACTCAATCCAACACACCATAATTTCACACTTTCTCTTTTTCAATTTCAATCAACACTCCTCAAGCACTATAATTTCTTGGATTATGCATAAACAAATGTAAAATCTACTCTCTCATGCTTAAATAAAAGGATACATGCCACTTTCATGACATAATGGGTTGCTTCCCATCTTTTGTGGCAAGTCACCCCTCCAACTATCAGCTGTGTTTCCACGTAGAAGATTTGAATCTCCATCCTAAATTTCTCTCACTATGCATTGAGAGGCAAAGGGATAGAAGATTCAAGTCTTCCAAGATAAAACATGATAGAAATAAAGACATGGATCAACAACTTGTATCTCACCAGTTTGAAGACTTGAAGTTTTTACCTAATTTCACATCAAATTTCAGATTCAGCTCCTTAGGTAATGGTGGGAATAGGCTACTAGTTTAACATTGAAAGTTTAATTCCTTGTCTTTCAAATACAGGGTTCTCATACGCCCTTTTGGAATGTCAAACTCAAAAATATAGGGATAGTGCTCCTTCTCGTCAAAATCCATCATTTGCTTGGGTAGGTAGACTCGCATCACACCCACAAGGCATAATGTTGAAAAATCATTTGAATGAGGTTTATCCCTTAATTTTGAAATTGTATCCCTGTTAGCATCCTTACCCTGAGTTAGGCTGGAGTCTGCACAAGGTGTTAGCTTAGGTTTTTCTTTTTACTTTAGCACCATTTCCTTAATTTTGATATCTTTAACTGTTTTAGGTTTGGTTGGTTGGGAAATCACCGAGGACTCTTCTCTACCAAGCTCATCATTTTCCATAAATCTTGGTTTTTCTTATAGATCCTTATCATGTCTAAAAATGGGCAAGGTAATGGTATTTAAAGGGTTTGTTTCCCTTTTTATTTCCTCTATCTTGATACTCTCCCTTTTAAATGCCTCATTGGATTAATACAAGTCACGCATGTCCTTCTCTAATGTAGTTAATCGATCGAAAAGAGTTTGAAGTATTGCTTAAAATATTTTGTACCCGACATATTGTTCTTCCTTTATTTCATCATGGTACCTATCAAACTCATAAGAAGAACTAGTATTTGGGTTAGCATAGCAAAGGGATGGAGCATTTGGACAATCACTCCAATGTTTATCTCATATACCACATAAAGAATAGTCATACTCTAAATAAGATCAAGATGGCGGTTCGATCTCTCTCCCAGGAGCATATCTATAATCTTGCCAAAAGTGGGGTCTATCACAATACGGACATGGATCATCAAGATAGGATTTCCAACTACCAAACTTATATTTTTCCTGAGATTCCATAGTGATAAGGAAACAAAAATAAAAATCTACCTAACACAAGAAACAAAAGAAAATCACAAATAAATATTTATAAGGTTGAATCCAAGCAAGTAAGCTAAACTTTCAAATTAACTCAATACACCAAATTATTCCCTAGTAACGACATCATTTTTATAACGCTCAACTTATACATTAATTTTAAGTGCAATAAGGTCATAGTCAATATAATTACCTAACATTGAGTTGGGGTAGAATCCACGAGGAACAATGTAAGTGGAGAATAAATAAGTTCGAGATTGAAGTTACTTGCTAAACTCAAACCTAAGATACAAGTAATTGGGGGATTTTAAACTTTTCAAAGATATGATTATTTTTGAACTTCTAAAGGACTAACTCGGGGTTACGAATAATTAAAAAGTAAATAAGTAGAAACGAATCTTGGGATTATGCTTTCCTAGGTGAAAATTATGCATGGAATCTTGATAATTCAGTGTAAGTGATGTGGTAGGCTAGGTTGTAAGTCTTTGAGGCTAGTTTGTCAAAAAAAGCCTAAAAAATATCACTCATTGACCCTTTTGAGTTCTTAATAAGTGTGTCAATTAAATCCACCCAACACCTCAATTAGGTATCCCTAATTCTAGGATGATACCCAAGGTTTAGTCGACCTCATAATCACCCTTATGTCTAAGATAGTGAAAATTAGCAAACTATACCTATAAATTATCTACTATAGCCTTGATTCTCATATCCCTCTTTCAAGGATGACGTGGGTTCCAATAGATTACCTAAATCCCTCTTTTAAGGATGATTTGATCTTTCAAGAGTTTGGAATTCTCACCTACAAACCCATATGTGTATTTGGGGCTTTCACCCACAAATCCCAACCAATTTAATCAAGCAATATAGAACCCATCATCAACAAACTATCATATACACAAATGAATCACAACCCCCACACAATTACTTCCTATTCTAGCATAATACCAAAAGGAAGAACTAGCTACAAATATGAGTAATAAGCAACGTATATCCAAATATCTCTATCAATTTGATTTATTGAAAGATAATGAGAAAAAAATTTCAAGTTTTAGGATCCAACAAATCTTTAAAGGAAACTGACAATCCTCCACTTGAAAGCTACTCTAATGTGTTCTTCACCCAAGAATTAGTACAACAGTTATCTCTTCATAAGTTGGAAACTAAAAGGTGAAAAAATTCCATAAAAATTGGGTTCTCCCCTATGGGATAGGGTTTGATCCTTTTAAGGTAATTTGGGAATTAGCTGTGCATATTTATAAATCTTTCCCTGTGTATTATCCTACTTCACCGCGATCACTAACACTTGTTCATAATCACGGCTACTGCACCCGTAATTTGAACTTGCAATCACGATATGTTTACCTCTCTTGACTGGCCGCGATTGCAGTGGTCATGCCATGATCGCAGTAATTGAGGATTTTTTCTTCTCTAGGTCTTCCAGTTGCACTTTTTTCTCTTTTGATCCTTTTAGCTCAAGTCCATATCTTTCCATCTTATTACCTATATTCCTATAAAATATGGATATTAGTGCATTTAATCATGCATATATCTCATTTATATACTTAAATTATGGTAATGGGTATGAATGTTGATTGCAAATGAGTGGTGAACTTACCACTCATTACATACTTCTTTGGAGGTTAGTTTTGGGCAACATGAATTATATGCCTTGATGTGTTCATGATGGTTGTTGTGCGCCTTGCTATTGAATTCATGATTATATGACTACCCCCATGGTTTATTTCTTTTAGTAGTGGATGGAGTAAATCTGTATTGATATTTTCTCTCTATTGGTGTGCTTTTAGGTTTAACTCCTATTTACCTTGGCATATTGGCCTTCTTATGGCCGTTGAGTTGTACTTACTACTGATGTTCATTTTTAGTACCACATATTCAGTATATTGATGTTTATATTGATGTTGTTATTGTTATCATTGCTTGTTGTTATTGATCCTCATTGGGTATCTATTTAGACGAGTGATATCTAGTTAGAATTCTATTCCTTTTGGTTCTTATTCGTGGGCTTAAGCTGCTATAGCGTAATTTGATTATTTTTTTCTATAGCAAGATGAGGTGTGTTGTTTCATCTTTTGTTGGCTATGCTTGATTTATTATGGAACAGACTATAGTATTAAAGATAGGTTGAACTTTTGTGGCTATGTTATGATTTTAGAGTTGGAAATTTAATTATGTTACGCATTCTTGAGTTTGGTATTCTAAGACAAGCCTCCTAGGTTGCAAAAGTTTTTGCATTGGATATACTTCTCTATATAGCCTATTTTTTAGGTTGACCAGTTTGGGGTCCGTTCTTTGCTTGTTTTTATTTCATCTCTCGATAGTGGTTTTGATATTAATATCAAGGTATCCTTGATTCATCTCTTAAATTTATTAGATTCATATCCTAATGATGGTTTTCTCTTGGTACTAGTGATGAGGTTAGATGTACCTTTCTTACCATGGTATAGTTTTTATCTAAAGTGGAGTTAGAGAATTAGAGGTAGTTAGTCTATCCTGTGATTACTTTTTGAGTGGAAAAATTGAAAATTCTTTATCTTGAATTGCTTGGTTCTTTTCTCTGTAGTGGTCTTGACCTTTACATTAATATCGAGATTGGTATTTTCTTCCTTGGTAAGATAATTTATGGTTTGTTCGAGTTATGATTGTCCTACTTGAATAGATTCAGGAAATCTCCATCTCAGAGTTGGTTTAGCTTAAAGAGATTTGGTGAAGTGCTTCTCCTTGATGATATTTGCCTATGAGTATCTTTGCCAATATAGAGTATTAGACTGGTTACTTTTTTGGCTAAAGTTGCATTTCTCCGACAGGCTAAAGTTTTTGCTAATATTAGCATGAGTTGCAGCCTTGGGAGTTTTTAAGCATGGTTGATAGTTCATGCCTTCCAGAAGATATGGAGTTAATTTCTTGAGTTTTAAGTAGCTGATTTGTCATTTATGGTGATTGTGTTCTTCAGCTATGTTTTGATTTTGGCTCAGTATGATTTAGATCAGATGTGTTAGATTTAGATACTAAGGTCTATTTGAGTAGTTGATATATAGACTTATTGACTCAATTTTGAATTAATGCCTTAAAATGACAATTTGGAAATTATGATAGATTTGGAGTACAAATGCCTACCCATCTTTAGCTTTGGTTTGGGTATTTAATATCAAATGATTTAGCCTTGGGGTTGAGATATCAACTTAGAGTTGTAGACCTTGAGTGCAACCATTATTTTAGATTTGTCTCAGTTTCAATTTTATCTGTAGGATGATTGAGGCTACTCTATGTTTATCTATTAGGCCTTCTTGACTTCAGAGAGATTATAGTCAATAGATAATAAGGTAATATTTCTTGGATTAGATATTGGTTCCTTTATCTTTGACTGTGGATCTTTAGTTTTCTTTTAAAACTTTGAATGATATAATCAGTAGGAGTAGTATTCTTCAGTTGCATTCCACTTGGTTTTATTCTTGATTGATGGGATATCATGAAGTGGATCATTCAGTGATAAATAATAGTTATGCTTTGAACTTTTGGATTTCAATTTCAATTACCATCTGAGTTAATTACAGCATTGTCAAAGATTGCATTCCTTGATTATCTCTATATTTGTGCCCAGTTGCACCTTTAGGCTTATTCTCATATTTGCCATACAAACTTTCAGTGAATCAGCCTTAGTTCTTCGAGTTCTCTATGATGAGATTGCACAGACAGGATCAAGTGATTTTCCTTATATTTTGGAGTGGATAGCAGGGGTGGAATAGTAAGGGAAGGTTATATTTGGATTTAAAGTTAGTTGTATAACCTGTGCCTTGGTTTGCCTTTGGCTAGAATAAGCCCTTTGATGGATTATGCTCGTGTATCAGTGTGTGGTGTTTGGGATTCGCATGCATCATCCTTTTTGGATTAAGTTGGAGGACAACTGGTGGTTGAGAGTGAGTTTTGGTTGTTTGGAAGTGAATTGATAGAGCTGGTTGAAAAAGAGATACTTGTGGAAAAATCACTTGGAAGAGTTCTCTCTATGTGGAGGTTATCTGGGAAGACATGTTCAGAGCATGTAGGCCACGTACCTCATCCTTTTGAGCTTTTAAGATCTTTCTATCCATTGAATTTCATGGACGAAAGTCCTCTTAGTAGTGGATATTGTAATGACCTTCCAGGTCATTTCCTTGATTTGCATGCATTTTTGGGGTTTTAAGCCTTCCCACAATGGCTATAGGTTTTTTATGACTTTTCAAAACTATCGGTTTGGTGATCGGATAGTCTGTTTGGATATTAGGATCATTTTTTTATTTTAGAGCTTTTGTTGTTTAGGATTTGGTCTTGAACCAAAACTCCTAGTAGATGACGTCGATGAGAATTCTGACAGCTTTATCAGCTCTCGAGTGTCAATTTTAGGATAGGTGGACTCTTAGTTTGAGTCCCAAGGCACTTATGTTTATTTTGACCTATAGGTTGAAAAGTTAAGATATGTGAATGAGGTATGGGATCCATATTTGTTTTAAATGACCTCGGATAAAAATTTTGACTGTGCCATTGATTCCAAAACATCGAGTTAGGTATGGTTACATAGTTTGTTTGCATATACTAGATTCTAGATGAATCTTAAGGGCTTGGCAGATTCCAAGTCTCAGCGGTCATCAGGTGCAGCTGTTATTGCAAGACAAGGGACATGATCACAATACCCTTGTTAGGAAATTAGTGCGACGTGGAAGAGATGTCACGATCGTGATAAGTGTGGCAGAAGAAAACTAGTCTGATCGCAGTGCATTTACGTGATTGTGACTTGTTCAACCAGTCAAAGAATGGTGCGGTCACAGGTCTGAGTCTGTGATAAAGGGACCCGAGTACCTGGTATGGGTATAAATAGAACCCTTATTTTGCAAAATTAGCTATCTCCACCCATGTCTCGAGATCTTAAACATGAAAGACTAAGATTAAATGGGATTGAAGCTTATGGATGATTTGGGGAGCTTGTTGTAATTTTCCTTTGAATTCATGGTAAGATTCCTTCAATTTTTTGATAAGTTCTTAGAAATTAGGGATTTGAATTCCTAAACTTTAAGGGTTCATTTGAGACCAAATTTGTGTTCCGTTTGTGCTCAACTTTTAAGCACAACTTCCTTATCCTTCAATGGACCTCATAAAGGATCCAATTTTTGGACTTTATTAGCTACCCTCACAGGACAGTTCTTGACTAAAAATTTAACCCGACCTTTAATATAAATATATGGATATCATTTTAATACTAATGACACATAGAGTAAGTTTGATAGCTTAGTGGAATTTGAGATTATGGAGTGAAGATGAACTATTTGGGCATCATTCAAGATTTGCAATTTGGCTTTGAGATAGGCTTTTATCTACTCTTCTTTAAAAGATGATGTGTTTTATATATTGTAATTGAATGATTGCTAAGATTGATTATAGGTAGAATACCATGACTTAATCTTGATTATTGAAGTTTGGGGATTAGATGAGGGGTTTGATGCCTAAGGGGAAATACTTAGAATTTTCTAGGATCCTGTCACCCTAGGTTATTAATATATTAGTTATAGTTGAGACTAATAAATATTTAGAAAATGCCTTATATATTACTTGGTGGATTGTTATGGTTTTCCCCTAATTATGATGTTATGATTATGTTGGATATACATTGGGGACTAAGGCCATGATTATGATGTTGGAACTATTTTTGGATATATTCTTGAGTCGGAGGACATGTTCATGAAATTGATTGCTTGGGTTTTACGAAGTATGCCATCCTTGTATAGAAAATGGTCATAGTTTATGGACATATTGAAACACCCTAAGTTTTGACCCTTAGAAATTTTTTTGAGTTTGAGCTTTCTGAATATGATACAACTGATGCTTACTTGTCGTATGGTGTGCGTATGATTTAAGGGTCTTAGTGGTATGTTACTCAGTGTTGTTTTGGGTTGTTTTCTGTCCAAGGTATGACAAAAATCCATACGATTCGTATGTACATGATACGATAAGTATAGTGCCAAACCATTTGTTATTCACTGTATAGCCTTTGCATTTGCTTAGGGTACGACTTGAAGGGTACTAGTCATATAGTAGGGTACGATTTAGGCTAAGTAGTCATATGTTGTATGGAATGTGGTGTCTAAAATTTTGATTAAGGTATGAGTGAAAGGTACCACTCGTATGATATGGGTACGAGTGGAGGGGACCATACACACCTGTGGAAAATTTTTATAGTTTAAGTTTGGGGTCTTCTGGACAATTCCCCTCTTAAGTTCTTTTTGCCCCACGACTTTAAACACTCTTGGGACTTTATTAACCTACTATACCCAAATAAAATACTCTTAAATCTCTCACAATCTCTTGGTTTAAAAAAAGGCTAGGGTTTCTTCAAGGTGGTCAAGTAAGAATTTCAAGGGTGGTTTCTCTCCGTCTTCTTTGGTATCTAAGGCATGTGACTCCTCCCTCATTGTTAGTTAAACTAAAATCATTTTTATTTGAATGATTCTAATGGTGATATTGTAATGATGTTTGGGTTTAGAAATGTATGTTGGGGGATTTGGTTATTCTTGGTTGGATAATGTTTTCCCATGTCTTTCCTATTATTTTCATGTTATAATGGTGGTTAGAAACATGTGGTTGCATGGGAAGGGCAAATTGGCTCTTGGTTTTGGTTTAGGAAACTATATGCCCTCAACATGTTTATTAAAATGCCAATGAAAATGTTTTGTCACACATTTTGATAATCATTGAAAACCTTGCTTTGCATAAGATGGAAATCGAACCTAAATTGGTTTAAATAATTTTTAATGGATTGGAAAGGCCATGGTGGCCATGTCTTAGTTTAATTGAACTACTTGTGGAGTACATGGGAATCCCCTATGTATTGGCTAATCACATTGCTTCCAAGCTATAGTCGGTATGATGATACCACTTTATAATACCTTGGTAATAAACTCTAGAATAAGTGGTTTGGTTATGTGCTAAAGGTTTTTAATTGGGCAATAATGGCAACTTATGATAGCTAATTATAAAGGTGTGAGTCTAATGGACAGACACTAGAAAACTTATATTTGCCGATATGAGGGTTGGTCGTGGTGACCATATATTTATGGGGTACACAGGAATCACCTAAGTTTATACTTGTATATATGTATCATGGAGGGCGAAGGTTACATGGGAATCCTAGCCCCTATGATATCTCTAATTCATACGGCTACACGTACTGGGGCCCGTTTAGGGGGTAACACTAGACCCATATAGCTCATGGGTGATTTTAGGGTGGTCAAGCTACACATCCCAGGTTAAAGATTTAAATGCATCTTAAACTCAGTTCCCTTTCTCAGCATAATATGTATATGTATGAATGTGATTGCATTTGGATATTTACTTTGGCTTTGAATAATAGCATTACTTTATCCTTATTCTTGAATACATTCTATCATTCACCCGCTAAACTATCTTCAGGCGTTGTATCCCCACGTAATACAGGAATTGGCCATACTACTCCTCCAACTCAGTGACTTTGATTTGGGAATAGTATTAGTGTCTGACCGAATTGATGAGCTTCCATAGTCCAAAAGACTCTATTTCATATTATGGATATCTTTCCATACTTTTGGCTATTTCTTGGACTTTGGTTTTGGATATGGTTGGGGGCATGTCCCAACCAGATATTCTTTATGTTTGGTTAAAGGCTTTGTGTGACTAGTATGTGCATGGGTGGTATCATCCTTGACATTGGTATTGGTATTAGGGCTGACACTGGTTAGATATTTGATTGAATTATAGGTTGGTCATAGTTATGGATTTTATTATTATCTTTGATTATTTATTTTCCTATTTTTTTATATGTTCAAAATTCATCCAACACAGGATGTTGGACAGTTAGTGTTTGGTATTGGGGTGATCTATAGTCTTGATTGAACTTGAGGCAATCAACACGACTAGGCCCTGGTTCTAATCTTGTCAGATTGGTATCAGAGCCCTAGGTTCATGCTCAATTAGGAGTCTACAAAATCGTGTCAAGTAGAGTCTCCTTTGAGTATGTGTTGCGTGCCACACTCATAAGGGAGAGGCTATAAGGCATTTAGGAATGTTTCTCTTTCTTGTGTTTTGTTTTCAAGATGTAGAGACAAAGGTCCTGAATTCTACTCTAATACCTATTTGTTTGCCTTTCAGATCATGCCTCCTCGATGATTTGAAGATCATGGAAACTCCTCTATCCTAATTGAGAAAAATGCTGATGGAATCCATTCTACTTATTGGGTCAAAACCCGGTCTAGGGGTCCAATTCTGAATTGGCATGCTGGAGTTCCCTTGGTTCCCTTTAGTCCATCTTAAACTCCATAAGATAAAGTAACGAACACAGAGTTTTGTCAGTCCATTAATATGTTGGCACAGTTAGTAGCTTCTTAATCTGAGCATAGTGTTCCTATTACTCCATCTTATGAAACTACAAGGGGTGGCAAGTTAATCAGGTTGAACCCTTCAATGTTTACTGATGTTACGGTGGAGGATAATCCTTAGGGTTTTCTAAACATCATAGAAAAGATCTTTCGTGTTATGCATGGCACAAATATGAAGGGTGTGGATTTTTTTACCTACCAACTGAAAGATGTGGCATACCAATTGTACTAGGAATAGGATCAGTCAAGGGGTGATGGTGATGAGTCAGCTCTATTGGAAGGTTTCTCTAATTGTTTCCTAGACAGCTTCTTTTCTTAGGAGTTGAGGGAAGCTAAGGAAGAAGAATATGTTAATCTGAATCAAGGTAAGATATCTGTTAAGGAGTATGCCTTAAAGTTTCACCAGTAGTCTCAATATGCTCCGGAGATGGTTTCTTACTCCAGAGATGGTTTCTAAATTGAGGGCTAAAATAAGGAAGTTTTCTTCCGAGTTGGCTAAAGAGTTGATATTGGAGAATAAGGTTGACTTATTGATCAAGAACATGGATATCCCCAGGTTGGTTATTTACATACAGTAGGTAGAGAAAGAAAAAAAGAAGCAGGCTAGAATAGGAGAGAGGCAGGGCAAGAAGTGTAGGTTCTTTGAGTATAGTGGTGGCCAACAGTAAAGTGGAAGGTATGGTGGAAAATTGCGTAAGAAAAAGTGGGGAAACTCTAAGTCTTAATCGATAGCTAGTGCTCCCTACCCAAAGGTATCGAGTGATAGGTGTTTCTATAGTGGCAATAAATTTAAGGCACAGAGTGCCTAATCTCAGGATAGTGGGGCCCAATTAGCTCTATTATATCCTTTTATAGGTTTTATGGTATATTACATTGGTGTTTCAGTGATGAGAGGAGGGACAGGTGCATCAACTGTGGTCAGCCAGTGCATATACTTAGAAACTGTCCTATTGATAAGGTTGCTTCAGGGGCGAACAAGGTTTCAGTTGCTTTATCATCAGCTCCAGCATAAAAGGGTACTCCATCTAGTTTTGGCACTGGTTAGAACTATTTTTAAGCTCTCACTACCTAATAGGAGTCCAAGGCATCAACTTATATCATGACTAGTATGTTAAAACTCTTGTCCCATGATGTGTAATTTACTTGATCCGGGGTCCACTCTCTCTTATGTGACCCCTTTGTGGCTGTACATTTTGGTTTTGATTCGAAGATTAATTTGAGCCCTTTTTCTATTTCTACCTCGGTAGGTGACTTTATGATTCCTAGAAAATTCTATAGGAGATGTGTCGTATTTTTTGGTAGTAAAGAAACTTTGGTGGATCTATTTGAATTAGATATGGTGGATTTTGATGTCATATTGGGGATGGATTGGTTTCACTAGTACTATGCGTCTCTAGACTATCGTACCCATAAGGTTGTCCATAAATTCCATAATGAGCCAGTTATTGAGTGGGATGGTGAATCCCTAGATCCTTAAGGGAAGGTTATACCATATATTAGAGATCAAAGATTGATCTCCAAGGGGTGTCTCTATCATCTAGTCCGGGTTAGAGATTTAACTCGGACGGTCCTTTTTTGCATTTCATCCTAGTGGTAAATGAATTTCCCAAGATCTTTCTTGTGACCTTCCTAGTGTTCCTCTAATAGGAAGATTGAGTTTGGGATAGATCTTATTCTAGAAAATCATCCAATTTCTATTCCCTAATATAGAATGGCTCCAATTGAGTTGAAGGAGCTTAAGGAATAGCACAAGGATCTTTTATATAAGGGTTTCATCCATCGTAGTGTTTTCCCGTGGGATGCACCGATGCTATTATTGCATAAAAAGGATTGTTCCCTTCGGATGTGTATTGATTATTGACAGTTCAATAAGGTGATGGTAAAGTATAAGTATCCTCTGCCAAGGATAGATGATTAAATTTTTTATCAGTTGCAAAGTGCAAAGTTTTTCTCTAAAATATATCTTCGATCCGAGTATCATTAGTTAAAGATTAGGGAGGTGGATATCCCTAAGACTTCCTTCCCTACTCGGTATGGGCACTTTGAATTTTCAGTTACGTCTTTCGGGTTAACCAATTCCCCGATGGCATTCATGGATTTGATGAATAGGGTCTTCCGTCAATTTCTGCACTTGTTTTTCATTATTTTTATAGATGACATTTTGATATACTTTAAGAGTGAGATAGATTACCTGAATCACCTATGCATTTATTGCAGACCTTGAAAGAGCAGTAATTATATGCTAAATTTTCAAAATGTGAGTTCTAGTTGAACGTTTTCACTTTTCTAGGTCATATCTTTTCTATTGAAGGAATTATGGTCGATCTGCAGAAAGTAGTAGTGGTGCAGAAGTGGCCTAAACCCATTACTCCAACTATTATTCAGATCTTCTTGGGTTTAGCTAGTTACTATAGGAGGTTTGTGGAGAGTTTTTTAACTATAGCTTCCTATTAACTAAGTTGACTCATAAGAAGGTAAAGTTCTAATGGTCTGATACGTATAAGGTGATTTTTGAGAAGCTCAAGGATAAGCTAACTTTGGCTCCAATTTTGACTTTACCTAAAGGAATTAGTGGGTTTGTGGTATACAATAAAGCATCTCATATGGGACTACATTGTCCTTTGATGCAGCATACAAAGTTAATAGCTTATGCCTCTATACAGTTAAAGGTGCATGAGAGGAATTATCCAACTCATGACTCAGAATTGTTAGTTGTGGTGTTTACATTGAAAATTTGGCATCACTATTTGTATGGGGTGCATATAGTCTTAAAAAGCTTAACCTCAGGTAAAGGAGGTGGCTTGAGCTTCTCAAGGATTATGGCGTGAGTCTTTATTACCACCCAGGTAAAGCTAACGTGGTTGTTAATTCTTTTAGTAGGTTATCCATGAGAGGTCTAGCTCATGTGGATAAAAAGAAGAGGGAGTTGGTAAAGGACATTCACCGTTTGGTTAACCTTGGAGTTTGCCTCTTAGATTCGAGAATAATGGTGTGTTGGTGTAGGAAGTGGCGTGGTCATCTATTGGTGCTGAGATTAAAGAGAAGCAGATGTTAGATCTTATCTTGATGAGGATCAAGGGTTATGTAGGTGGTCAGAAGGTGATAGCCTTTGGCATTAGTGGTGATGGTACTTTGCGGTACCAAAGAAGGTTATGTGTTCCTTAGGTAGATGGTTAGCATGAGAAAATCTTAGCTGAGGCGCTTGATTCACACTATGTTGTGCATCCTGGTTCGACGAAAATGTATCACGAAAATATATTAGTGAAACAAAATGAAAAGGGATGTGTCTAATTTTGTGGCCAAGTGGATGTGTGCCAACAAGCAAAAGCTGAGCACATGAGACCCGGAGGATTGTATCAAGAGATTTAGCTGCCTGAATAGAAATGGGAAGTAATCAACATGGATTTTGTTATCAGTCTTTCTCAATCTCAAAATCAATTTGGTTTGGTTTGGGTCATCATAGATAGGATGTCAAAGTCGACTCACTTTTTGCCAGTGAGGAATAACTTCTCGGCTGAGGATTATGCAAGGTTGTACCTATAAAAGATAGTGAAATTTCATAGGGTACCAAATTCTATCACCTCCAAGAGATTGATTTCGATCCATGATTTCATTACTATTATTTACTTTGGTGGTGAGAGATTCTGACCCTTTCTACACTTTTATAATAATTTAGTCCCAAAGTGTACATCAGGCAATGGATTTACACTCTTTTTAGGCATGACTTAAGTCTGTGCACCTATTGTTTATCTAAATACACATCTCTCCAGTATGGGACAAAATAGGATGATGGTATTAATGATTTAAATTTTGAGTAAATCCTAATAATTGGTGTTATTTATGATGTTGATTATATATTTATTGATTCAAGTCTAGAGATTGATTATATATATATTTATCGATTCACGTCTAGAGGATAATTATGATATTGATTATATATTTACTGGTTCAAGTTCAGATATTGATTATATATGCACCAATTTGAGTCTGGATGATGATTATGATATTAACGATTATATGATGGTTGGTATTATGGATTATATTTGGCATTTATTCTTGCATGTCCATCGCATAGTACCAGTATGCACCTATATTTATCAGCGTTATAGGGGTTGCATAGATATGGATGATGAGTATGGATTGTGATGTATTGTATGTTGATTAAACCTTTTGATCCTGGGGTGGTGGGGGTTCGTGAAAAGCTCAATTAGGCGTTATTTGTCCAATCTAGCCAGTAACTCGTGTTGTCGTTGCTATTGCTATTATTGTTGTTATGATCATTGTTATAGCTAATTTGTAGCAGCTTGGTTAATGATCCAGCATTGAGATTTGAGGTATTATTTTGGATCTTTTACCTTATAGTTACATTATTATTCATGATTAGACGAATGGATTAAGAACCCTGAGTATATGCAACACCACAGATTTTTGGTCCTTGAAAATTTTTGAAATTTTATCCTCACTACCTAGACTATGACTCTCCATATGAGTCATAAGGAGTCTTGATAGGTCATAAGGACTCAATCGCAGTTTGGATAGTATATGGTCTTTGAAATTCTTCAATGGCTACAATTAGCGGATTCGAGTCGTAAGACTCAAATTGAGTCATATCATGTCTTCTGTAACCTAATAGTGCGATGCCCAATTGTTTCTGCTTTGACAATGACTAGACCATGCAAGTCATAATGAATAAGTATGAGTCGTATGTACGACTTGTATCCAAGTTAATGTTGGTGATTGTAGACACTGTCCAGAATTTTAGTGGGACCTTACAAGTCACAAGGTGACCTTACGAGTAGCAAGGTCACTCGTAGCAACTAGGCGGTCAATTTTTAGTCTTTTCATTAAGGTCATTCTTGCCAATTTCCCTTTTCCCTTACTTAGACCCCAAGTCCATAAAGCACTCAAGGGAGTTATTTCTCATTTATAACACAATCTAAATACACTCTCTTCTCTCAAAACTCTCCAAAGTCAAGATACTTAGGGTTTTAGAGTGCTTGTTCATCTAAGGTATCAAGGGTTGAATTCGATCCATAAATCTTTGTATTTTAGGCATGTTACTCTTCCCAAATTCTCAATTTATGAAAAGCATGTGTTTTATATGGTTTAAACTATATGTATTTGAATATGGGTTTGATGTGGTTGAGGGTTTGACATGGTTGATTCTTAAATTGTTTTCCCACGATTCATTATGCATTGTTTATACATTAATAATGGGTTTGAACTTGTAGGGTGCATGGTAATAGTGAATAAACTAAGGGGCCATGATTTTCCCTAAATTGATATTTTGAGATTGGAATTGGTTTTGAATAATTGCGATCCCTCAACCAATTTGTGTAAATGGCTTTGAATTGTGAATTGGTAATAGTGAATTGGTCTTGTTTGCTATGATTTGATTTACTAAACAAAGGGGGTCGAGGCATTCCTCCAAGTTAATATGATTGTTATGGCATAGAGACAAGCTTAGAAGTGCAAGGGTATGACGATACCCATGGTGTGCCTTAAAGGTTGCTTTATTGGTTAATAAATGGGTTATGTGACACTTGCTTTAAATTAGGATTAATGAGGATTATGTAGCAAAGCCATGAAGTTGTGGGTGTTAAATGACTTGTACTAGAAACTCATGTTTGCCGACATGAGGTTTGGTCTTGATGACCTATGGGCCTAGTTCACACTCTTAATATATTATATCTTAGATTGATATGGGGTTGGGGCATTCCCTGGGATTTCTTGATAACTCTGATTCGTGCGGATAACACGCACCAAGCCCTTTAAGCAGGGGAGTTGAACCCATACAGCCTATGGGTTCTTGTTTAAGATGGTTGAGCTATATAGTCAAAGATAAAGTTTACTTTATGCTAATCCTTGTTCCCTATCCTAGTATGACATGCTTATATATAGACATATGATTGTGTGCATTGTCTTTGAATGATTTTGAAATGTGGATCATGGCATTATTTTATTCTCTATCCCTGAGTTATATACAAGTGATTAACCCACTAACCATATCCGAACGATATATCCCCACGTGATGTAGGCACCAAAAATACTTTTACTTTTCCTGTGCAGTGTCAGGTGGATTAGCTCATGTCATCAGTCATTGATGGTAAAGTGGTGAGCTTCCATTCTTTGGAAGAATTGATCATTTCATCAGTTTCCTTTCTTGGACAAAATTGAAAAGTTCACATCATCATTAATATTATCATTGTCATTGTCAGAGTCGGGCGCATCTCTCAGCTTAGATTGGATTTTGGTATTGATTACAGGCTTTGTAGATTTTGTTGTGGACTTGGGTGGTTTCAGTTATTTATTATTGGATATTTAGTTATCTTGTATTTCTTTGAGCTTTTATATCTTTTCTTGTTATATGTTTGGAATTCAGCCTCTGTTGGTCATTGTGTTCAGTTTGACTAGGCAATGGGGGTGTCTTCGGTCCTTGATGTACTTGAGATACCGGTCATGGTCAAGCCCTAGTTTAGGTCATGACAGTTTACTAGTACTAGTTCCTACTGTGATTATGAAGTATTAAGATGTTAGTCTGATGACTTAAGTTGTACCTTGAATTGACCTCATTTATACATATATGTATATCTATTTTATGTAGCTATGGTATTTTTGTATATCCCTTCCTTCCTTTATTTATTTTGATTGAATATTCATTCCTTGGCCTTGTATATTGTTATATATCCTTCTTTCGCCCTTTATTCGTATATTGGTCGGTGAGATATGGTATAGTGTTTAGATTCCTTAGTATGGTTAGTATAGGATAGTTCATCTTTAATACTTCCTTAGCCTTGTTATGTTAAGTTATTGGATATGAGTAGGATAGTTTTCCCTTCCTATCTCACAAGCTTTATTATGTGGTTGCTGGACATTTGGGTTTAGACTCCATTTTCGTTTATATATTGTATATATTTGCATTATATTTGGAGCTCAGTTGACATATGCTTAGTAAGTACTATGTTTTTGGTAATCATACTGCACTTTTGCAGCCTACAGATCATAGTACGGGTTACCGTTATTGTTGTGCACTTCATGCGAAGCTAGGGTGAGATCTTGATGTTCAGTGTATTACTTCCCTCCCTCTTATGTACTAGACTAGTCACTATGTTGTATTTAGATATGGTTCTATCTGTATATTCATTTAGTACCTCATTTGTATCTTTATTATACTAAAAGCTCTTGTACTGATTTCACTAGGTTCTGGGATTATCTTATGTATGTTAGTCTTTTATTACATATGATCTGCATTCTTCTCCTCATGCTTTTAATAGTCCATTACTCGTTGTTCTAGACTATGAATTGACTTGCCTGCTGGTGGGTTATAGTAGGAACCATCATGACCTGAGAAATTAGGTCATGATACTGGCTAAGCAATTACCAATTAAGCAACCGCCGGTATAGGAGGGACATCAAGTCTAGAAGCCACAGCTACAGGCTATACCCCCACCTCAGTACCACTCTGGTCCATAGACTGTGCACTATCAGAAGGTCCACCACCAACCAAGTCCAAAAGCTTAACCAATGCATCTCTAAGCAGCGAGGAAGAAATAAATCCCAATGGGGCCTGGGCTGATCCTTTGCCCACCATTGGCTGGGGCGGAAGAATCTATCGTTCGCCAGTAGTAATAGGTTTTAGAAAAGGGCCCCTATCCTGACCGCTAGTTGGGGACACATCTAAAGACTCTCCATAACCTTTAGGTCATCCACGAATATAAATAGGATTTTTAGTCTCATCTCAAGACCCTCATCTCATGTAGCGGTAGCACATGTCCTAGTCATCTTTGAAGAGTGAAATCAAAGGAATTCCTTAGAAACCAACTAAGACTCTTAGAATAAGATAAGTGAAAGAGTGAAGAACTCCTAAGAATGTCCTAGAACCTCTCAAAGATAGGAAACAGACGTCATTATTCGGATCTATTAGACTCTAATAGACACTTGTTCTTGTACCAACAATACTAGCGAACCTGGCTATGATTCCAATTTTTCATGACCTGATTTATGAGTTGTGATGGAACCCACTATATCCCACCAATAGGTAAGCCAATCCTTGTCTCCGAGCTATAAGTAATGGGCTAATTTTGGTATAAAACGGCCTATGAGGTCGAATAAACATATTTAATACTTGTAATAATAACAAGATAATAAATATAAACCAAAAGATAGGTAAAGCATAGACAACCATCCCACGATCCAGTAGTGTCAGTACAAGAGCAACTACAAATATACTATAAGTTCTAAAATAGTCAATACAATTTGTCTCCGAAATAAAAGACTAGACAAAGATAAGTTGAAGGAAAAAAGAGTAACTTTGACTTCAAAAGATCACTCAATCTACAAAATCCAA
Organism: Capsicum chinense; assembly: GCA_026120095.1. Lineage (NCBI taxonomy): Eukaryota > Viridiplantae > Streptophyta > Magnoliopsida > Solanales > Solanaceae > Capsicum > Capsicum chinense. The sequence continues at coordinate 101,296,832 of JAPEIP010000011.1, read as the reverse complement.
TCACAGCACGATCTCAAATCAGTGGCAACAACGAGTACTCGGATCTATATTAAAAAGGTACAGAAGTGTAGTATAAGTACAAAAACCACAGATACTTGGTATGCATCATCTGCCAACTGAGCTAAATCATGATAAGGATATGATAAAAGGCAAGATAAAATAAACTAAGTCAAGGTAAAAGGACAAACCTAGAAATAAACTCCAACACCATTGTGCATAAATGAATTAATAAATCTGAGATAAGAACATATAGATCACATGATTATATCTACTAAATTGATCCCCATAATCCAATAAGTGCGGAAAAGTAAATAACCTAATACATGCCCTATAATCCTGGAAGGTACAATCAAAGAAGAGTATATAACCAAGTAACCATAATCTACCTACTCTCCTATCAAGACAAAAAATTCAACCATACTATATCATATCATAACCAACTCTCAATTACTACACTAAATTAGTGCTCATATCATCATTATCATAATCGATTGTTGGACATGAATCGGTTCTCATATCATCAATATCATAATTAATTATTGGACTTGAACAAGTGCTCATATCATCAACATAATAATTAAATTACTAGGTTTTACTATAAATAGAATCAACTTTTAAAATTAAACCACTAAGCATCTAATTTCCTCAATCTCATAGTAGATGTTTAAAAATGCAAAACAAGCATATAAAGGTCTACAACTATCTTAGGTCTAAAGTAGGATGTAGGGGCCCACTTCTAATCTCCGAAGTCCATTATAAGGAAAATTCTACCTTGAACTGGGATAAGGTATCTAAATCCACTTATAGATGTTAAACAAGCCTTAATTAGCCCAAAGATAGAAATTCTGCTAAAATCATGACCAACTAAGTCAATTACACCTAAATTACGATTTTGAGATAGCCTAAACAGTTCAACTAACCCAAATATTTAATAATCACATTTCCAACACCTAAATATCATCCCAAACCTAGCATAATACCATAAGAATACTACAAAAAAAAAATCAATCTATAAAGAGCTTAAATCTAGCCTACCTGGACGAAGAAGAGAAGCCTGAAGGGTCTGCTAAACCATCGATTTTCCTTCCGAGAAGCTTTCGCAAGGTGTTATAGTATCAAAATCACTATCTACTCATCAAGATGAGAATAATGATACCCATATTGAACTATTGTTCTTCAAGTCCAAAAATCACATAAAATCTAATATGGGTGTTGTTTACGGAATTGCATAATCAAATCCGACACAACATCTCCCTATGCTCAAGGAACATTTCCCTAAAAAATGGGTGAATTTTGTGCTCTAATGGTGCTAAAATTAAGACACGAAGATCTTAGGGATTTTAGAAGAAAAATAAAGATTTAATCCTAAATTAGATGAAATCTTACCACTAATTCGAAGAAGGAACACGTAAATAATCTCCACCTAAGATCCAAAATCTCCCATAATGTTTTCCCCCAAAGTTTTCACACTTTTTAGGGTTCCAATATCTTAGGAATGGATGAAAATGGAGAAAAATGGGCTAAGTGGGATATTTATACCCTTTATAGGTGCACAAGCATTGCTTAAGCAAACTCCAGATTGCTTATATGATACTTGTGATCTAGCACCCATATTTCTTACGTAATCACCCTTATTTATGTGATATGTGGCTAAAGAGTAAACGTCACATATCCAATAATAGTATCGCTTAGGCAATACTTGATCCACTGCCAAGCCTATCTCTTAGACAAACACACTTTGACACTTACGAGACATTTTCTGAGGTTTGCCAGATCACTTAGGTGATCAAAGGCATCACTTAAGCGATACACCAGCCGAGGCTTGGAGAAATTCCAAGTCTTTGCCAATCTCTCGAGATTTGTTTGAAATATAATATACACAAATGGACTATGCTACCCTCTCAAATTTAATGTTCCAGGTTTAATGGCATAGTCAAAATTTCCAATTGAAGTCTTAATGAAAAGTGGGTCCCACACCGACTTGCCATTTTGCTTAACTTTTGGCTAATGGCCCAAATGAGTTTGAGAGCCTCAAGACTCAGACCAAGGCACCATATAGCCTAAAATTAATGTTTTGGAGATGTTGGAATAGTCAAAATTAGCATACAAGGTTGTTTGGTTGATGTTTTGGCCCAGTAGCCAATTCGAACCAGCGAAGGCTTCAAAATAAGAAATTGGCTCTAAAAATCAAAGAATTACCTGATTATCGAATAGTTAGTTCCATCAAGTAATAAATGAATTTAGGTAACTATAGAAAATCTCTAAATGGTAAAAATACGGAAAATGACCTAAAGGGTCATTACAATTATTTAGCATCCTTCTTTAATAAAAAGGTCACAAACTCAACCCAATTTGTTTTATGATGCCCATCTTATGGAATCTCTCATAACAATTAATATTGAACTCAAAATCATCTTCAAAATTAATAACCCTAGAATGTTGGAGGTTTCATTTTCAAAACTTGGTCATTAGCTCGTGTTTTGTACCAGACATCATAGAACCTAAAATCGAATAACGAAAAGCTTCTATCCTCGAAACCTCATCCATTCTAAGAGACATAGATCTAGTAGGATAAGAGCCTAGATCCTAAATAGTCAATATAGTAGGAGTGTCTCTAGTTCCAACCAAACCACTCAGAAAAGATAACACCTATTGAACAATCCCGGCAGACTTAGGGGTAAGCCAGTACTTTAAGCTAGAGTTTCCACCTCTGGCCCCATTAACTGCTTCTCTACAGCTTTTATTTCCTCTAAATGGTCTTAAAGTGGGGAGGTGATAGTAACCTCTCATGATCCTGGATAGAAACTCTTTGAGCTTAACTCTTTATGGGTGTAGATCTTTCCCTTCCTCTCCTACCTTATCCTCTTACTCATCATTTTTCTCATATGGCTGACTCTATAATTGAAGTTGTCAGTATGGTGGAGGTTGATCGAGTTCCATTTGACCTAGTAGTCAATACCTGCAAAAACAAAATGAATATGATTAGATACTAATTTGTATTGACAGTACCAATTGGAATCATGTTAAATAAAAAAGACTGATATTTTTTTAAAGTCATATAGCCTCCTAAAGGAAAGTACAAATGCCTTTGTATCACTCCGTGAGACTCTACTGGGCCTATTTGGGCACAACAAGATTGACGAACCTAGGCTTTAATACCAACTTTGTCACGACTCAAATGAATGTGAGTGGTACCCACCCCATTCTTCAACGGGAGAATCAACTAGATCAAAGACAAAACTAATAATCAACACTTCACCAAATAAACAAAACTAATCCATTCATAAGATATTCAAGTCTATAAACAAAACATAAGCACAACTAAAATGTAAAACATTGTTCATAACAAAATAGCCACCCCTATGACCCAAAAGTCATTTGTACCAGAACTACTTGAGATTGTCAAGAAAGAGGATACAACCCTAAAAACTAAGGAAACTAAAAGAGTCCTAAAAAGGGACTATATTATAATAGAAGGATTCATGGTAAATGATAATATGTTGCTCACCCTTGAATTCTGAGTCAAACACTAAAATCACAATTGGGATATGATGTCCTATATAGACATAGCATTTTCAACACTTAGAATAAGGAAAATATGCAAGTTTTTGAGTTTGTTTTATTAGATATAATGTATTTTGGGTATGTTTTGCAGGAAACTAGGTCTTGGATGCTAAGTTCGCAAAAAAGATGAAAAAAGGGTGTTTTCAGCTACTTATGTGATCAATTATGGGTGTTGGTCACTTTTTGGATTGTTCATGACTAAAGTATGTGCGGGAATAGAAGAATAGCTGAAAACAGACTTCTAACACCTACTTAGGTCAACAAGCGGACCGCATATGGGAAAAGCAACTGTCAAAAGTCCAAAACCCCAAGAGAAGACATGTAAGAATTTTTTATCTGAGCACATGCAGTGGACACATGCACCCAACCTCTGGCCGCATGTGCCACATGCGCCCGAGACCAGGTTGCATGTGGACACAATATGTGGCCACAATATGTGGCCACTAACCTGTTTTTCTCTTTTTTCATTCGAGATTTAATTTTAGGGTTTCCTCACATACTATAACTACCACTTATGTATTTTTTTAGTAGAAGTAACACACACTTGATACTTACAAATATATTTTGATTTCAAGAATCAATTTTGGTCTTGGAATTCTCTTGTATTAATTTTGGTTGATTAATTCAATTATGGTTTTGGGATTTTACTTGTGATTATGTGATTAATCTTCTTCTTTCAATTATGAATGTTGCAAGCATGAGCGGCTAAAACCCCTTAGCTAGGGTTGTGGAAACCCTGGTGGATTGATAATATAAGGAAAGTGTTATTGTTGTTCTAAATCGATCCCCATCCATGCATTGTATTATATTCACTTTAAAAGTTATCTTAGTGGTTGAAAATGTTAGGATCCCACCTTTGTTATTTCTACTTACTCCAAAAGAGGAGTAGTGACTAGGAAAAGATAATGACAATAGTAATTTGAAAATTAGTTGTTGATCCACGCTGCTAGGTATTATTTAAGTAAATGGTTAGCTTTCATCTAATAACTAGAGACTCAAAAGGTAATATTTAGCTGGGACCAAGATAAGGGATAGTAAGGTGACATATTGAGACTCAAAAGGTAAAGGGTGAAATTTGTCAGCATGTCTAAAAGATTGTTGATGGTAAATAACTTATCGATTCTACATGCAAGGTATCGGGTAAGTTTAATAGAGCACAATAAACCAAAAAAGTTGAGAGGCTAGGGGAACACAATCCTAGTGTTCACCTATGAATATTACAAATGAATTTGATATTTACCACTTGTTCTATATTGCTACTCAAAACCCCCTATTTAGTTTTCCAGTCTTACCCGTTGATTACATTAATAGAGAGTCATGAATCCACGTATTCCTTTGGGACTCCACCCTAAGCATTATTGGGTTACTATATTTGGAAGCGACCGCATCATCTTCAGACTAGAGGTGTAGTTTGGGCATCACTAAATTCTGACAAGTGTGGTGGCCATATGCGCCCAGCCTCAAGCCGCATATGGCACATGCGCCCAAGGCTAGGCCACATGTGGACACCACATGTGGCCACCGACCTTTTTCATCCTTTTTTGTTTGGGATTTGGTTTTGGGCTTTCCTTATGTTCTATAAATACCCCTTATGTGTTTTTAGTAGAAGTAACGTACTCTTGATACTTCAAAACATATTTAAATTTTAAGATTTAATTTTGGTCCTTGAATTCTTTTATATTAAGTTTGGTTGATTAATTCAGTTATTATTTTGGGTTTTTACTTATGATTATTGTGATTTCATCTTTTGCTTTCAATCATGAATGTTGCTGATTACTTCACGAGCATGAACGGCTAAAAACCCTTAGCTAGGGTTGTGGAAACCCTATTGGATTGATGAAGTAGGGAAAGTGCTATTGTTGTTCTAAATTGATACTCATACATGCATCATATTATCTTCACTTTGATAGTTATCTTAGCGGTTGCAAATATTAGGATTCCGCCTAATTTATTGCTACTTACTCTAAAAGAGCGGTAGTCACTAGAAAAAGATATTGACAACAATAATTTTAAGTTTAGTTGTCAATCTACGCTACTAGGTGTTATCTAAGTAAGATGGTTAGCTTTCATCTAATAACTAGAGACTTAAAAGGTAATAGTTCACTAGGATAAAGATAAGGGATAGTAAGGTGACATCCTGAGACTCAAAAGGTAAGGGATAAAATCGGTCAGTGATATGCCCAAATTACAACTCTCGTTAGAGATTGTAAATGGTCGCTGTCAAATATATAACCCAACTGGGTTGGGTGTCAAATCCCATAGGGAATACTATATTCACTAAGTATTGGGGTCGTTACTAGACTATTGATCGAAGGTTCCAAAATAGAGGGGGATTTTGATTTATCATTTATATTCAAATGATTTTCATAGAAAGTAATCCAACTGTAGTTTATATTGCTAATAGTAATTCAATAAGAGAAGTCAAACTAGAGTTATGGTTACCAAGATTCTTAAGCAGCTAGGCTTGTGAACTATTTTTTATTCCCAAAGAAAAAACCATTGTCATATTCATAAATTAATTCAAAGTTTGCTTACAAAAGTTGCAATTGTTGTTCTTTAATCTTCAATAGAAAATATGATGAAGGAATCTAGATCCACAAATCTCCAATGAATCTTAGAGAAAGACTATGTAAAAATGTATTTTCAGTGTGGAAAAACCACCTAATAAAAGATAAGAGAGACTTGATAAAACCAAAAACTGGGTATTTATAAGTTCCCATCCAAAAGGAATTTAAAATTTGAACTTTAAAAACCCGCGTCAAAAGTGACGGCCAAAGTGGTAGTCCATTGCAAGGTTGGCGGTCTCCCAGTTGGTCGGTCGCTACTAATCCTGGATAGTCACTTTCTGGATAAGACTACTGGTCAAAGTGGTGGTCTGTCGCAAGATTGACGGTCCACCATTTTGACCTTCACTGATGATCCTTGAGAGTCATGTTCTAGATAGTCCTAACGGCCAAAGTAGTGGTCTGTTGCAAGACCAATGGTTCACTATGTTGGCCATTGCTGAGCATTTCAGGATGCCTAGTTCTGTTTAGCGCTGACGGCCGAAGTAGTGGTCCGTCGCATGACCGACATTTCACCATATTGCTCGTCGCTAGGTCTTCTGAAATCATGGCTTCTGTTTGGACCTGACGGTTGAGTTGGTGGTCCATTGCAAGACTGACGGTCCACCATTTTTACCATCACAAGTTTTTTTTTTATAATTGTCAAAGTCTTTTCCTTTAGCTAGCTCCTTACCTGGAAACACTAAAAACCAGCATTAAATGCCACCTTGGTTGCTTGAAAATATGTAATTTTCCCAAGAAAAAGATTAAAAAAATTTCATCAAAAGCCGGAACATCAATGCCCTCAACTTAAGATAATTGTTTGTCCTCATGCAACTCAGCACCAAATTGCAAATATGAACAATACAACGATGAGAAATTACTACTGAACCAAATCTCACACAACCATTCACTTGTCATCTAAATCATATGGTTTAATATGTCATAGTCTATAACCATCATTGTTTCAAATTCAATTCATCTGCACAATAATGATATATGAATCTTCAGAGATCAACCAAATTAAGTATGACTCAGGTTGCCCTCACAGACAAAGAGATACACCACTTAATATATTTTATGTATACAAATCAAAACCCTCTTACTTATAAAAGAAGTCACCAACATAGCACATGCACCCATAAGCTTGCCTTTATCATCTAATGCACTCCTTATAGCTGAGTTCCAAGATAAAGTAGGTCTTTTCTAGGCTAGTAATAAAGTATCAGGCTAGGTCAGGAAGGAATTGTGGGCAAAAGTGACTAAGAACTAGGCTTTAACTCTCTTTGCCTTCAAATTCTCCTTACCAAGGCCATTTCTTTGCTAGCTCACTTACCCTTTTCTCATTCATTCATCATTACCATAATAAGCCCCCCTTTATATATATATATATATAGGCATCAGCCACCCTCAACATAGGTTGATGCTATAAATCAACGTGCACATTGTCTTAACTAGACCAGGGCCAAATGAACTAATTCAAATTCTAGACCAACTTTCCATTAGGCAGTTAACAGTCGTACAATACTCACCCTTAACTTAGGTATTTTGCCTAAGTTGAGGTACACATTTCCCATTACTTATTCAGGGCCAGGGCTAGGAGTCAACATCTGAAAGAGAGTTAACTAGAATGCTTGGTGATGAAAAAATTAACAAAGACTCAAAGAAGGGTTCAAACATGGAAAAATTATTTTTGGTGGGGTTAATTACGTTGGCTAAGTATAATAAAAGCACAAGGTGGCCTGCCATCACTTCTTATCCTATTAACAACAGAACAACATCAATTAAACCAGGCAAGTTCTAAGTACTATACTATGTCAGAACTAATACAAATACTCGTACACATAGTGGCAAATGAGTCACACTTATTCTAATATTCTTAAGATTTGCATCACATGTCATGTATATTTATAGGTTAATTCCAACTAAAGATTCACTAACAGTCAACCACATATCCTAGGAGACAAATAAACAGTCACATGGAAATAGTCCTAGCTTTGTGCCAACATCATTCATCATCCATATTTACAACAAGATACCAACAAAAAAAAACACTTTTATTCCATGGACCAACATAGAAAACATAACCAGACTTTAAAACAAGAAAAATGCATAACTGAAGTTAGACCTAGAAAATAAAAATGCAAACTTAACATGGCCCTAGACATGTTGGTTATACTAGATAGCACATGGTAGGGTTTATAATATCAGAAACACAACCCCCCATGATTGAAGTATACCACCCCAACATAAAACCATATGCATAGTTCTCAAAGCATTAAATTGTAGTACAAAGGAATAGATACACTTATTTTACCTCTTATTCATCTGAGGCATCTATGAAGTGTGGTGAGACTCCTGTGACCTCACCTGGTGTAATTTTGGCCCCTATGGTACTAGGGGTACTCAAAACCTTACCCTCTTGGATTAGAGGAAACATCTCTTAAACTGATGCTGAACTTTACCACCTTGCTGGGGCTACACTAGTAGATACTCATACTGCTCCATCTTCCTCTTTCTTATTTCTCTTTTCTTCATATTTCTTTGATTTCTTTAGAGATCTCTTTGGATCATATTGTTCTTGTTGCTCCGGTGTTATTTTTGTTATCTTTCTCCACTTTTCAAATTTTCTTGTAGCTCTTTCATCCATCTTTTGCTTTTCTTTGTCTTTCACAGGTCTTCCTATTACGTCCATAATTCCTTCATCATCATCACTCATCACTAAGGTTTGGTCAATAACAATCTGTTATGGTTGATGTCACGCCCCAAATCCTATTGAGGCGGACTGGCACCCGTTGGCGGTAAGGCTTGGGAGAACCAACCTGTAGCAATACATTACCTATGAACATTATAAATTCCTTTCATACTAAACATGTCCTCAAAAGATAAATAGGACTAGCAAGCCAAA
>JAPEIP010000011.1:101249633-101275485 GCA_026120095.1 Capsicum chinense | reverse complement strand
AATAATTAAAACCTCAGAATTATCAAGGAGTCCTATTACCTTTAGAATCTTGAACACTTAGCAACTTACCAAGACCTAACCCATAGATCCCATAATTCGGGTTAAAGGGATTTAGCCACTCATAATGTAATAATTGATACAAGAAGTTGAATTCATAATTTGAAAGATGAACTTACAGGAAGATGAATAGCAACGAGTGTTTCTCGGATTAGATCAAAGTAGAAATCCCAAAATATTGATGAGAATATCTTCAAAGTTAATTGGTTTGTTCAAGCCAAGAAACTAGAGAGAAAATAACAAAATACGTGCGTTACAAAATAGGTTCATAATAGTAATGCCTCATAGAAAATCCTAAACTATGCTTTAAATACTTCAGCCTAATTATGGAAATAAAATCACAGAGTTCAGTGTTCTTGGATTAGGTGACGACATGCGTGATGCCTTATCAAGATGCTGACGACTTATAACAGATGTCGTCAGCTCCCCTTTAATTTTGACAATTTCTGCGTAAGGCTGATGGTGAATCCTAACGGCTTATCAAAACTATGACAACATATCAGACAATGTTGTCACTTCTCCATCTCAGCTCCCATGTTTTGTCTAAGGCTAACGGCGACTCTGACGGCTTATCACACTTCTGATAGCTTATCACAAATGTCGTTAGGAATTCCAACTGAAGTCCAATCTCTATCTAAGGATGACGATGAAGCTGATAACCTATCAGAGTGCTAACGACTTATCAGGAATATCATCAACCACTTTTTTATTCCATCATTGTTGGTTCTCTTGCCTCTTGACTTTCACTGCAAAATCAAATATAAAACAATCAAAAACAACAAAAGTTGCTTAAGACTTTGCAATTATTCTCAGTTAAAAGCCTCAAATGTGTTAGCATCTGCTCACACATCAACACCCTCAACTTAAAACAATTTCTTGTCCTCAAGCAACTAAAATGCAACCAAGAGAATACAAAGTACATTTAGCAGTCAAGCATCCATATTATCTTAAAGCATCTTCACCATCTCCAAGGACAATCAATTTACAAACAGCTGTGTATGTTATTGAAGAGCAACAACGTGATACACAAGAATCAAGATATGGCATCAAATCAGCAAAAACAACCATGCATGTATCAAGCTTACACTATCCAAACAAGTTAGCAACTAGCAACGTAACCAGTGTGTCCTCACCACAAAGAAGTCACATTGTACTTATATCAGACATCATATATGTAATCATGGGTACAATCATAAGACACTCACTCTTAGAATGAATTTCCAATCAATGTATGCCGAATACCATAGGCTTGCCCTTATTTTCATTACCAAGATCTTTAGGCAGGTCAGCTAGGATCACTATAGGTCTTCTCTTTGGATTGTAATGTAGGCTAGGGGCTGGTATGATACTCGATGATATTTACAGTGACCAAGCCTCTTTGACACTACACTAGCTTTTGGGGTCTTACTCATTTACCTTTTTCTACTCTTCTCTTTTCTTGATCACACTTATTCAGGATTGGTGAGGTTCTTTTCTACGATCACTTTTTTTTTTCATAACTTTTCTTTTCTTGCTCTTTTCCACCACACCCAACTTTTTATTTTTTTCTTTTACTCTACCTTTCTTCATACTCATTTTACATCACACACCCTTATGATAGCCACCCTCAACTTACGCCATTTGCCTAAGTTAAGGTGCACAGTGTCCAAGGAGGAACAGGGCCAAAAAAGGTTCATTATGATATCAAAATGGGATGGTGATAGGTATCGTAAAAAGAAATAGGCTATTCATGCTCAAAATAGGGATCAAGGGATATTATACATACAGGGAAGGTCATTTAGGCTAAAGTGAGCTAATATCAAAATGGCCTATGATCCTTTCCTAACCCCTATCCTTCAACCTAGGTAAGACTAACCGGGCAAGTTTTGAATTCAATATATAAAGAAAACTGAGTAGAATCTCACACGCACATGGCACATAAGTATATCACAAGTTACTACTTATCCGGTTCATGCAATTGTTTAGCAATTGTTATCAAGTCACTAGAACTAATACCATACAAAGATGCATATTGTTAATGACACAGTTAAAGATTTAGACCATTTGAGAGGTGTTTAGAAAATAAAAAAACCATGTTAATTGCCTCAGGTACTTGTATTTCTCCTAGTAAACTACAAAATGTTACAAAAATAAATCACCCTACACCCTTAACTTAAAATCAAAGAAAAATTGAATTAAGGATTAGGGTATACCTAGAGTAGATCAAGCATGGGGATCATGGGTCCATGACCCTGTTTTTGCATCCTCAGTTGCCTTATCTCCATTGGGAGTCCCCCCTTGTTCAGACACATCTGGTCTAGCAGTTGTTGGAGACCTACTAGTTGAGGCACCCACGACTCTCGCTCGCAGGGCTTCTTCCCATTTTTCATTGTCAGCTAGTGACTTGATCATCACCTTCCTCATCTTCTTTTTTTTCAGCCTTCTCTCTTTCCCTCTTCTCTGCTTTTATTTCTTCATCACTATCAGGCCTTTCTCACTTACCCTTGCCTTTTTTCTCACCCTTCTTCTTCTTCTTCTTCTTTTTCTTCATTAGTTCCCCTATGAGATCAAGCAATGGGATTTCACCCTCAGACTCATCAATATCTGGATTTCCTGACACTATAAGTTGGTGTTGCTGTAATACCCCAACATCCACCTTCAGTTTGTCCAGGGTTGCTCTAAATTATGCAAGGTCTGAGCCCAATATTTCTCTTACCTGTGTATTAAAACAATTTTCTAATTCATCAATTCAATCAGGCAAGGCTCAGAAGGGCTCTAGTGCTACCTTAATCCTTTTGTCTACCGCAGAGGCAAATTGCTTGGCAAAAAGTTACAGCTGAGGCTTGCACCACTCGGCTTGTTTTGACACTCTCCTAAAATTCATAGGGTTGAAGGCAAATTCTATGGTAGACAGAATAGCTGAAGGATTTGTTTCATTTCTAGGCATTGAATCTTCTATTGCTGAGGAGTTCAGTGCTGCAGCCTCAGAATCCTACACCGCTACATTAGGTGTTGAGCTGGTACCTCTAACTGGTGGGTCTGTTTCAATACCTGCTCCTCTGTCAAGTATCAGTCTTAACTAATTTTCATCATATCGGATGGGATTATGGGTCTTCTTGGCAAGTAGTTCTTCGTCTAATCCCACAACCTCAAGTACATGGGTTGCCTTACATAACCTTATAATAAGACAAGGGAAATGATATGCCGTATCGGACCTTGAGACTCAAATTTTGATCTTCTCACCAATGATCTCTCCGAAGTTCAACTTGAGTTTAGCCACAAAATTGTAACCAATATTGCTCTATCATCTCCAAGGATATTATCTCCCTCAGTAGGCATCAAATGGGTGCGCACTACACCCCACCAGAACTTTAACTCTTGAGTTAGAGAGGCCTTATAAATCCTCTCATTAGGGTTGGTCAACCATTCAGGTTTTCCTTCAGCTATGAGGGTCACTAACCAAGACCGTTGATTCTTACGATGCTTTAATCAAGCATAGAAAGTAGATAAAGTGGCCTGAGGAGTGAATCCGAGGCCATGAAAAAATCTGTTGATTGTTATTTCTAAGAGATCCACCATCACACCCCATACTAGAACTCTATCCAACAAGGGTGATCTGCTGATTTCTCTCCTTCTTTACATATGTTTTCCAATCTAGCCTAATAGTTCACACAGAAATCCCTAACTAGTGTAGGGAAAAATGAGCTTTCTCCTTTCGCGGTCCATCCCAAGTCGAAGTCTTAGAATTTCTACTCCACTACAGGATATCTGTTCAGACCGGTAGAGAAGATCTTCTTTTCTTCAAAGATTGGCCTTTTAATTTACCTTCATTTTGTTCTACGAAGCCCATCATAGAAGATTTTCTGTGCCTTAGGAATTTTCCACCTAGCACTGTCTTGAACCGCAGGGTTCTTGGATTTAACCATAGTTCCCCAAATCAGAAATTCTTCATCATCTTATTGCTCTGCAGAAGGGGACTCAGATGATGGTCCCTCAAATTCATGTTGCTCAGACTTATGTTTCTCGAAATTAGGATGATCTGAATCATGCTTTTTAGATTCAGCATATTCAAACTCTTATTGCTCAGAGGCTGTATGCTTAGAAGCTGTATATTCAGATATTGTTGGCTCAATATCACTCTCTTTACTCTCCTCCACCTCAACTAGTAGAGGTGGTGAAGGATTTTTTGGGCTTTTCTTTTTCTTTTGCTTCCTGAGCAGTGGCTCCTCCTCCTCATAATCAGAGCCCTCATCGTAGAGTCTCTGAGGTACACTTCCATTGCTCCCTTTATTTGTAGATTTTGGGTTATTTCCTTTGGGTACCATTATAAGACCTATATCAAGAGGAAAACCATTAGACGACACTCCAGAGTATACACACAAACACATCAGTCATTGAAGTTCCACACCCCTTGAAAGGGTTTATTAATGCTTCAGGTCAAAGGTGTGATGACATGTTTGATAAGCCATCACAGTTATGATAGCTTATCATGAATGTCGTTAGCTCTAAATAGAATGCACAAAATTTTATCAACTTCTAACGACGTGTCTAATAATACATCACAAATATGATAACTTATCAACCATGTCGTCGGCTCAGAACACAACCCCAACTTGATTTTAACTTGATTTTTTATCCAATTTCTTCTTAAAATCCCGTCGAATCACATTTTTGAGCTGAGCTTTAAGTCCCAAGCTTGCACAACAAACCTTAGTTCCCGATTTTCACACATTGGTAGGCTAAATTTGAATCAATCTTCCTGGGAACCTTGGTACATATCAATTTATTACTTACCAAATGAAGAAAAGAGTTGGGTTTTAAGCATACCTGATAAGTACCTTCAACTTGGTTACACGAGTAAGAGGAAGTAGATGAAAGAATAACTCTTGATTTTGACTTCAACCTAAACTCATAAGGAAGGAAGTTTTCTTTTGTTTTACTTGGAAATACTTTAGAAATGGAAGAAAATAAACTAAATATGGAAGGAAATAAAACTTAATGAAAAGAAAGAAAATACGCGGGAAGGTGGAAAGACAAAGCTGTGGGCTGGGTCAGATCTTTTTAATTTGGCCCAAAATTTAAGATACTTTTTTAGGCTTTCTGACGACAAAGGCTGATGGCTTATCACACTTGTGATAGCCTATCACGAATGTCGTCAGCCTTAACAGAACATGCCTCAGGTTTGATTTCTCTCATGATGAATCTAACGGCTTATCATAGTTATGATGGCCCATCAAATATGTCGTCAGGAATACTTAGCTGGATACATTGATTCCACCTTCTTTGAATGAGAACCTAACTACAAAAATAAATAATTTACTGAAACAGAAAAAATTTGGGTTGCCTCACAATAGCGCCTGATTTAATATCGCAGCATGACTTGGTTATCTTGACTACTCAGACTTTGTCAAGACAACCTGCTGATATCTCTTTACCATCTTCATAGAATACATCCACGATTGAGCAAAAACTCATCTCCTTTTGTTGGTCATGGATGAGTGTATTTTGAATCTTGCTTCTTTGTCATTGAGCCTGAACTTCAGCTCATTCAGCTCCATGTCCACTATCACTCTCCCAATTGCAAGGAATGGTCTTCCCAGGATGATGGGTACTTCAAAGTCCACCTCATAGTCTAGGACTACAAAATTAGCAGGTAGTATAAAGTCGGCAACCTTTACCAATACATCATGTAATATGCCCACTGGCCTTTTTGCAGACCTATACGCCATCACCAACCATATGTTTGTTGGGGTAGGATTCCCCAAACCCAGCTTCTTATACACAGCAAGTGGCATTAGGTTTATACTGGCTCCCAAATTGCATAGAGCTTTTGTAAAATTCAGGGACCCAATAGCACATGGGATGGTAAATGTTCTCGGGTCTACCTTTTTTTTGCACTTAATACCTTTTAGAGATAGCACTACAATGATGGAGATTGTCCTCTGACTCATGGCTAACCTTCCATTTCTTCGTGACAAGGTCTTTAATAAATTTAGCATACCCTGGAATTTGCTCGAGAGCCTCCACTAAAGGCACATTCACTGTTAATTATTTGAGCATTGCCATGAATTTGCTGAATTTTGCATCATTAATTTTTTTCTTCAACCGTTGAGGAAAGGGAGGTAGTGGTGTTGGGAGAGTTTTCACCACTACCTCCTTCTCCTTCTCTTTTCTTTTTTCTGGAGCATCATCAGAACCATCCATCTTCTCAGTCTTCACTGGACCACCTTTTTCCGGTTCATCATCAACTACCTCATCAACTACATATTTGCCCATAGAAGAACTAGGTAATATGTTACCACTTCTAGTGTTAATCGCCATACATGAGCCATTATTTTGCAAATTCTTGATTGTATCACTAGGTAATATTTCGTTCTTTCTCTGATTCAGCACTGTGAAGATTTGGCTCATTTTCTGTTCCAGCTGCTTAATCAAAGTGAAGTGCGAGTTTACCAATTGACTAATAGATGATAGATCAGTCTTTATGGTAGTCACTCCTGAGTTGGTAGCCTCCACTCCCTTTAATAATTTAGCCATCATGTCCTCCATGGACATCTTTTTAGAACTTGTTGTAGCAGCCTCACAATTTCTAGGAGGGACATATAGCCCGCTCCTATCATTATTGCTCCTCCAATTTTCCTGCTCCCTATTTTTATAACCAGGCTTATCATAACAATTACAACCTTGATTTCCTTGGCTATTGCCTCAGAAACACCCCTAATTATTAAAATAGTTTGCCTTTTCTTCTAGATCAGCATAAACTCTATCTTGAGATCCCACAGCTTTTACCTTCTCAGTATTGCTTAATAGAATGTGCTTAGTTAGAAAGTCCATCTGCATTTTTAGGTGAGCCATGTCTTGGTCACGCTCCTCATCTCTTCTAAATTGTTCCGCAGTTATACCCACAAAAATAGTGGGGCTTGATACCACAGAGTCTCTGGTATGACATGCCCGACTCTATTTGGTCATTCTCTCTAGTATTTCTAAAGCTTTTGGGAATATAAGATCAACAAATGAACCACCAGTAGCATTATCTATAATTGGTTTTGTTACAGAGTTAAGAGCCCTGTACAAAGTCTCCATTAAGTGTATGCCCATCATATTGTGGTTCGGACACTGTGTCAGCTTTTTTTTGAATCTCTCCCAGATTTCATGAAATTCTTTGGTTTGGAGCTGTCTGAAGTTACTAATCTCATCCCTCAACTGTACCCTCCTGGAAAATGGAAAGAACCTTTCTATGAAAGCTCCTTTCAACTGCCTCCAGTTGGTTATAGAATTGGGTATTAGCTCGTTAAGCCACAATATTGCCTCCCAGATAGAGACAATGAGAATAATATCAAGTGGATTGCATTCTAACCCACTTCTGGGTTATTAAAAGATTTACAGATGGTGACAAAGTTCACCAGATGCAAGTTTGGGTCATCCTTAGGAAGGCCACCAAACAACCCCTTTAGATTGAAGAGTTAAATCATAGTACTCGTAATGTTGAATTTTTCCCCAGGTGCCAATGGTTGAGGAATAATTGCACCTGTTGCACTTGATCTATCCATTCCATCATCATCATCATTGAGGTCATACTGGACCGGTTGGTAATCTTGCCTTCCCCGAAATGGATGATTCCTGTTAGCATTACGCTATACTGGTGTAGCTACTTGCTCTGCACACCTTGGGTTACCAGGGTTTAGCAACTCCTCATCTTCTAAATCTTCATCCTCAGGATTTGGATACCGTACTTATTAACCGACATTCTGCACATTCACCTGAGCTCTAGCTAAGGCTGCTAACTTGTCAGCCTCTTGCTGGTTTACCATTCTTTCAATTCATTGCGATTCCAAATTAAATGGTAATAATGGTTCTCTAAAACTTCTGGTTCTTGGCATACACTACAAAGATCCTGCAATAAACAAAAACAAATAATCATAAAACTAGGAAACTTGACAACAGTCAATTAGCACACACAAATGTCAATTTACAACCACATTCCCCAACAACGATGCTTTTTTGATAACATTTAAACTACACATCTTATATAAGAATATAAGTGATTATTATCAATATATAACCCAACTAGGTTGGGGTCGAATCCCATAGGGAATATGGTGTGAACTTAAGTCGTTTGCAATTTAATCAACTAATAGTTGGATGTTTCCTGAAATGGGGGTTTTGGAGATTAGAAAATAATTATTGGTCAGATAATGTCATCACTTCTCCACCTCAGCTCCCATGTTTTATCTAAGGCTGACGGTGACCTTAATGGCTTATCACACTTTTGATGGCCTATCAAAAATATCATTAGGAATTCCAACTGAAGTCTAATCTCTGTCTAAGGCCGACGAGGAAGTTGATAACCTATCAGAGTGCTGATGACTTATCAGGAATGTCGTTAGCCACTCTTTTACTTCTATCATTGTTGGTTCTCTTGCCTATTGACTTCTACTGCAAAATTAAATATAAAATAATAAAAATGATAAAAGTTGCTTAAGACTTTGCAATTATTCTCAGTTAAAAGCCTTAAATATGTTAGTATCTACTTACACATTAGCTATGGTTAAAAGAAGGCATAGACCCGTGACTCTAACCAATATTCAGAGCTTCTTGAGTTTGGCTGGGTATTATCAGTAGTTTGTGGAGATATTTTTAATGATAACTATTCCTTTGACTAAGCTGACTTAGAAAAAAGTAAAGTTTTCTTTGTTGGATACTTGTGAGGAGAGTTTCGAGAAGTTGAAAGATTAGCTAACTTTGGTTCCAGACTTGACATTGCCTGAGGGTAGTGAGGGGTTTATGGTTTATTGTGATGCATCTAGGGTAGGACTTGGTTGTGTTTTGATACAGTATGGGAAGGTAATTGCCTATGCTCCCAGACAGTTTAAGGTTTATGATAGAAATTATCATACTCATGATTTAGAGTTGTTGGCAGTGGTTTTTGCTTTGAAAATCTGGTGGAATTATCTGTATGGAGTGCATATAGCCATTTTTACTGATCATAAGAGTCTACAGTATGTGTTCACTCAGAAAGAGCTAAATCTTAGGAAAATGACATGGTAGGAGCTTCTTAAACGCTAAGACATAAGTCTTCACTATCACCCAGGTAAGGTTAACGTGGTTGCTGATGCTCTTAGCAAATTATCCATGGGAGTTTGACTCATGTAGAGGAAGGAAAATAGGAATTGGTGAAAGATATTCATCGCATGGCTAATCTTGGAGTTCATCTTTTGGACTCCGAGGATGGTGGGGTGATGGTACAGAAAGTGGTTCGATCATCTCTTGGTGTAGAGATTAAGGAGAAGTAAGTGCTAGATCCTGTAGGGTACTAAGGGAGGTTGTACATTCCTAATGTCAATAGGTTGTGACAAAGGATCTTGGCTGAGGTGTATGAATCGTACGACATTGTACATCTCAGCTTGATGAAGATGTTTCATGATCTCAAGAAGATGATTGGTGGAATGGTATGAAAAAGGACATGGCTGATTTTGTGGCCAAGTGCTTGGTTTGTCAATAAGTTAAAGTTGAGCACATGAGACCTAGTAGGTTGTATCAAGATATTATTTTTCCCGAATAAAAATGGGTGGTAATCAATATGGATTTAGTTACCAGCCTTTCTTGGTCTCAAAATCAATATGATTCAATTTGGGTAATCGTTGATAGAATGACAAAGTCTGCTTACTTTTTGCCAGTGAGGACTACCTTTTTGGTGAAAGATTATGCAAAGTTATATCTTTAAGATATTGTGAAGCTGCATGGGGCACCTATTTTGATTATCTCTAATCATGGTACATAGTTTTCATCTTATTTTTGGTGGTCTTTTCAGAAGTGATTGGGTACTAAGGTGAGTCTAAGTATTGCTTTTCATCCTAAGATGGATGGGCAAGTATAAAGAACTATTAAGAGATTAGAGGATATGCATCAGGCATGTGCGATTGATTATGGTGGTAGTTGGGTTGAGCATCTACCTTTGGTAGAGTTTGCTTACAATAATAACTATTATTCTAGTATTGGTATGGCCCCTTTTGAGGCATTGTATAGTAGGAGGTATACATTTCCTATTGGTTGGTTCGAGCTTGGTGAGGAAGATATGTTCGGCTCAAATTTGGTCTATCAGGCTATGGAAAAGGTGAAGGTGATTTGGGATAGGCTTAAGGCTTCCTAAAGTCACCAAAAGTACTATACAAATGTAAGGTGTAGACACTTAGAGTTTCAGGTTGGGGATAAGGTATTCCTCAAGGTATCTCTCATGAAGGGAGTAATGTGGTTTGTGCAAAAATTGAAGCTCAATACCTGGTATATTGGTCCTTATGAGGTTTTGTAGAGGGTTGGAAATATTGCTTATGAATTGGAGTTGTCTTCTAGTTTGAACTCTATTTATTCGGCATTTCATGTCTCCTTGTTGAGGAAGTATCTTGGTGATCTTTCTTCGATTATTCCTTTGGAGAGGTTAGGTATCTTAGATTCTCTGTCTTATGAAGAGGTCCCGATTAAGATCTTGGATAGGCAAGTTCATCGGTAGAGAACTAAGGATGTGGCTTTATTTAAGGTTCTGTGGCAGAACCATAAGGTGGAATAAGATACATGGGCAGTGAAGGAGGACACAAAGTCTAAGTATTCACATATGTTTTCTTCTTCTGGATTCGTGTGGAAGGTTTGTGTCTTTAACACATCTTTATTTTCTGAGTTTATTAAAAGAAAGATTAATATCTTTGCCTCTTTGTTTTCAAACTTTGTTAGAGATTGGAAATATATTTGATAATGCAAATAACTCATGCATGTGATTACCCCTACCTTATCCGTCATTCGGGGATGAATGTTCCTAGTGAGGGAGACTAAAACATCCTGGTTTCCAGACCTTAGAAATTTTCTTTGATTTCTAGTTTTTGGGAAAGATATGACTTAGGGGAATGAGTCATACACTTAGGAATGAATGGTATGGTCCAGTCGTATGCTGACCAGTATTGGTTGGTGGGAAGGATGTAGTTACTAGAATGATATGATTTGGGTTGTACGAGTTGTATAGTTGGGTATGGCTTGTTTCATTACTTCACTGTAACACCCCACAGAATTCTCTCCTAGTTTGAGCCTTAGAGCATGTTCAGTGAAGTAAAAATTTGGTCCCAAAAGTTTGAGAGGTTCTTACCAAGTGTGAAATACTTTGAACCATGTAGAATTTCTCTAATATTAACTTTTTGTCATGTAGAGCATTGAATAAGCTTTCCATCATTACCAAATTCACCCAAATTCGATACTCGATCAAAGATTTAGAGCTATTTTAGTGAGAAAGTGTGCCACCTGGCTCTTTAGCTCATTGCTGAGCCAGCCAAAATGGAAATTGTCAAAATCCAGTGAGCCTCCACGATTATGGTGCATCGCGCCAAGGCTTAATTTTTGAATTATCGATTTCCTGTACACCAAGACGATTCCATCGTGTCGCAGTGCCTTTCTAGTTTGCAACCAAGGTGGCAACGTGATTGCCACCGAGTCGTACCGTCATGCAGTTTCCCAATTTTCCAATTTCCAGTGAGCTGGTGCGATTATGGCGCATCCCGCCTGCATGTAAAATTGAGATTTTTCAGTTTAATTCCAAGGGCTTTTTGGTCTTTTCCCACTCTTTTTAGCCCCTATATATACCCGATAAAAGGATTTCAGCCTCATTTCCCATCTTCAACATCAAAACTAGGGTTTTACAAAATCAAAACCCTTATTTCTTCTTCAAGTAAAATCAATAGAGATCAAGAGAAATTAAGAGGAATTACGAATCTCTCCAAAGAACTTTCAAGAAAAGAGTTTCCCTAAGGTATGTAGATGTTGATTCTTGGGTCCCTTTCGTCCAAGAAGCTTAAGAACCCTTTTTCTAAAATTCAAAGATCTTGTGTTTATGGGTTTTAATGATTCATATGAGTTGAAATTGATGTTCCAGCTATTATTGAGTTATGATTAATGTTTGTTTACAAGGTTTTCAAGATTTGACTCTAGTATGTGATGATCATGATAAACCCTCTTCAAGTTGCTTTTTAGATGATGTGTTCATGCCAATTAAATGTGGAAATGGTTGAATAAGCAAAGAATGCTCCCCATATATTCGATAAAATGTTTATGTGAAGAATTAGGGCCATTATGGAATGATGATTAGGAAACCCCAAATTGTGAGCAAGCCTATGCATACCTAGTGTTTGATGAAATGCCTTAGTGAATGAATTATGATATCATAGCATGAAATCTCCAATTAGGTGTAAACCTATGCGTGCCTAGCATTTTTTGAAAGGCCTTAGTAAAGAAGTTGAGATATGATAGTAGTAAATTCCCCAATTACGTGCTCTTTGATACATGCTAAGCCTTTAATACATGCCAAGTGATTGACGAGTTAGTTGTGACATGATAGTATGAACTTTTCCCAAATCATGTGCTATCCAATACATGCCAAGACTAATATACGTGCAAAGTATTTGATGCAAGTCCTTGTTGAATGGAGTATGATCTTATAGCATGTTTCCCCTATGCTATTATTACATATCTATGATTCCTAAATGCTTGAAGTGATGTGTTAGTGATTGCGATGGTGAATATATGTTATGAATCCTAAATGCTTGAAGAGATGCTTTAGTGATTGTGATGATGAATGAATGTCCACGGTTCAGACTAGTCAAGAATGGTTATATTTTACTTTTATGTTATCGAGTCCTGGGGGTATTTATACCCAACAATTTAGTTGTTGTGTAAAGCCTGTGTCAGTTTTCACGATAATCCCTGTCGGGCCATGATTCTCAGAACTTAGTGAATTATAGAACTCTGTATTCTCAGGCAGATATAGAACATAAGAAATCTCAGTAATCTCCATAATCCCTGTATCACTAGTAATCTAGCCTCAGTGTTGTACTCAGCGTTGATCTTGTAGTATTCAAGTGTTCAGTTTTGGCCTCGATAGTGATCGAGTAATCTATTCAAAATCTGTATCGTCAGTTAGATATTTAGTAGTATTCCGTCAGATACAGAACCAAGTGAATTTAACTTAATTTAGTCAGATCATTTGAGAAATATGATCAGTATCAAATTTAGTTCAGTTTGTCTTCAGTTGAGAATTCAGTTAAGAGTTTTTCAGTTGGGAGTAGGAGCTAGCACCGAGCAAGGGAAATGATGGAGGCTCCCCATCATAGAGAGGCTGAGTCGTTAGGAGCAATCCCTGAACTCCAAATTGCATAGCCAGCGTAGGATGTTGGAATCCACATCAGTAGAGGCTATCTCCGTTAGAGAGGTTTGGCTATTATATTGCCTTAGGCTGACTTCCTGCAAGGGTCATCCATTAGAGAGGCTTGACCAGAGAGGTATTTACCCATGGAATGGTATTGACACCCTTCCAGCTGAGGTTACAGGTTGGACCCTACCTATGGGAGGTTATGGTATGTCGGTTTAAGTAACTACTTCCCATAATTGCAGTTTCAGTATCAATCTTTACAAATTAGGACTGTGAGGTACAGTCGTCTATCTCAGTGAGGAACTCAGATAGTTCCATTGATTCATGACCATCCATCAGATAGGATTGGTCTCATATATAGTAGATTGTTATCATATCCAGAGATATTCCGATAGATAGGCTTGATCTCAGTCTAAGATTCAATTGAGTATTCTTGTTATCAGATCAAGTGATTTTCCAATAGATAGGCTTGATCTCAGTCTCAGATTCAATTGAGTATTCTTGTTATCAGATCCAGAGATCTCCCAATAGATTGGCTTGATCTTAGTCTCAAATTCAATTGAGTATTCTTGTTATCAGATCTAGAGATCTCCCGATAGATAGGATTGATCTCAGTCTCAAATTTAGTTGAGTATTCTTGTTATTAGATCCAGAGATCTCCCGATAGATAGGCGTGATCTCAGTCTCAGATATAGTTGAGTATTCTTGTTATCAGATCCAGAGATCTCCCGATAGATAGACTTGATCTCAGTCTCAGATCCTATTGAGTATTCTTGTTGTCATATCCAGAGATCTCCCAATATATAGGCTTGATCTCAGTCTCAGATTCTGTTGAGTATTTTTGTTGTTAGATTCAGACATGATCATTTTCTTATCATTGATAATAGATTCCAGAGTCATCTGTTAGAGAGAGGTTGATCTTTGATTTCATCAATTGAGAGCAGTAAGCTGAGAATTTAGTCATTTATCTGAGTGTATTCAGTTAATTAGTTATCAGTATCAGATAATTTAGTGATTCATTATCTAAGTGTTAGTAGTGAGTTTAGATGATAGTAAAATGGTATCTGAGTTTCAGTATCTAAGGTTGTGATGATTGTGACTATGGTTTGTGTATTCCTGTATGTGTTCTTGTTCAGTACTCTCATGATTATTTAGTTATGTAACTGTTTATGCATGAGCCCTTAGATTTAGCCTTACCTCATCTGCATACTCGGTATATTCCCATACTGATACATTTGTGCTATGGTGTTTTATTTGACAGCATAGGTCCAGAGGCACGTGATCCAGAGTTCCCTCAGCAGTTCAGTCCTAGTCAGCAGTATTAGACATAAAAGTGAGTTCTCTTCATTCGACGATGATCTTTCTATTATTATTGCATTAGACTTTATTTTCAGTTGACGGAGTTAGTTGGGGACATGTCCCATCAGCTCAATAGTTCAGACAGTTAGAGGCTTTTCGGATGGGTGTATTAGTATTCAGTTTTCAGTTTTGAGTATTTATAGATGTGTTAACCTTATGGCTTATTTCTACCTATTTTTCTATATTCATTTTTAGATATTATGCAGTGTTCATGGCACAGATATCAGAAAAGGGTTAGTTTGTGGTCCTTCAGGGTCATGAGCATCGTGTAACGACTAGGGGGTAGTCTCGGGTCGTTACAAACTCGGCATCATAGCCTAAGATTCAAGAGTGTCCTAGGGAGTTTGAAAAGCCGTATCTGGTAGATTCTTGTGCATGGGTGTATTGTGCGCCACATTTATGTACAAGAGGCTACAAGATGTTTTAGGAGCAGTTTCCCTACTTTCAGTGTTCATGTCGTGCGAGTGAGCATGAGCTCATGTTGATCCTCAGTCTAATCCACTTTTTTTTCTATTTACAGAGTATGCCTCGTCGCAGAGATTATGTCCATAAGGTTGATGACCAGCCTCCTCAGCCAGTAGATCCTGATAATGAGAGTGTGTCATATTCCGAGTTTTGGGAAGCTTTTCATGTGCTAGCCCAAGCCGTGACTAATGTTCAGAGTAAATTCCAGGCTATAGCCCCACCTTAGCAAGATGGGGATTTAGCCACAGCCAGGTTCAGAAGTTTCATGAAAATGAACCCGCCAGAATTCTTTGGGTCAGTAGTAGGTGAGGACCCATAACTTTATCTAGGGGAGGTAAGGAGGATTACCCAGTTTATGCATGTTTTTGAGGAGGAAAGTTTTGAGTTAGCATCCTATAGGTTGAAGGATATTGCTCATGATTGGGTAGAGATTTAGAAGGAGGGTAGAGGGGAGGATGCAACTTTCGTGACTTGGCTAAAATTTTAGGATGCCTTTCTAGATAAGTTTTTCCTGCTAGAGATGAGAAAGGCTAAGGTAGAGGAGTTGATAATCTAAGGCAAGGTTCCATGATAGTGAAAGAGTATTGTCTCAAGTTCAACCAATCAACTAAGTATGCCTTCGACTTAATAACTGACGTTAGAGTGAGTATGAGTAAGTTTGTGACTGGTATATTTGGGTTAGTATTAAAAGAGTGTAGGGACGCTATGCTTCATAGAGATATGGACCTTGCTAGACTGATGATGCACGCTCAGAAGATTGAGATAGATAAGATGAAAGAAAAGAGAGAGAGAGTGAGCAAAAGGGCCAGAATAGGTAGTCATGGTTTCTATTAGGAAGGGTCACAGGGTGGTGGCCGTTCCCAGCATAGTCAAAGATTTCCGATCCCAGCACCATCCTCAGCTAGTGTACCTACACTTATGTTTGGGGGTATCAATTCTGGTGGAGCACCAGGCTCCAAAGCCCGGAGTAGTACTAATGGTGTTTGTACCAATCCGCTTTGTGGAGAGTGTGGCAAGAGCCACCAAGGTATGTGTAGAGCCGGTAGTGATGTGTTCTTCTGGTGTGGTGAGCCAGGCCATTGAATGCGATAATGTAAAGTTCTACCTTAGAGAGGTGGACTCCGTGTGCTTCAGGCTCTCCTTGATCGGGAAGGATTCCCTGAAATAGACTCGGGTATGTTCTGAGTCCTTCATCTTTATGATATTTATTATTTGATCCTTTGCTTCCATTTTGGGCTTATATGTTAGCATGAGTCATGCATGATTTTCAGATCTCAGCCGGTCAATTATGACCCAGTTCGTAGGTGCCCCGTGTACTGCCCCAGTGTTTCAGTGAATTGTGTTTAAAGGGACATAGAGTCCCAAGGGGGAGATACCCCATGGTATTATGATGTTTGTATGTCCTTAATATCATTTAGTTGCATATTTATACTCTCTTTACAATGTTAACATCAGTTGTCATTGCATTGCCAGTCATGCTTTCGAGAGTCAGTTCAGTCAGACATTCATTCAGATATGTACGTTCAGTAGAAAGTGCTCAGCTTTTTGGTGTGTTCAATTATGCATTCATGAGATCAGCCCGGTTATGAGTCCATGCATCAGATATGCATGTGTGTTATGAGAATTTAGCTATGAGTATCTTCAATCGAGTATTCCATGCATCAGATATGCATGTACAGTATGAGAACTCAGTATGTCGGTTGTTCCAGTTGTGTAGTACTGTCTTGAGATATTCTTGTTCCTTGAGTAAGTTCAGTGGATTAGTATTCTTAGCCTATCAATCGACATTTGAGGATGAATGTTTCCAAGGGGGAGATAATGTAACGCCTCGCAAAATTCTCTCCTAGTCTGAGCCTTAGAGCATGTTCAGTGAAGTAAAAATCCGCTCTCAAAAGTTTGAGAGGTATCTTCCCAAGTGTGAAATACTTTGAACCGTGTATTACTTCCCTAATATCAATATTTTGTCATGTAGATCATTGAATAAGCTTTCCATCAATACCAAATTTGCCCAAATCCGATACTCGGGCAAAAGAGTTAAAGCTATTTTAGTGAGATAGTGTGCCACCTGGCACTTTAGCACGTCGAGGAGCCTGCCAAAATGGAAATCATCAAAATCCAGTGAACCTCTATGATTATGGTGCGTCGCGCCAAGGCTTAATTTCTTAAGTGCACCAATTCGATTCCACCACGTCGCAGTCCCTTTCTAGTTCGTAACCAAGGTGGCAACGCGATTGCCACCGCGTCATGCCGTCATGAAGTTTCCCAATTGTCCAATTTCTAGCGAGCTGGCGCAATTATGGTGCATCACGTCAGCATGTAAAATCGCAATTTTTTAATTTAATTACAAGGGCTTTTGGTCTTTTCCCACTCTTTTTATCCCTTATATATACCCGATAAAAGGCTCTCAGCCTCATTTCCCTTCTTCAATATCAAAACTAGGGTTTTACAAAATCAAAATCCTTATTTCTTCTTCAAGTAAAATCAATAGAGATCAAGAGAAATCAAGAGGAATCAAGAATCTCTCCAAAGAACTTTCAAGAAAAGAGTTTCCCTAAGGTATGTAGATGTTGATTCTTGAGTCCCTTTCGTCCAAGAAGCTCAAGAACCCTTTTTCTTAAATTCAAAGATCTTGTGTTTATGGGTTTTAATAATTCACGTGAGTTGAAATTGATGTTCCAGCTATTATTGAGTTATGATTCATGTTTGTTTACAAGGTTTTCAAGCTTTGACCCTAGTATGTAATGTTCATAATAAACCCTCTTTAAGTTGCTTGTTAGATGATGTGTTCATGCCAATTAAGTGTGGAAATGGTTGAATAAGCAAAGCATGCTCCCTATATGTTCGATAAAATATTTATGTGAAGAATTAAGGCCATTATGGAATGTTGATTAGGAAACCCCAAATTATGAGCAAGCCCATGCATGCCTAGTGTTTGATGAAATGCCTTAGTGAATGAATTGTGATATCATAGCATGAAATCCCCAATCAAGTGTAACCCATGCATTCCTAGTGTTTGTTGAAAGACCTTAGTGAACAAGTTGAGACATAATAGTAGTAAATTCCCCAATTACGTGCTCTTTGATACATGCTAAGCCTTTAATATATGCCAAGTGATTGACGAGTTAGTTGTGACATGATAGTATGAAATTTTCCCAAATCATGTACTATCCAATAGATGCCAAGATTAATATACGTGCTAAGTATTTGATGCAAGACCTTGTTGAATGGAGTATGATCCTATAGCATGTTCCTCCTGCACTATTACATATCTATGATTCCTCAATGCTTGAAGTGATACGTTAGTGATTGCGATAGTGAATACATGTTATGATTCCTAAATGCTTGAAGAGATGCTTTAGTAATTGTGATGATGAATGAATGACCACAATTAAGACTAGTCAAGAATGCCTATATTTTACTTTTATGTTATCGAGTCCTGGGGGTATTTATATCCGACAATTTAGCTGCTGTGTAGAGCTTGTGTCAGTCATGATAATCCAAGTCGGGCCATGATTCTCAGAACTTAGTGAATTGTAGAACTCTGTATCTTAACAGATACAGAACTTAAGAAATCTCAGTAATCTCTGTAATCCCCGTATTGCTAGTAATCTAGCCTCAGTGTTGTACTCAACTTAGATCTTATAGTATTCAAGTATTCAGTTCTAGCCTCAGTAGTGATTGAGTAATCTATTCAAACTCTATATCATCAGTTATATATCATGATTTAGTAGTATTCTGTTAGATACAAAACCAAGTGAATTCAGCTTAATTCAGTTAGATCATTTGAGAAATATGGTCAGTATCAGATTTAGTTCAGTTTGAGTTCAGTTGAGAATTTAGTTTAGAGTCTTTTAGTTAGGAGTAGGAGCTAGCACCAAGCGAGAAAAAAGATGGCGGCTTTCCTTCAGAGAGAGGCTAAGTCATTAGGAGCAATCCAAGAACTCTAGAACTGTATAGCTAGTGCAGGATGCAGGAGTCCTCATTAGTATAGGCTATCAACGTTAGAGAGGTTTGACTATTACATTGCTTTAGGCTAACTTTCTGCGAGGTTCATCCATTAGAAAGGCTTGACTAGAGAGGTTTTTACCCATGGCATAGTATTGATACCTTTCTAGCTGGGGTTATAGGTTAGACCCCACCTATGGGAGGTTGGGACATGTCGGTTAAGTTACTACTTCCCACAGTTGCAGTTTTAGTGTCAATCTTTAAAAATCAGGACTATGAGGTACAGTCGTTTATCTCAGTGAGGAACTCAGATAGTTCCATTAATTCATGACCATTCATCAGATAGTCTTGGTCTCATATACAGTTGATTGTTATCATATTTAGATGTCTCTCTATAGATAGACTTGATCTCAGTCTCAAATTCAGTTGAGTATTCTTGTTATCAGATCCAGAGATCTCCTGATAGTTAGGCTTGATCTCAGACTCAAATTCAGTTGAATATTCTTGTTATCAGATCTAGAGAACTCCTGATAGATAGGCTTGATCTTAGTCTCAAATTCAGTTGAGTATTCTTATTATCAGATCTAGAGATCTCCCTATAGATAGGCTTGATCTCAGTCTCAGATTCAGTTGAATATTCTTGTTATCAGATCTAGAGATCTCCCAATAGATAGGCTTGATCTCAGTCTCAGATTTAGTTGAGTATTCTTGTTATCAGATCCAGAGATCTCCCAATAGATAGGCTTGATCTCAGTCTCAGATCCTATTGAGTATTCTTGTTATCAGATCGAGAGATCTTCCGATAGATATGCTTGATCTCAGTCTTAGATTCTGTTGAGTATTCTTGTTGTCAGATTCAGACATGATTATTTTCTTATCATCGATAATAAATTTTGAAGTCATCTATTAGAGAGAGGTTGATCTCTAATTCCGTCAGTCAAAAGTAGCAGCTCAGAATTCAGTCATTTATGTGAGTATATTTAGTTAATCAGTTATCAGTATCAGATGATTCAGTGATTCAGTATCTTAGTATTAGTAGTGAGTTCAGATGATAGTAAAATGGTATTCGAGTTTCAATATCTAGGGTTGTGATGTTTGTGAATATGGTTTGTGCATTTTTTTATGTGTTCTCGTTTGGTACTCTCATGATTATTTAGTTATGTAAATGTTCATACATGAGCCCTTGAATTTAGCCTTACCTCATCTGCATACTTGGGACATTCCCGTACTGATGCATTTGCACTATGGTGTTTTATTTGACACCATAGGTCCAGAGGCATATAATCCAGAGTTCCCTCAGCAGTTCAGTCCTAGTCAGCAGCAACAGATGTAGAAGTGAGTCCTCTTCATTTAAGGATGATCCTTGTATTATTATTACATCAGACTTTATTTATTTTCAGTTGACGGAGTTAGTTGGAGACATGTCCCATCAACTCCTTAGTTCAGACAGTTAGAGGATTTTCGAACGGGTGTATTAGTATTCAGTTTTCAGCTTTGAGTATTTATAGATGTGTTGAACCTTATGGCTTAATTCTACCTATTTTTTTGCATTTACTTTTAGATATTATGCAGTGTTCATGGTACTGATATCTGAAAAGGGTTAGCTTATGGTCTTTCGGGGTCATGAGCATCGTGTAATGACTAGGGGTAGTCTCGGGTCGTTACATTCACTGAACCTTAGACTTGGTAACTTAAGTTGGATCGTAGTATGAATGGCTCAGCATGAGCCGTAAGCTAGGGTGGGTACGAGTTGTACCAGGACTCGTATGGTGATCAGTGTTCAAACTTCTTGGATTCTATTCTACGAAGGGTACAATTTATAAGTACTAGTCATACACTTGAATACGACTTGGGTTTGGGTGTGTCATACCTTAGACAATATTAGGTCCAAGGGGGAAATACGAGGGTATGAGAGATGGGTACCACTCGTATAGGATGGGTAAGACTTGTAAGGGTCAGTTGTGCCCAATGATGGGATTTATTATAGTTTAAGTGAGGGCAACCTGGACATTTCCCCACTTATTCAAATAAGGTCCCACGTCTTATATTTCACTTGGAAGGTTATTTTCCCTATTATTCAGTCCTTAAACACTTGAAAAATTCTCTTAAATCCTCTTTAGAGTTCTTGGGCAAAGGAAGGTAGGGTTTCATCTTAAGGAGTAAATTAGGGCTTGTCTTGGTGATTTATCTCTATCATCATCTTGGTTTAAGGCATGTTCTCTTCCCTCATTGTTAGTTCCAACTAAAGGCATGGTTTTATACAATGTTTTAATGATTTAAATGATGTATAATTTTGGGTCTTCAAATATGATTTGGACGTTTTGGTTATAAATGATTTTGGGTTTTCAAATATGGTTTTCCCATGTTTTTAATTATGCTTTTATATTCATTAATGGTGGTTTTGGATAATTGGTTGCATGAGAATGGTTCTTTGGCAATGGACTTTGGTTTTGGAAATACTACGCCCCCAATATGGTTGAACAATGCCTATAACAATGCTTTCACTATAATATTGGTTTTTCAATAGAACTTATGCATGGTTTAAACCTGGTAATGGAACCCCAAATGATATAAATGGTTTAAATGGTTTTGAATGGATTGAAATGACCTTGGTGGCCATGGTTTTGGTTAATTGGAAATCATGTGGGGCACAAGGGAATCCTCTTAGTAATGGATAAGGACAATACTTGTAAGTTATAGTCGGTATAACGATACCACTACTAGTAGACTTAGTTAATAATAATATGGTTTGGTTGGAAAATGGTTTAATTGGTCTTAAAGAAGGTGTGTGTGAAGTAAAGCCGTGAAAGGTGGAGGTACCAGGGGGATCAAAACTGGAAACTCATATTTGCTGATGTAAGGTTTGGTCCTAGTGATCGTGTGCATGATGTCACACTTTACATTTTGGGGGATGTACTAGTCATCCTAGGTTTTCTTCCTTGGTCATGTGACTTCATGCACTGGGCCCTTTTAGCAGGGGATCTGAACCCATATAGCCCATGGGTGGTTTAGGATGGTAGAGCTACACAACCCAGGTAAAGGTTTTAAATGGCATGCTAAACCCAGTTCCCTTTCCCGGTATGATTATTTATATATACGTATGTTTGTGTGCATATGGATGGTTTTACTTGATTTTATAAATGGCATTAGTTTATACTTATTTTGAGTTCATGCTAGCCTTCACCCACTAACCCATTTTTGGGTGTCTGTATCCCCACATAATGGAAGAACTGGCCATTCTACTCCTCCTGCTTAACATTCAGACATTCATGGGTCAGTTTTGGATTGAAGTGGTGAGCTTCCATCTATTCAAAAGGCTCCATTTTATGGATGTCATTTCACACTTTGGATTATTTATGGATATTGGTATGGTTGGTGGCATGTCCTAACTAGATATTTGTATTCTTTTGGTTAAAGGACTTTGTGTTACTACTATGGGTTGGAATGAGCGGGATCGGTATTGATGTCAACCTTACTATTGACATTGGTATTAGGGATGACCATATTGGTCAAAATTTCTCACTATTCTATCGTATTTTATTTTTGGATTCTATATTTAACTATTAATGGAACTTATTTGGTTATGGTTGGATCTATGGTTTGGTTTAGCTTGGCATGATTGGACGGTTAGTATGGGATGGTCAGACTCGGTTGGGTCGATCTCGGTAATAGACCTATCATAGAGTCTGTAATTTGGGTAGTTATGCTATCTTGTTATATGTTTGAAATTCAACCAACTCAAGGTAGGCGACTGAAGGTTGGGTTGGGTAATAGGGGTTGTCTCCAGTCCCAATTGGACTTGGGACTACCATTATGACAAGGCCCCGGGTCGGGTCGGGTCGGGTCAACTAACTTTGGAGTCTCACTTATCAACCAATTTTTCTTATTTCCGCCCTTATTTCTCCCTTTTTGTTTTATTTTAAAGCACATTCAGGTTGAATGTAGTTTTCTTATTCTTTCTTTTTCAATTTTTTCATATTTTTCTTGTGATTTTCTTTTTCTTTTCTATTTCTTTTGCTATCACACCCAACCCTAATTTATTTTTCTTTTATTTTTCCTTTCTTCATACCCACTATACATTACACAACCTTGTGATTTCCACTCTCAACTTAGCCGATTTTCCTGAGTTCAGGTGCACAATGTCCAAGGAGGACTATGGCCAAAATAGGTTCATTATAACAAAATGGGAAGGTAAAAATCAAGAAATAGGCTATAAGGCTCAAAATATGGTTCAAGGGATACAACTTCACACTAGGATGGTTATTTAGGCTAAAAGTGGACTAAAATAAAAAATAACATATGATCCTTTCCTAACCAACTTTCCTATAACATTGACAAGACCAACCGAGCAAGTTCTCGATTTAACAAACAAAGGAAACTAGGTAGTATTTCACACGCACACGACACAAGACAATATCATAAAACTACTACCTTATCAGTTCAAGCAATTGTTAGGTATGATTATCATGTCCCTACTCATAATGCCATATCAAGATCTACGAAGGTCACACATATATACATTACACACGGTTAATTTTTTTTTGAAGGGGTTTCAATTTTTGAAAAATCAAAATAAAATCATATTAATTGACTTAAATACTCAAAAATCACTTAGTCAAACAACAAAACACAAAACAAATTTAAAATTAGACATGCTGGTTCTGCAACCATACTGCGGCCGATAGGAAAAGAAGCACGATAAAAAAACCTGAGGCAACTATGGTTTGCCCTATCCCTAACTAAAGAACTGCGCACTATCCCTAATGCATAAAAATAGAGTAAAACCAAGGGAAGTAAGAACATACCTAGAATGCACTAAGAATTCGTGTCATCATGTGGGGGAATATCTATTGACGGAGGCAGTGGTGTTGGTGGTGCACTGCTGGAGGATGCAACCGTGCTATCTCTCTATGTCTCTGCCTATTAATAAAATCAGTTACCCTTAACTCATGTCTAGACCTTTTTAAGGCTTACTCAAATGGTAAATCTGGATCCTGAGGCTTCCCCTCATGGCCTCTCTTAGACGTACTTATGAGAGCCTTCTCCTCTTCCTTCTCAAATAAATCAAAGCATGTGGGACCATACAGAGGTAATGTCTAAACAACTGGTGGAATGATCGGAGAGATAGCTGTCATGTGGATCTTTGTGAGAGAGCGTACCTTTGCTCTCAAAGTGTTCATATCCTATCCAATGCCTCCTAGATCCAGTGCCTCAGTCGCTTTGAACTATCTACCATATACCTCTTAAAAGCATCAATACGTGCATGTAGATCAGCATGTAGTTGTGACATAAAAGCTGTATGTGCAAACTCCCATCTAACTTCTATCGCCTCTAGTCTGTTTTAGACCCATGGTCAGATCTGCTCATACAAAGTCGCCAACTCTGTCTCCACATTCTCTAGTCGTCTGGATGTCGCTAGGGTCCCCTCACCCTGTGCAATGACCTCGGGAGCCTCTCTCTGCTCCCCCATATTAAAATCTATACTAGCTCCCACATCTTCTCTCTATACATCACTAGGCTCCGTGGAAATCAAAGGATTCTCAGTTTGGGCCTGAGGTGCTGTGGAAAGATCATGAGGTCTCCTAGGAAGGGCTGGATTTGCTGGATCCTTCATCGTCTTTATCAGTGCAATGGCTGTCACTTGTACTCTCTTATCAACCCCAAGTATCTTTGGTACACCGACATCATCACACAGTTTCTGAATATGATAGGAGAATGAAAAAGTCATCATCTCCCCAAAGGCTCTCGTATAAATCTTATGCTAAATGATGGCTGCGAAGTCAATGTCAAACCCGGACACCATGATAGCAATCAGACCGACTCTCTCTGAAGTAAATACATTATTTAAAGCATTCAAAAATAGTTAATATCTAACAAGCAACAACCTAAAACTTAGCAGCAAAAGTTAGTGCTTCCTTCTTTATTGTTCCTTGTCCTTTGATCCGTGGTGTCTCATCACCCAAAGGTGAAATATATTCGATGATACATCTCGCCATCTCAAATATCTCATGTTTATGCTCGGCATGCCTCATAATATGTCTATCATATGCAACTCTCAATCTATAGTCACACTTTGCTGTGGATGCCGGGGAAATACAGTCTGGACCAAAGAGAACTTGGTGGATGGCCGCTACTAAAATATCAACCATGAACCCTCTCACAAGGTTCTACTCAAGTTGTGGTTGCTCAGTATACCTCAGAAGACCTCTATATCTCAGTGAAGTAAGAGCTACTGTGGCATGATATTATGAATAAAATTCCCGTACCAATAATGGTCTATAAGAATCGAATGGTATAGTCATCAACTCTAACTAATAACGATTAAAAGTTGTCCGCAACTGTGGTGGTCTTCTCAAACTAGATAGCTCAATTCTGTGCTCCTCATAAATGACCCTCTTTAATCATTCGGTCTTTGAAGCATGATTGTCTCTATCAAGTATCATCCATAGTCCCTTAACAAACCATCTTGTGTTTACATACTTAGTAGGTATCTCTGAGACATGTGTAGGGGTAGAACTCTGTCCCTATTGTGAATCTAGAATTGGTACTTGGTGGGAGGATTTTCTTGTACCCTTCTCATATTGGAGTACACCTGATGGATGCTCATGAATTGTTGTACCCTTCTTAGACCAGGGTACTGCGAATGACTCCTTCTGTCTACAACCTTAGACTTATCCTGGGACCCCTCCTCAGACTGTGGGTCCTAAGCATCAACTTATAGAACTAGCTTATACTCTGCCTCATCCTCATCATCATCATCATCACCCAATAGAGGAGAGTGTGGGAGTGATCTCTAGGTTGATTTCATTCTTAGTTGTGATAGAGATGCCTGGGTATCCTATATAGCCTAAATAACCTCAGTTC
>JAPEIP010000011.1:101198372-101249533 GCA_026120095.1 Capsicum chinense | reverse complement strand
ATAATATGTCTATCATATGCAACTCTCAATCTATAGTCACACTTTGCTGTGGATGCCGGGGAAATACAGTCTGGACCAAAGAGAACTTGGTGGATGGCCGCTACTAAAATATCAACCATGAACCCTCTCACAAGGTTCTACTCAAGTTGTGGTTGCTCAGTATACCTCAGAAGACCTCTATATCTCAGTGAAGTAAGAGCTACTGTGGCATGATATTATGAATAAAATTCCCGTACCAATAATGGTCTATAAGAATCGAATGGTATAGTCATCAACTCTAACTAATAACGATTAAAAGTTGTCCGCAACTGTGGTGGTCTTCTCAAACTAGATAGCTCAATTCTGTGCTCCTCATAAATGACCCTCTTTAATCATTCGGTCTTTGAAGCATGATTGTCTCTATCAAGTATCATCCATAGTCCCTTAACAAACCATCTTGTGTTTACATACTTAGTAGGTATCTCTGAGACATGTGTAGGGGTAGAACTCTGTCCCTATTGTGAATCTAGAATTGGTACTTGGTGGGAGGATTTTCTTGTACCCTTCTCATATTGGAGTACACCTGATGGATGCTCATGAATTGTTGTACCCTTCTTAGACCAGGGTACTGCGAATGACTCCTTCTGTCTACAACCTTAGACTTATCCTGGGACCCCTCCTCAGACTGTGGGTCCTAAGCATCAACTTATAGAACTAGCTTATACTCTGCCTCATCCTCATCATCATCATCATCACCCAATAGAGGAGAGTGTGGGAGTGATCTCTAGGTTGATTTCATTCTTAGTTGTGATAGAGATGCCTGGGTATCCTATATAGCCTAAATAACCTCAGTTCGAGACCTAGTCCGGGTAAAGGCTGCACTACTATGAGTCATCTGGAAGCTATACACCCATAGTGCCCAAGATAATAATCTCAGCTGCCTCACATGTTTGGCCTCTAGTCATTCAGCATGTCTCCCAAGTTGTAGCTGCTCTAAGTTTTATAATAGGGTACTCCTCTACCGAGCTTTGGGCTTAAGGGACTCATTCCATCTCCTAGATGCAACATCCTTCTTCTTTGTAGCTTTGGGAGCCAGGTGTACATAATAAACCAAGCATTAGTTTTTAACAGAGAGGGAGGGACTGCAAAATTTGAAGAAAAACTCAAAATTTGACAACTATGAATGTTCCTTCAATTTTCACATCCCTATACTTGAATTCAGTCCCAACAAGTCCAATGTACATGGATATAACAAAAATTATGTTTATCACTACCAACTATCTTTCCAAACGCTTAGTATTCCCTACTTCTTTAAGTACCACTTTTAGTTAGGGCATAATTTTAGGGTTTAATCCAAGAACCACATCCTACATTTGGATTTTAGTATAGTTCAAGGCTCCTAACTAAAAACTTTGTTGGTAACAACTTATATTGCATGAAAATGAACACACCTACTACTTGTCTTCAATTTTAACGTATCGTAGTATGAGTAGGAGCCATGAACATTACCTTTTAGATGCAAAACCGGAAGTGTACTACAAAGAAGTAAAGTAAACTTGAGGTTGGAACATGTGTATAGAACTTTTGGACAAGTTGATACCACAAACAAGTGCCAATTTAACCTTTTTCTAAGAGTTGGACAAGTTTACACTTTGAGAGGGAAATTGAGATTTTAAGGGAAAGAATGAATTTTTGAGGATTTGGTGAGTTAAAAATAAGTCAAACATAGCTTAAATAGCAAGGAGGTGCCTATTTTAGGTTTATTTAAGCATGTGTGGGCGTAAAATTTTAAACGAAATATGGGCTCACAAACTGGTCACTTACGGGTCGTATGTGGTACATATAGTCTGTATGTGCTGACCGTATGTGGGCCAAAATTTTTAGACCACTTTCTTGCTCTCTGTACTTTGCATTCTGATACTTACCCTGCTACTTATGGGTGCATAACTAGTATTTATTTCTATGTAAGTAGGATTATGTGTCAATGTCTAGAATTTCCCCTTAATATTCTGAAAATTTCATCTTTTAATTATTGCACAACTTTACCTTGCCCGAATGGGACTTGTGACCTGGTGGATCGGTCAAGCAGTCCCCTAACCTGGAAGATTATACATATAGCAACCATACCACATTTCAGGTCAGCCTAAAAGCTATAAAACTATAGAATAAAAACAAAGTGAACACTAAAATAATGGCTTGCCTCCCACTCAGCGTTTGATTTAACATCGCGGCAGGACATGGCTATGTTGGTTACTCAGACTTCACCAACAAGCTCATGGGTTACCTCCCATATATGTAACTCCCCAAAAATATATCCCAAGATGTCACATGGTGCCTAGGACTACAAATGATCCCAAGCCAACCTTTCTAATAGCATACTACTAAGCAACTGATTAAATATGAATGAGTCACGCTGTTTACTGTGTGGAAACATAGAAAAATGCTGAAATCTATAAAACACAATACTGATACCACTTTTACATTCTAATAAAGTCTGAAGAGAGGGACTAAAATTACAATACTGACTCTAACTAACATCTGTGAAGCCTCTACTATACTGACTATAAATAGTTGGAAAGCTACTCCAACTATCTCTAATCAATACATAAGAATAAGAAAAGATACAACATAAATAAATCCAACTGAAGTCCCCAAAATAGGAGGACTCATCACCTTGCTGGTTGGAATATGGAACTGCTTGAGACTGAATGTGCCTACTAGATAGTGTACCTATATTATGAGACAATGTAGCACATAGAAATATATGTGGATCAGTACTTTGAGGATGTACTGAGTATATAGGGGTGTATGCATTAAGTTAACAATATTAGTAGTCTTTATAAAACCATGCATGCTGATATAAATGACTCAAATAGCTTGAATAATCTGAAATCTAAATCTCATAAATCATGAATAATAAAACATATAGCATAAATCTCGTGAGTCATTATAATTAGTTCTAAAATTTATATTCTCCTCTTATTCTAAAAGCTTGTAAGAAAAAAGGAATCTTAAAACAATGACTTTCAAAACTTAAGCTTTTATCTTGAGGAGAATAGGACTTTGGGAACTCAAGGACTTGGGAACTTTAGGACTATAAAGCTTTGGAGACTCGAGGAACTTAGGAGTTTCTTCTAACCAACATAAACCATGTGAGCTGACATGGAGTCCAATGTCTTGCCCATGTTGGGGAGAGCTGTTCTACCCTTTCCATTGAAATAGAACCTTAACTTTAGTGATCACTATCTTAACCCACTTGGGGTAAATTATAATCCTATGGTGGCTCGTAGTTCTGGGGATGAGACCTTGGAATCGTACCCAACTCGGTGATCAATACTACTCCAATACTTAGGCTCAAAACTTTTAGGAAAATTCACCTTACTTAATACAATAATGCATAGTGAAAACCAATTATGCCTTTCTTTGCTTTAAATTATGAACTATATGAGTAATGTGGATTCCTTATCTTAGCTTAGGATCAAAAGATAAAATCTTGCTTAAAAATCATCTTGCTGGAATATCAAGACTGAAACTTATGGCTTACAACCCAAACTTGGAAATCATGTCAAATCACCATAAACTTCATGCTCACAATAATAATATTGAAATACTTTAACAATCCAAGTCAATATAATGAAATCAAAATCACAATGTGATGCTCAAAACTCGATTGGAAATCTGTAGTCAACGTCGCAAAACATACTCATAATATTTAAATCATGAAAGAGAATTATTTAAATCAAGAAAACTATGCACTTTCATACTTCAATCACTATATAAATCCATAAACTCAAACAAGATAATTTGGACATAAACCCCAACTTGCAAATCATGAAATCTTTAATAAAATTCAAGCTTTTAGGCACAAGAATGAAAGATTTATTCTTGTTCAAACCCCACATACCTTATCTGGACTGATTCAATAGAACAAGTTGACTTTTAAAGCCTTGAGAATGTTCTTGGAGGCTTTTCTTGAAGGTTCTTGAATGGTGATATTTTCATTCTTGAGTTTTCTTGAAGAAGGGTTTGAACCTTGCTCTTGAAAGGAATCCTAATTTTGATACTATGGATGAATATGAAGTTATGTGCTTTGATTTGATGTAATTGGGTTCTAAAAGGGTAGAAAAGACCCAAAAATCCCTTTAAAAATAACTTTTAATCGCTAAACGGAGGTGCGGGACCGTTTGGGCGACGAGCCATCGCCCTAGGGATGGACCATCGCCCAAGGATAAAACGTCCCTCAAACCGTCAATTTATGGCCAAAAAATAGGATTACTGCCTCAGTCGCGATGGTTCGTCGCTGGCGCAACGGTCTGTCGGCCTTCCCGTCGTACTTTGGCAGTTCAGATAGCTCACTGTAAAATGGCCATAAATTTTTACCCCGATTATGGATTTTGATGAAATTTGTATCGTTGGAGAGATAATTCAATTATATATCTGCTGGTATGTCATGAGCTGAGAAATTCATAGTATAACGAAAGATATGCTCATTTGAAGTTGACTGTACCAATATCCTTCTCAAGAATTCAATCGGCAAGGGATGTTTTGATTCACCTAATAGCTAGGACATATCTGAGGCCTTAATACACATCAAACTTGATCATAAAACTACCAAATCACTAAAATTTATTTATCATGAGTTTGAAGCATGGTTCTACTATCTGTTGGAATTTTTGAGGTATTACAATATCTCCCACTTGGGAACATTCATCCTCGAATGAGGTTGGCTAGCTAAGAAAACTGAGGATGCACAGCTAAAATAAATTACTAAACTGATTCTACACCTTTCTAATCCTTTGAGTACTTCTGGGAATGCATGAACTTATAATAAGAATATCTATATAGATGAATCTTTGTTTAGAAAAGAACTGAATTAAGGAAGACTATGACCTTCGGTTGGATCAGAGTTTGCGGAGAAGAGATGAGAGGTTTATGACATTAAAACTCGGGGTATTACAACACCCCCTCCTTGGGATCATTAATCCCCTAATGATACTAATTTGGTTGAAATACTAGAAAAGACTAACCATGAGTTAATATCTGAATCTAAAATTGATGCATGATGAATGTACTGAACTGAAATTCACAATCTACTTGAATGCGAACAAACTATCTCTTGAAATGGTCATACTCACGAAATTTTAGGTAGTGAGACTAGACTAAATTGGAAGATGTAAACTGGATTTCTGGCTGCACGGACTGAATCATGCTGAATGCTCTCCCCCAAATAGGGTATTTCTTCCACACCTTTCTAAGAAATTTCTAAGGCCATTAGGAAGTAAGGGACTCCAGGCAAGATCTGAATAAGACCTCAGAATAAGGAATTACAATATTTCTCCAAATATAGCATGGAATATAGACCTGTGAATCATAAGTTGGGATAGATGTACTGGGCCTCAAGCAATGAAACTTCTCACTTTAAAGCTTAGCCATACTTCTAAAATACTCTTTCAACTAAACTTTTCCCTTAAACACCATACTCATTGACTCAACTTATAATTCTCATATGTCCGCTGACAAATCCATCTACCAAAGTCTAACTAAACCTAACTCTCTTGTTATGGTCAAGCCTAACTCGAAATCATAAGGTATCACACATAACACCACAACATAACACCAGTCAGAATCATGACTTCACATGCATCTACACTTTTAACAACTTCTTATCCTCAGAATAATCCTCATTACCTTTGCAATAACTACAATCCACATAGTACTAGACATTCACTAATGCTCAATGCATCCCTCCGCATGTATACAAACATGACATTCAAGACTCTCTTCATAACCCCATATGCACTTTTAAACAAACACTCATAAAACATCTTTTCCATATCCTACAAACCTCTATCAAGAACAACTTCCATTTACTATTCTTAAGAAGACATACATAAAATTTCAACTACTCACACATAACATATAAAACTTTAACTAACCATGACGTGTATCAACGACTTGGCATCAATCCTACTTCACACTTATCGCCTTAGCTAAAATAAGCATACAAAAATCTTCCATTAACAAGAAATATTTACTCTCTCCCATCCAGACAACTATTCATCATCACTATCTTGACCTAAGAAAAGGTAATAAAAGGTTAGAACATAAGGGCCTGAAACATGAAGGGATACTGTGTATAGCTTGACACTCAACTAAGGCTTGAGGAATAAAATATTTAACATCATGAACTTATCAAAGAGGTTTGATCTGAGGACATACATGATATAAATCCAAATTTTGCTGATCGTTAAGAGTATTGCTTGAGTGCTTGAACTGAACATACTGTAAAGATTGAGTACATGGGTCATGAGCTGCATGACTTAAATTTGGAGTTCATCAAGTATGGAATGTGATTTCAAATGCTGAAAGAACTGGAGCTCCTTATTTTGGGAACTAGGAGGGTACATAATTCTATATCATATGCATGAACATAAACTATGATCATGGAACTGAAACATAAGGCATGTGTATGTATTAGGATAACTGGAAATAATGAAATAAAAATGGGTTGGGCATTATCCTCTCTTACGAGTTTTCTACACTACACAGGCATTTCAACAAGAATCTAGAAGTCTAAATTGGTTACTCCTTCTGTCATCTTCCCCTTAGACTTAAGCCATCACTCATAGTCTGCGAACTACTATATAAACTTAAATCTAAACTGCAATCACTTTATTCTAGAGTATGGGATAAAATTAATACACATAAAACTAAACTTACTATGAAAGACTATATCTTCACGTATAACACCCAATGCTAACACCTTTTTCCAAGATTCAACACTTAGATTTCTATATCCCCATAAGCCATTATATAACAATTTAAACACTCGCTA
Source organism: Capsicum chinense (assembly GCA_026120095.1). Taxonomy (NCBI): domain Eukaryota; kingdom Viridiplantae; phylum Streptophyta; class Magnoliopsida; order Solanales; family Solanaceae; genus Capsicum; species Capsicum chinense. Next base: position 101,242,719 of record JAPEIP010000011.1, on the reverse strand, counting down.
ACTTAGATTCTAATACTAAACATGGATATCTCTAAACCTTTGCTGAACTTTACTCATACTCTGCTAATATCATATCTCTAACTTACCACATCACCAAACTGTAACCCATAAGTTAACGGAAAAGAACACCATACACTACACAACCTCATTCAGAATTATAAATTAAAGGGGTACTACTAACCAAACAATACTTAATAAGTTTCAAAAATAATAAAGCCCCATATCACCTTGGGCACTCCTCTACATCATACCTGCAACATCATACTTCATTTCAAACAAATAAACTTAACCTCTTGTATACACTGTTCAAGCCTACTAAATCGCTCCCATACAACTAGCCACACTAACCAAGAAATTACTAGGTCCACCTTGCTAATAATCTACTATTCAAACTTAGTGTCTGGTGCTAGGAATGATTAACATCACATACTAATACAACTTGGAATCTATAGAATAAAGCATCAAGAAACACTAGTCCACTAGAGCTTCATAGCAACAATATTCAATCATAATCATATGGCCTATCTTATCATAATCCATTAATACATCATCCTTATACACATCATTGCTATTTACCCTTTTATACATCTAAATTACTTTCATAACTCTATAAATTTCCTAGGAAAGACTAAATTAATGATACTAAACCACCAAACACTTAATTAATATCCTATACTTTCAATCAAAACAATACCATCAATAACTCCTTCCGTACTTCAAGAAAACAACAATTCACCTTAACTAATAAATCCCTCTCTATCCCCCACCAAACTAACACATAAAAATATATCAGCATAATGCAAAATCTATAGCATGCATAAATTTATCTCTATACTTTTTATCAATCATCATGCTCACTCTTCTTTCCACTACTCTTCTATACCTATACTTCCAACTATAATAAGGTTGTACTATTCATAAATCATAACACAGAAGTTCATAATATCCCTTGAATGCACACTACACTTAACAGTCTAGATTCATACTATCTCCTCTGATGAGCATTATCTATGTTAAAAGGGTCAACGAGTAATCTAAATACATATCTAATTCTACATCAACTAAATAAATCATAAGAATGAGGACATAACTTTTAGATTGAGGGACTTATGACATACTAAAGAGCTCTTTTCAAACCCTTTGGGTGCATTCTGAAACTTCTTGCTTGCAAATTTGAGAGCATTATCAGGGGAGAAAATTGGAACTTGCTAATTATGTTATCTCAAGAATAATGTATAGATGGTGAAGTATAGATTAACATTACAAATTTTGAGGAGGGATCTAAAAGCACATCTGACTTAGGCTTAGCACACTATTTCCATGAACATGAATGAAGTTTTTCAAAACTCGGAACTTAAAAGCATTGATGAGATATTTTTAAGACTACATATAATCCCAAAACTATCTGTGGGGGTGTATAAGAAAGATCTATCTGTAAAGATTTTAGCTTGACTATTTCTGTTACCTTTAAAATAAGGTAGAGATGGTCTGAATAGAGCAAGATGAGAATCTGTATAAGTTTCTTGGAGAACCTTTCTATAGCACAATCTGAGACTTAAAAGAAGGGAAATATTTTTTAAATGCCCTGTAGCCTCTCGAAGAAAAGTATAGACATCTTCGTACCATTTTGCAAGACTCTACTAGACACGACTTCACAGGCACCCTAGGACACTTGAACTCTATGCTCTGATACCAAGTTTGTAACGCCCCAAAAATCTATCCCAAGATGTCACATGGTGCTTAGGACCACAAGTGATCCCAAGCTAACCCTTCTAATGGCATACTACTAAGCAACTAATTAGATATGAATGAGTGACAAAGTTTACTGTGTGGAAACATAGAGAAATACTGAAATCTATAAAACACGATACTGATATCACTTTTACATTCTAATAAAGTCTGAAGAGAGGGACTGAAATTACAATACTGACTTTAACTGACATCTATGAAGCCTCTACTATACTGACTATAAATATGTAGGAAGCTACTCCAACTATCACTAATCAATACCTATGAATAAGAAAAAACACAACATAAATAAATCCAACTGAAGTCCCCGAAGTAGGAGGACTCCTCACCTTGCTGGTAGGAATCTGTAACTGTCTGAGTTTGAATGTGCCCACTAATCTTGTACCTGCATTATGAGACAATGTAACACATAGACATATAAATGGATCATACTTTAAGGATGTACTGAGTATATAGGGGTGTATGCATTAAGTCAACAATAGCATTACTTCTTATAAAACTATGCATGCTGATGTAAATTACTCACATAGCTTGAATAAATCTGAAATGTAAATCTCATAAATCATGAATAATAAAACATGTAGAATAAATCTCGTGAGTCATTATACTTAGTTCTAAAATCTGTATTCTTCTCTTATTGTCAAATCTTGTAAGCAAAAAAGAATCTTAAGATAATAACTTTCAAAACTTATGCTTTTATCTTGAGGACAATACGTCTTCGGAAACTCAAGGACTTGGGAACTTTAGGACTATAAAGCTTCGAATACTTGGAGACTCTGGGAACTTAGGAGTTTATTCTAACCGACAGAAACCATGTGAGCTGACATGGAGTCCAACGTCTTGCCCATGTTGGGGAGAGCTGTTCTACCCTTGCCATTAGAATAGAACCTTTAACCCACTTGGGGTAAATTATAACCCTACGGTGGCTCATAGTTCTGGGGCTAAGACCTTGGAATCATATCCAACTTGTTGCTCAATACTACTCCCATACTTAGGCTCAGAACTTTTAGGAAATTCACCTTACTTAGTACAATAATGTATAGTGAAAACCAATTATGCTTTTCTTTACTTTAAATCATGAACTATATGAGTAATGTGGATCCCTTATCTTAGCTTAGGATCAAAAGATAAAATCTTGCTTAAAAATCATCTTTCTGAAATATCGAGACTGAAACTTATGGCTTACAACCCAAACTTGGAAATCATGTCAAATCACCATAGCTAGGACATATTTGAGGCCTTAATACACATCAAAGCTGATCATAAAACTACCAAATCACTAAAATTTATTTCTTATGAGTTTGAAGCATGGTTCTACTATCGGTTAGAATTCTTGGGGTATTACAATATATTTCCTGATTTAATGTCGCAACATGATGTGGGTATTATGACTACTAAGAATTCATCAAGATACCCAAAAGAGTACCATTCTAGGTCATCAACACAATCAATGACCGACACTACTCTCATTTCGGTCGACTACTTTGTTATTCTTCGGATATTGAATGTGACTTCTTCCTTGTTGACTCTAAACTTGAGTTCTCCTTTTTACATGTCAAGTATTGCTATCCCGTAGCCATAAACGGTCTTTCCAAAATTATGGTCATCTCAAAATCAACCTCATAATCAGAATCACAACGTCAGCTAGAAAGATGAGGTGATCTACTTTTACCATCACCTTATAGGTAATGAAAATAGGCTTCTTAATAGTACAATCGGCCATCAAAATTACATAGTAGTCGGCTCAAGGGGGCTCAAACCCAATTGTCTAAATATGGCCAGCGACATCACATTTATGCTGGACCCTAAGTCACAGAAAACTTTAACAATTTAGAAGGTCCCAATTGTACATGGAATTGTGAACACACTGGGATTGCCCTTTTTCTGAGCCAGTGATCTAGAAGTAACTGCACTACAATGGTGCAGTCCACCCATGTCCTTAAAACTTGCAGTACTCTTCTTGGTCACTAACCCTTTTATAAACCTGGCATACCCAGGTAACTCCTATGAAATTGGTAAGAATGAGATTTGCATCATCTATTGGTAACATTAAGAACACACCTGTCAGGTTCAACAATTAGATCATAGCACTAGTTATATCAAACTTCACAAATGGAGGTAGGATATGTAGAATAATGAACCTTTTCCTGCAGACTTGATATAGCACATATCTTCCTTATTCTTATATGGCAGTAAATACTTATAGGCTGGCAATACATGAGCTCAACCTTGTCTATTTATATCTCTTTTGAGGTCTGCTCAAATATCTCCATCTTGTATCTTCCTAGCTAGCCCCACCTGCTGAGCTAGCTGTCGCGCCTCCTTGTCTCGCCTCAAGTTTTCAACATATTCCAACAACTGTTTAGTCTATCTATTAGCAATATTCTGTGGACATCGGGTGGCGGAGAGGGTACATTATAGGGGTATCTAACCGCTACCGAAACACCATTATACACTCTACATAGTGTGTGTAAGATTCTCTATGGCTCTAGATAAATTGGGAGTAAGGGATTCCCTTGACTCCTGGTGTTAGGCACACACCGGTGTATACCCAACTAAGAATAAAACTAGAAACCCACAAACTTTAGAAACTACAATCTACTCAATACTGTAGTCCCTAATAACGGCGCCAAAATTTTAATCCATGCCCAAAATACACCACTAATTTGAGGATAAAGCGGTCGTAGTCAAGAATAGTAGCCTAACTAGGTTAGGGTCGTATCAATAGGTACTACAAGTATCGTATCTTTCTTTTGCTGAAATCAACGGGCAGGTACGGAAAGTAAATGAGGGGTATTGTAGTATCAAGTAGCCATAAGTGATATAATGCAGACATTGGTTGAAATTAATAGGAGATTAACACTAGAATTGTATTCTCCCTGGCATCTTAATTTTTTAAGTTCATCATGCTCAGCTGAACCAACCCAGTATCTTGCATGTAAAATTTAATAAGTCATGTATCATGAACTGTATTGTGGACTCATTGATGGATTTCACCCTTTACCTATTGAGTCTCAGGATGTCACATTACTAACCTTATCCCGGATCCACTTTAACTATTACCTTGTGGAGCTCAAGTTATTAGATGAAAGATAATCGTCTTAAGAAAATAATACTAGTAAGCTTATTTTGGCAATTAACTTCAAATTACTATTGCTATTATCTTTTCCTAGTCCCCACTCTCGTTTTGTAGTGAATAGGAATATCTAGGCGGGATCCTAACATTTAAAACTGCTAAGACAACGATTAATCTGAAGATAATAGAATACATGCATGGGTACTGGCTCAGATCATCCTTGTACTTCACCTACTTCATCAATTTGCTAGGGTTCCTACAACCATAGCTAAGGGTTTTAGCCACTCATTCTTGTGAAGCACCCAATGGAATTCATGATTAAAAGCATCAAACTAATATCACAATAATCAATGATCAAAACCCAAAGTTGGAAACTGGATTATCAACAAAAATCTCCAATACAAGAAATCCAAAGATCACAATATGTTAAAGCGTGTAATATAATATCAAAGTACGTACCCTCAGCTAGAATGTGTAATATAATATCAAAGTGCGTAACCTCAGCTAGAAAACACTTAAAGGGTATTTATAGTACATAAGGAAACCCTAAAATCAAAGATCAAACGAAAAAGAAAAAATGAAGTTGGTGGCCACTTACTTGAGTAACATATGGCCTCTATGTACTACATACGGTCCGCAAGTGGAACCAGGTAAGTGCTAGAAATTTTCCTTCAGCTTTTGCACTCTCTGGATCATGGATTCTGTCACTTACCTTAGCTACATACAGATCGTATGTGCTACATACAGACTGTAAGTGGCCTTTGTAAGTGATAGGATCTTTAAATTCTTGCATCTAAGCATCTGGACTTCAAGTTCTAGAACATGCTTTGGTCACATACATGCGATAAATGCCACATACTCTCGAAAATGACCAAGTAAGTAGCCAAAAACTTTATTTTCATCTTTTTCTTGAATTTAGCATCCAAAACCTAATTTCTTGCAAAACATACCCAAAATACAACATATCTAACAAAGAACCTAAGAATCATTCATATTTTTATAGCTTTAACCATCAAAAGTTCTATAAATTCATAGCATATCACATACCAATTACCTTTGAAGTCAATCACACAAGCTCTCAATATGTCTTCTAAAGTTCAGATAGTATGCTCGACCTGGATCTCTATCTAAGGGTGGAAAGTGGTACTAAGCTTTACTTTTGTACCAAGGTCCTTCTAGAATGATTATAAAAACTGAGAAGTAAACTGTGTACCTTAGTTTGAGATGATGGATAAGGAAATCTCATAGAGTCTCACTAACTCATAAACATATAACTTAGAATAATCTTCAGTTGTATCCAAGGTCTTAACTAGGAAGAAATAGACTGATTGGTCATTTGATCCACGATGACCCAAATCAATCATGTTGACACCTAGAGCGAGGAAGTCCCATAATAAAATCCATATTGATAACCTCCCACTTCTAAGTAGGGATTCATATATATTGAAGCATACCTCGTGGTCTTTGATGCACAAATTTCACTTGCTAACAATTAGGAGACTAAGCCACAAACTCTGCTATGCCTTTTTTCATACCATTCCACTAGTAGGCTTCTTGCAGATTGTGGTACATCTTGGAGGACTAAGGTGGATCAAATACTTGGAACTATGAGCCTCCACTAATATCTGTCCTCTCAACCCATCATCATTTGGAACATATAAACAACCCTGCTAATGATGAATACTATCTTCTCCTTGGGAGAAAACCTCCACCTTTTGCTGATGAGTTGCATCCATTAAATAACTTAGTATAAGGTCATTACATTGTTTCTCCTTCATATCTACAACAACAGATGTCTCTGAACCATTTTGAAACATCAATCCACTATTATCTGTATCACTTAATCAAACTCCTAATTAAGCTAATCTATGCAACATTCTATCCAACTCCTTTTTCATTTTTGAAACATGGGCTACCCATTACATGAACGCTATACTCAAAGTATCAGCCAACAAATTTGCTTAGCTCAAATGGTAGAACATATTCATGTCATAGTATTTTAATAACTCAAACCACCTTATATGATGAAGATTTATCTTCTTCTAGATAAACATATATTGGAGACTTTTATGGTCTGTAAATACATCAATATGCACTCCGTATAAATAATGTCTCCAAATTTTCAATGCAAGCACAACTGCTTCTAATTCCAAATCGTGAGTCGGATAATTCTTCTTATGATCCTTGAGTTATATGGAGGCATAAGCTATTACTCTTTTATTTTTGCATCAAAGCATATCCTAACCCAACTCCGGAGGCATCACAATACATCATAAATCCATCTAACCCATATGGAAAATCTAGTACTGATTCTAAAGTCAATCTATCTCTCAACTCTTAAAAACTTTTATGACATTTGTCTGACTATTGGAACTTCACCTTCTTTTATTTCAAGTTGGTCAATGGTGCAACTATTAAGGAAAAATCCTTATAAAATATCCTGTAATATCTAGCCAAGCTCAGAAAACTCCTAAAGTTAGATAGAGTAATGGGCTTAGGCCAATGGTTTGCTGTATTTATTTTTTAAGAGACTATATGAATAGCTTCACCTGAAATCACATGCTATAAAAAGGTGAACTCTAATAAAAATTTGCACTTAATAAATTTGACAAACAACTAGCGATCCTTGAGGGTTCAAAACACTATTCTCAAATAGTATGCATGCTCCTTCTCAGTCTGAGTATAAACAAGTATGTCATCTATAAAGACATTTATGAACGTGTCTAAATACTACTTAAAAACCCTGTTCATTAAGTCCATAAAAGCCACAGAAGTATTTATTAGTCTAAAATACATAACTACAAACTCAAAGTGACCATACCGAGTTCTAATAACAATCTTTAAAATGTCACATTCTTTGATCTTCAACTGATGATATCTTGACCTAAGATCAATTTTTGACAATCAGCGGGAACCCTAAAGATGGTCAAATAAGTCATCAATTTTAGGTATAGGGTACTTATTCTTGATGATGACCATATTTAACTATCTGTGGTCTATATACATTCTAAGGTTACCATTATTTTTTTTGCACAAATAACACTGGTGATCCCCACAGAGAGACACTTGGTTTGATAATCCCTTATCTAAGAGGTCCTTAAGCTATTCTTTCAACTCCTTAAGTTCTATCAAAGCCATTTGATAAGGAGGAATGGATCCTCTGGAAAGACTTTGAGAAACTTATTGACTATATAAACTGACTGGAAGGTTGGTGTTTCAGACTTAGTATCTTTAAGTTGGTATAGCTAATAGATATACCCTTTAGAGATTAGCTTTTGGGCCTTAAGATAGAAAATAAAATGACTTTTGGGTACCACTGGACTACCCTACTACACAAGGACTAACTAATTAGGAAACTAAAATTTTACCACTCGAGTACAACAATCAACCAAGGCATATCATAAATTGAGCCAAACCATATGAAGAATGACATCAAAATCTATCATCTTTAGTTCTCTTAAATATGCTAAACTAACTTTTTAAAGGACTGTTTTGTAAACTCGTCTAGTAATAATTGACTTACCAATGAATGTGGAAACTTACAAGGATCAGAACGATTTTTGGGAATTATATCAAAATTCATACCAATAAGTGGGGTCACATAGGATAGGTTTGACCCTAGATCTAACAACACATAAGCATTAAGTAAAAGACATGAAACATATCAGTAACCATATCTAGGGAGCTCTGATGCTCTTGGAAAGAATACGAAGCATAAAACTAGTTCTGACACTGGCCACCACTATTACTGGATGATGTACCCTGCTGTAGACCTGGGCAGCCTGACTGAGCTGCTAAAGTAGTAGATTGATCCTAACGAAAAGTATCTATATTTTCCTTAGTCAATGGGCAATCTTAAAGCCTATGAAATAGATTACCAGAACCATAACAACCATTTCTACCCATCATGCACTCGCCTAAATGATTTTCACCACATATTTTGCATGTTAGATTAGTCCATTCCTTAGAAATGCTACCCTGAGATTTAGTGGCTGGTATCCTACACCACTATTCTTTCTCAGTCTTATGTATAGAAGCAATGGTTGAAGATGGTGTGAGAGAATCGAACAACTTTGAAACTGATAATGATTCCCCCCTCCTTATTTTTGCTGACCTTACTTAAATTGCCCGATCCTAGCCTTTTAGGTCTCCTTTTCCTGCTTCTTTAATTTCACAGCCTCAATCTACTAAACTTGAATCTTCTATTGAGCAATATACATATCCCTAATTATATCTATTCCTATGACATGCATAATATGAGTGATCTTCTGCCCTTATCAATAAAAAACCGCCGATCCTTATTCATTTTATAACCAAAGAACTCTGGTGGGTACATTCTCATAAAATCTCTAACTCTGGCTGTAGCTAAGTTACCATTCTACTAAATTAGGAAATTTTTTGGTTGACTTCCTTGAGCATTCATATCCTAAGCTAACACTTAAAAGCCTACTAAAAAATTGGCATGAGAGATATTTTTAACTAAAGGATTTATAGGTGGTGGTGGGGCTAGCTGGTCCCGATTCCTATGGATGGAAGCTCTACAAGGAGGCATTATCTGTCATGTAAAAGCACAAGTTAAAGAATATAAAGGATATTTGAAAGCATGATAAAGATCATAAAAGATTATTCCTAATAACGTCCCATAGCCTTTCGCTCATAAGTGTGATACACTTTACACCTATGATTAAGACTATACATAACATGGCTTATTAGACTCCCTAGGACTCTTAAAACCTTAGTCTTTGATACCAAGCTTATAATACCTCAAAACATCCCCTTTGACATCACACGATGCTTAGGACTACAAGTAGACCGAAAGCTAACCATGACATGTTCTTAGCACTAAATTATAACAAATTTATTTGAAACGTGAGCAAAAATTTTAATCTAATAACCTAAATTCAATTGGATAAAAAATATCAAATAAGCAATATGAACTAAATATCAGTTTGAACACATGAATATCTAAAAACAACTGATAAGTCTTGACAAGCCTCTAAACATACTGAAAAAGCCACTGGGATAGACCCCAGCTGACCTAAAAGAAAAATATAAAGTTTGAACATAATCATAGTTGAACTTCTGGAAGTAAACATAATCTAGGTCCTCAGAAATTAAGGACTCACCAATTAATAAAATGTAGGAAGTGGTGATCATGGCTAATCATGCTACTGAGGATGAACACCAAAACCTATATTATGAAATAATGTAGCCACACAGACGTATATATGGTATGTACTTTTAAAGTGTACTAAGTATATGAAGGTTAATTTAATAAGTAAAATTGATATAATTACAAGCTTAAAACATGCATGCTAAGTGTAGATAGACTTACCATGTTCAAGAATTAAACTAAAATACTATAAAGCATAATTCGTAAATCATAATCTAGTAAACCTTGTGAGTTGTTACACTTAGTTTCTTAAGATAATATATCTATGGAAGATTCTTACAACTGATATAAACTATGTGAGAAACATGGAGTCCAATATTTGACCCATGTTGAGGAGAGTTGCTCTATACCTTGTAATTTATATAGAACCATGACTGGAGTGATCAATAAGCTGAGGCTAATTAGGTAAAGGAGACACTAAATGGCGAGAAAACCTTTAACCTATAGTGGTATGTAATTTTTGGGAATTTTGGTGGACTAAACCCGCACACCCTTAGTGCTAAATCCTACTCCAAAAATATATTAGTGCTTATAATATATGAAATCCAGCGTAAAGTAAGCATATCGGTCTATAAGTATAAAAATCAATCACGCTTCTATTTATAAATCATGTTCATAAGTAAATATGCTAATATCATGATCATAAGATCGACACTGAAATCATAATCATGTTGTAATAGTCTATAATCTAAAATAGTAAGTTTGAATTATTTGTAAACTGATTAAATAATGCTAAATCTTATACATTTACCAATTTGTTGTGTTTCATGTCAAGAACACTAAAATTCACTTCATGAGACCAACTATACCAGTAAAAATATGAGTGAACCATGAATCTTCTTAATAATTATAATTTAATTCATAAGAGAGCAACATAATTTCAAAAATATGTAAAGTGTGCATGAACCCTAATTATCAAATTCATAAATTTGTATGAATCCTAAACTTTTGGGCATAAGGATGAAATTAAATCCTTGTTCAAACCCCACATACTTGAAATTACCAATTCTTTTAAAAGAAACTCTGAATTTGGGGCCCTAGATACTGAATTTTGAGAGAAACCCTTCCATTGGTGTTCTTGAGATCTTAGGAGGAGATTTAACAATGAATTTATGTTATCGGGTAAGGGAAAATATTTTAGTATTAGTTCTAGAATCATGTACAACATAAATGTCAAAATTACCATTAAAAATTGAAGGAAAAATAGAATTTGGTGTCATTGCAACCACTAGCATAACATGCCTTTATCGCACCATAACATTGGGATGACACTCTTTTATAGCAGTGACCAGATGGTATGACATACTCTTATCATGTCGAACAACTAATTTTCAAGTGTGGGTGGGCCTTGCCTCCGTGGCTTGACCATGGAACGATCGAAATATAAATCATTACTTTTTTGGAGTTAGGTTAAGCTCTAAAACTCTTTCTAAAAATTTTAAAACACTTTCTAATGGTCCTTCTAACATTTTTAATCATCCATCAACTTTAAAATTGCATTAAAACCCATAAGAGCTATCAAATTAAAATCATCAAATTTATGGGGCATAATAACTCACTTTAAAACCCTCAATCATACTACCAACCAAAATAACCCTGATCTCATCTTGTTTGGCATTTCCTCCTGTACGCATTAGTCACATCCTGACACTACCCACCAAAACTTAGCTTCAAAGTTCAATGAGGTCTTGTCCATCCTTTCCTTTTTATTTTTCAACACTGAGGGCTCACCACTCCCTATTAATATTTTTTCTAACTAGGGTCACTACATAGATGTTGACATTATCTGGTGTTCATATTCTTGAGTGATAGTTGGGCGATCATAAAGTTAGCCCAGAAGAATCCAATTGATTATGAAGATATCCACTGAAACCTTACGAACCAAGAGCCTAACCAATAATCTTGTATCAAAACCTTTTGTCCTTTCTTATATTATTTTCAAAGATTTTCAAGTAGTTCGCTTAGAATTGACAAACCATGGCAGGTTAGTTATTTCCAAGTAGTGTGCTCATCCAACTTAAACTATGCTTATTGAACCGTCACTCAATGTTTTGGTACTCGAATAATTCTATTATGATGATTTGAACCTCTTCAGTAAATGGTCTCTTTAAAGTTTTTGTCATCATAAAAAACATATCATCTTGGTAATGTTTTTCTTTCCCCTCAATTTTCCAACAAATAAATTCTCTAACCTGGGGCCTTGGTTTTGATCACTTTACCCCCACCTATTCAGGTTTATTTTTAGACATTTAGTGGTCTCAGTACCACTATCTTTATTTGGGTTTTAGTTTGAGATATCATTGCTCTCTTCACTATTATTAGACTTCTCTCTTGAGGACTCACCCTCCTTATCAGATTGGGAGACCCGAGTGTGGTTCTTTGTGGTTTGCCTTATGTTTCAATATATTTGACCATATTTTTTGGTTTATCTCATTGTTTCAGGGTTAAAAAAATCTATCATGCCTCTTTCTAGCTCCACCACATGATGTGGGAAGTTTTTGAGTCATGGTACATGTGGAGGGAGTTTCACAAGACAAAAAATTATAGTAAAATACTTAATATTGAAAATTATTTGTACTTGATGGTATGAGGTGATAGTTCATCAAAATTGTGAAGGTTTACTAACCCTAGCCTCTAGTAATTTCTAGTGTGTTACTAACTATGTAACAACTCAACCTAATGGTTTATCATAGACCTAATGGATCATCAAATAAACCATCAGTTTGAGACAAAATCATCAATTATTTTTTATTATGACAGATTGCCTTGGTGGTTCGTCACCCTTATGATATTTCGTCACTTGCTCCTCCAGGGTGATACAATCAACATTGTTTTCTTCATTGGTATTTTTTCAAACAGTTTTAAGGCAACTCATTTTCGGCCATGATTATTCTTTTGAATTTTCTTTCCTTAAAACAAATTCAACTCGCTAGTGATTATTTTTTTGCTATTTGGTTTACTCACATTCGCCTTTTGGGTTGCTCCACAAATCAACTTTGAGCCCAACATAACCTTCTTCGAATTTAAATAATTTCCTAGTGGTACATATAAACAACTTCTATTATTCTTGCTTTTCCATTTTCCTTGGTCATGATCTTTGTAGCCAGCCTTATCATAATAGTTGTCCCTCTGATAGTTCCAACCTTGGTTTTATTGGATTTACTCAAAACCCCATATGGTTATTCAGATAGTTCACCTGTTCTTTAGAATCTGACTTAATTTTCTTTTCCTTTGAACTAACAACCTTCACCTTCTCAGCACCACCCATCAACAAGTGCTTAGTCAGCAAATCCATTTGAGTTTTTATGTGAGCCATGTCTTGGCACATTTTTCTTCCTTTAGGTGTTGCTCGGTCAACATACCTATAACATAAGTGTTTCTTGCTACCTTAGAATCCCTGGTATGCCAATCTATTAGTATTAATCAGTTTCTTAAAAATCATAATTTCTTCTGTGAAAGTCAAAACTATGAAAGCTCCACCTGTCGCATTATCCACCGTTGAGTGGTTTTATTTAGAGACCTACAAAAAGTCTTTATCATGTGTTCATCTGTCAGCTTATGATTAGGATATTAGGTCAACTTATTTTTGAACCACAAACACACTCATGCAACGTAAAGTTATTGATCGCGTCCCTCAATTATAACATCCTGGAAAATGGAAGAATCTTTATAGAAAAGCTCATTTTAGTTTTCTCTAGTTTGTTATAGAATAGAGCGCCAGTTCTACAACCACAACGTTGCCTTCCCAAATAAAGACAGCAAAAGAAACCTCAACCAAATTGCAGTCACACCTCTTTTTAGGTCAAAGGATTTTTCCAACTAAAGTAATGATATTGAATATGAATTTATTTTTTTACAGCGTCGCCATGTGGAATTGAGTTATGGTGTTTCAAGTTACCCTATTGGATCCTTAATCAAAAGAAATTTGACTTTTTTGTTATTGGACTACAAAAACAAAAGACTAGGTAAGAAATTTTGTTTATCGAGGTGGAAATATTAGGCACCGCCCGCATCCTGTGGGTCTAGCACGATCACTTTTATCAACTTTCACTTCACTTAAACAAATGATGATACGTTAAGGGACAATGATTTGTTTATTTTTAATGTTGAATTCTTATTGATCTCGACTTAGATGCCTAACTACATTTTAAGTCTTGACATACACCAACTTAGAGGCATAACTACCTTCTTCGCTTAAATTCACCGCAACTACTAATCTATATCTATGCGTCTTGATTTAAATTAATTTTTTAAGTCAATCTTTGCCAAGGTGTATAACTACATCCTTGAATTTTATATTTTGTTATTAAGCATATTGATAAAGATGCATAATCGTATTCTTATCTGAACCATGTATTTTTAATGTGCCTAAAGCTCATCTAGTGTTAAAGGAATTTGTTTGTATCTTTTAAATTTGAGATAGCTTATTTTATACTTTTTCACTCCTTCCTCGGGTTTTGAAGAGAATTCACAACTAAATCATATTACTATGCGTGCTTAAAATTAATCTCTTGACTCATTAACCCCCACTTTCGAAAAAAGTGATTTGAGGTAGTAGTAGTAGTAATAATAATACTAATAACAATTGATAATAATAATAAAAGAATTTGAAAAATAGATAAAAAATAAGTATATTTCTTGAATTCAAGATCTTAAAATGGTGTCGTAACTTGAAAAACATTAAACCAATTATTTTCCATGAACAACAAACATTAAATAAAGCCATGTTCATTTAATTATTAAACTTTAACCCAAGATTATATAAAAGAACTTCCTCACAAAAATACCCCAATCTTAATTCCTTAATAGTGGCACAATATTTAAATTAAAATTGAAATGAGAAAAAAAGGAAATAAAATACTAAAATATATCATCTAATAGATCACAAATACCACCTCAATCATTCAACTAAAACTATTCATCAGTTCTAATCACCCTAATGTGCCTATATCAACACATAAATTTTGCACATAATTAACTTAAATAAGGAACAATCACTTTCGAACAACAGTTACACTAACATTCTGAATAACATTGATAATAATTAGAAAATGATAGACATTAAAATATACAAGTCATCAACTATTAGAATAATTTTGTCAAAGCTTTCATATATATCAAAGGAAAATATAATAGGTACAAGAAAGGTGGAGAGAACCTATTGGAAATAAAAAAGAGTGCAACAAGATTCCTTTAGATGCCAAAATAAGAAAGAACAATGAAAGAAATGCCACACTGAAGCTCAAGCAGAACTCAAATTTCAACTTACGAACCTTAAAAATACTCTATTTTTTTCTTTCTTTTTTTTCTAGTGTCTATCTAATGCCTTTTATCTATCTTGAATCTTCCTCCTCGACTTTTGTTTTTACCTTCTTGTTTTGTTTGTTGTTTCTTATTGCTCTATCTATTTTTCTTATGTGTTTTCTCTCTTTTCCTTACTCTATCTTTTTATTTTCTTCTAAGTGTTTTATACACCCTTTTATGTCTTTGTAACAATCCAAAATATCATTATGCAAAAATAGAAGGTAAACTTGACACCTAAACTTCCTTTGGTTAACTTTTGAGAATTTAGGGCTAGTCTAGGATTGACTTATAATTAAGGAGGTAGTGATTGAATGAAATCTGACATTAAGGTTGTTTGTACTGGAAAGATTCAGAGTGATAATTAGATAGCCAATTTTTATGCTTAAAATTTAAAGGTTCTACTTGTATGATATTTATTCTGAGAACTTTATTGATCACCGTTGTCTTCAGTACATTATGCCCTAGAGAAAACTTAATTCAAGCCAACATTGATCGATTGAGTTGTTGAAAGACTATGATATTTATATTCTATACCATCTGAGAAAGGCAAATTTGGTAACTAACACCTTAAGTCGGAAGGCAGTGAGTATAGGTAGCTTGACCATTGTTTCAATTTCTTAGCAATCGTTGGCTTAGGACATCTAGTACTTAGACTACATAATGGTTCCACTTGATAATTCTAACCCTAGGTGGATTCTTAATAGTGTTAAGGCTAGATCAACCTAGTTGGAGAAGATTTGGGGTCTTCACTTTGAGGATAACAAACTTTGTATAATTCAAGATCAGGTGTTGAGTGGTGAGACCAAGAGAGTTACCGTAGATTTTGAGGGTATTTTGAGATTTGACAATTGTATTTGTGTTCTAAGAGTTGGAGATTTAATTCAGTTGATACATCAAGAGAGGTTATAGCATCTATCATGGAGGGGTTGGTTCATGATATTGCAATTTATGGTGTGTATTATAAATTAAAGCAAATTAAGGAGAGGTGCTAAGTTCCTTCTTTGTACCGCTCCAGGAGATAAAGTAACCACTACAACTATACTGTTACGTTGATAACAAGAACCATAACAACGACCTTTATGAAAAATGATGCAAACTACTAGAACTAAACTTTAACTATTGCAAAGGTTATTATCCACTGTAATGGTAACATATAATAATATTTTAGTTTTTAAAAGCTCAAAAATATTTTCATTCCCTACTTTTTTGAAAAATAGTATAGAACTTTAGGTGTAATGACCCTTTTGGTCATTTCATATGTTACATACATTTATTGTTGCTAGTGCATTACTAATACTTCCCAGGGTCATTTATGACTTACTAGGACTGACAGTTTGGTTATTGGGTAATTCTTTTGTTTTTTAGAGCCAGTTCTCTATTTAAAAGCCTTTGAAGTTAAGAAAGGGGTCTCAGGACTAAACCTTAGGTAAAAAACCTTGCATGCCATTACTTATAGTATCAACAGCTCTGGAATATCGATGCTAGGCTAGGGGTCCCTTAGTCTAGGTCTCAAGACTTCTGGACTTAGTTTGGGCAATGGGGTGGAATTTGACAAAAATGGCCCCTTGGGGAATTGGCCCCACTTTTTATTGAAATGACCTCAGATGAAATTTTTATGGTGACGTTCAGTTTAGAATGCCAAATTTTGTAGTGTAGCATACTTCATTTGCATTCATGGGATTCCAAATAAATCTCGAGGGCTCGATCGAGATTTTTGTAGCTTGGTGAAATTGTTGGTGCATTAGCACCTAATGTAGGCACAATTACTTTATTGAGACCGCGATGAGGACCCCCACAATTGTGGGGTACCATGATTTTAGTCATAGCGATTGTGATTGTTGAAGTCTTATGACAGGGATAAATGAGGTCATGGGGCTGGGTTATCTTATTTATGAAGGAGGTCGTGGGGCTGGGCTAGCTTGTTCATTGCGACTTCGTGGTAAGGCCACTGCGATTGCTATGGTCCTATTAGTGAGGTGTCGTGACCACAACCAGAGGACCTTGTGACCACTATGAGGAAACTCATGACAGTATATATATCATCTTCATCATTTTTCTCTCATATTTTTCTAATTAAAAAAATAATTAGAGACCTATTAAGCTTGAATTCAAAAGGAGATCACACTATTGAGCTAGTTTAAACTGGGGAGCTTGTTTGTAGGTCCCATATCATCAATAATTCTTAAGTTTCCCTATTAATTTCATGTAATTCTCTATTTTAAATATTTATTTTGGGTTTGTATTTGGGACTGATTGGGGGTCTTTTAAGCTCGGATTTAGATGGAGGTCATATGGCATTTGATCCTTGAACTGCGTGGGATGCTGTGATTATTTTAATTTTGCAATTCTATAAGTGGGCCCCACATAGGATCTTTAGTCTAATTTCTGACTCAAAAGCATTTATATGTAGTATGTGTATTGTTTTTCTTATTTTGATGTATGAATAATTATTTTGATAGTGTGGCAACTATTGAAGGCCTCTTGAAATGGAAAAGCTCTAGTTTAGAGGATTTGGTGAGTGTTCGGGGGTATCCAGGTAAGATAGGCTTATCCTATCTTTAGATTGAGATTAATGTAACACCCTAGATTTAGGTCCTTAGAAAATTCCTTGATTTTTGAACTCACCGCTCAAACTATGACTCACCTTATGAGTTCTAAGGTGTCTATATGGGTCGTAGGACCCCAAATCATAGGGTGACCAGTGAGGTTGCCTAATGTATTTATTTTAAGTACGACTAGACTCAATGATTCTTAAAAACTCTAAACGAGTCATAAAGTGCTTTTCGTAGCCTAACCAGTATGGTGTCCAAACGTTTTTGTTTTGGAAATGACTAAACCATACGAGTCTTAAGGTCTAAGTACGAGTTCTAGGGTACGTGTAACACCCCACATTTTTAGGCTATACTTAGAGCCATCGTTCCTACATGTATAAACCCAAATCCCATAACTTATATTTGATTACATGTGTCATGATCATTATCCTAGTGTTAAGAGTGCTTGTGAGGTGAAAAATGTTTATAGGAAACACTTAAAAACAAAGTTAAGCTAAGAGCCTTTGATTAGAACAAATTTTGGTCTTTGATGTTACAAGGGTCAACTTTGAACGTGTATAATTCTTTGAATATGTGGAATTTTTCAGATCTAGACCCACCTACTTATAGATAATTGAATTAGCTTTCCAACAATACCCATTTTGCCTTAATTCGATATCCGACCAAAAAGTTATGACAATTTTTGTGAGAAAAAGTAAGGGTCCATGATAGGTCCGTGCCATGAGGGATATTCCCCTAGAATAGGGGTCGCGCCATGAGGGCTATTCCCATGGAAAAAGGGGCCAAGGGGTAATTTGGTCCTTTACCCTCAACTGCAGTCATCCAAAACATGAATTATAGCACTCAAAAGGGAATTATTTGCCCATTATCCTTAAAATTACTCATGTATAAACCCTCTCCCTTTCCAAGAATGAGTAATTCAAGCCTCTCTTCCCAAGAACAAGAAATTCAACTTTCTCTCCAGGAATTCAAGTATCCAAGCTCCAAGTCTAAATTTTTCTTCACAGATTCGAGTAATTGAGGTATATGGGGTATTCATCAATGGGTTACTGTAGCTCCCAAGTGCACACTCAAGTGTATATGGTCTCACCAAGTAGGAAAGTATCCCTTTAGAAGCCAAGTATTGATCCCATATGGACTAGTATTAAGCAACTATCAAATTTTAGTTCACAATTGATATTAAATTGATCTGAAAGTAACCAAAATAGTTCATAGTT
Source organism: Capsicum chinense (assembly GCA_026120095.1). Classification (NCBI taxonomy): domain Eukaryota; kingdom Viridiplantae; phylum Streptophyta; class Magnoliopsida; order Solanales; family Solanaceae; genus Capsicum; species Capsicum chinense. The sequence goes on along the minus strand of JAPEIP010000011.1, from coordinate 101,223,648 downwards.
TGTAAATTTGAAATTAAAGTAAGAAATTCAATAAAGTAAGAGCTTGGACAATCAATAAAGAGAAACCTAGGGTTAAATATCTGCGAATATTCATACTAAGCTATTGAACTTCATTGGTTAGATTACTTATCTTCGTTGTTGATTCACAGGGTTTATAGTATGATCATGATATCTCGATCCTCTAATCTTATGCCTAACCGGACATTACAATTACATCATTGAGTGGGGATGTAATAATCCATTTAGATGCATTAAGATGTCACCCTAAAAGTGAACCAAACAAGGCTTCTAGGTATATCCATATCCTAGAAGCTAATTCAAATCCCTTATTTTAAAAAAGAATAAGAACCTTACTCTATTTATCCCCATGTTCTATCCTGTTATTCCCCCTCCCGAGTTCACAAAGTGAAAATGGATGTATTATAAGGGTCGCGAATACTTAAAATAGTTATAGAAATCAAAACCAAATCAATTCAAGCAATAGTAATCATGTTCTTGGCCTTAACCCCAGAAAGGGGATTTTAGCCACTCATGGACATAGTCACAATAACCATAGATGAATACAAGATAAAATTCATAAATAAACTAAATTAAAGAAATAAAAACCCTATTTTAAGTGTTTTCCATCCCCTCTCCTAGTTCCAAAGTTGTCCAAGGTGTTTAGCAATGTGTTTAAGAGTCCGATTTGTAGGAACAAAATATTGGCCGTGTGGGAGTAGGGGTTGTGCCATCCATTCCATTCCCTGTAAATGGGGATTACTTTGAAATGGTCATTTCATGGGAGTAGGAGTCACTCCATGTTAGTTATTTCATGTTATTTGGGGCCGCAATGCCCCTCTATCGCGAGGGCACACTGGAAAATCCATCTTGACTCCTAAACTCGTATTGTGCATTTTCCCTTCCATCCCAAGACTTTTGGGGTTGTTCATAGTCAACTAAAAATAATACTATAGCATCACAATCCAAGGATTAGAGATCAAAACAACAAAGAATCCATAACGGTGAACTAGAAACTTAAGCTAAGAACCAGTTTCGTCCATTTAATCTTTAACTTAGTGTTTTGACTCTTGGCTTGATTCAATTAAACTTTGAAAACTATAAACAAGTAATTACACACATAATTAAACAATAATAACCTTAGGAACTCATTATACACATTAGAATCCATCGCGAGCAACTAGTCAAGCACCTAGCTCAAGCTAGTAACTCTCATTTTCTCATTTGAACTCTAAGTGACCAAATTGAGTACAAACTTGTGTGAAAGACACCACGAAAATTATAATTAAACACTTAAACACTTAGATGCTCAATTATATAATTATTAACATATTAAACACTCTAGTAGTCCTCAAAAATGGCTAAATAAGCTTGGATAACAAGACTAAGGTGCATAAATCCACCTAAGATTAATGACACCACCCAATACTTAAAGCCTTGTTCATCCGCGAACAACTCCTTACTCTAATAATCATAAGAAGAGGAAACTCTACACTTCTACTATGAGCAAGACACTTAATCTTGTACTATACTAACTGCACAAAATGCAAATTCCTACACTAAGCATGTTACAAACACAATTGCAAGTTCAAGAATATTACTCTAAAATATCCTAGACTCAAGAATTGACTCACCAAGTTAGAAAAATAATGCATATTTCCCCATAAAATACATCATACAAATCACCTAGCTATCATTATATATGTGCCCTCACGGCAAGAGAGTTACCCATAAACACTCACATAGATGCAATTTATAATAGAATGGGTATAAAAATCAAATTACACTCACTCTCACAAAGAGTTCAAAAGTTACACAAGATGAACCATAGGATTTCCCTTAGTGTAGTATTCCACTAATATCAGAATAATGAAGCTTAGGACAAATAGGTCATCAAGGGTTTTAATGTAAGCTAAGGGACTGGTAGGAACTATTTTCACTAAAAATAGTTACTATCTTCCCTAAGCACTTTAATACATCACACTTTTCATTCAATTAACTTCTAATAACCCATTTACACCATTTTATTTACCAATATCTTTTGTTTTGCCCCATCTCATTAAGCTTATTCATATACATTATGGAAAGGAGTATTTTCTATTCATTCATGATTCAATTTTACCTTTCTTCATACCCACTTTACATTACACACCCTGATTATAGCCACCCTCAACTTAAAAGATTTTTTGTTAGTTGAGGTGCACAATGTCCAAGGAGGACCAGGGCTAAAACAGGTTCATTGTAACACAACTGGGCTAAAAATAGGAATTTTTAGCACCAGTTTCTCTAACTCCTACCATAACACATCAATTGCACACACCAATAGCTATCACTTTAGGGCTTCACTTTCACCTTTCTCCTACTTAAATTTCAAACTCCTTAAATCAATTAATCTTATACTAAATCTCTTAGGATCTTTAGATTAAATTAAGGTCAATCAAACAAGGGGATATATGCTACAAATGAGGCTACCAAAGAATAAGATAAAGGATTAATGGGTTTAACTAGGATTATGCACAATGGTAGGTCTGAAAAAGGGTAAAAATATGGCTATCAAACAAATGCTTATATCATCTTCTAAACCCATACTCTTTATTTCTCTTTGCATACACACCAGCCAAGTTCTAGCATCAAATCCAACAAGGAAAACACAAATACCTCACACATACAAGGTACATGCTCAACTCAATTACAATCATCATAGACTCTCAACCAAAAAATCACACGAATTCAACATTGAGCCAACAAGTACAAGAGTCACAATCATGAGCCTAGGAATCTCAAAAGTAGTAATTAACATAGTCAACATGCTTTTTAAAACCAAAACACTTGCATCATACAGTCAAATACAACACTAACAAAAATATCCCATTTATTCCTAACAAAAATTTCTTTTTTAAAATTACTCCTAAAAATGGTAATTTCCCCACCCCATATTTTAAAATCTACTTTGTCCCAAAGTATACTTAAGATTAGAGATAGAAATAATCCTTGAGGCCTGTAGGCCTAGCTAGTAGCATCATTATACATTAAGAGGGTCTTGGGCCCCCACGTTTAGTCTTTGCCATGCTCCTTAGCTCAGGTTTTTCGATACTCAAACTTCCCATCAACTCGTGACAACAAAAACAAAAACTAGTGAAATAAAAACTAAAATACTAAAATTAAAATTTACCTTAATTTGGATTGCCTCCCAAGAAATGCCAAATTTAGTTTTGTAACACAACCTAATCTTCGTATCATCTATTTTCCTTTATCCTCTTCCTCCTACTTGGAGGACATCTTCTTATTTGTTTCTAACCTCTTGAGTGTGAACTCTCAGGGTTAATAAATTTCTCAACAATAGACTTTTTAGGCATATCAATCTATATTATTTTGGGCTGGGGTGGTTGTGGCTTAGATAACTCAATGAGGAAGTCTAAAGTGATCTTTAGTGGACTAAACTCCACCACCCTAGACTCATCCCCTTTAATAACTATAATCATGCACAAATCTTTGTAGTGGGATAGTGTGTAGAGTGGTTTATACACTTTGAAACCACCTCTTCATTATCTAGCCTCATTGTGAGCGTGCTCTCTCTTACATCTATCAATGCTCCTCCCGTCGCCAAAAATGAATGTCCCAAGATGACTGGCACTCTTTTGTCTACTTAAAATCTAAAACAATAAAATCAACAGTAATAATAAACTTACCAGAATTAATGAAAATATCCACTATGATTTCTTCAGGATAGGCTATGGTCCGGTCTGCCAATTAGAGTATCACATAGATCAATCTCGGCTTCCCCAAACCCAACGAATTAAACAAGGAGAGAGGCATCAAGTTATACTTTCCCCCAAATCACTAAGTGCGTAACTACCTCACTATTTCTAATTTGAATGGGGAGAGTAAATCTACCAGGATCTTTGAGCTTTTTGGGCATCTTCTGTATCATTACAGAACTACACTCCCCAGTAAGTGCTACTGTCTTAACCTCCTATAGCTTAACTTTGTTAGTGACCACGTCTTTCAAGTACTTAGAATTCTTGGACATTACCTTCAAAATATCTAAAAGAGGAAGATTAATGTAAAGATATTTGAACTTATCAGAGACCTTTTTGAAGCACGTATCCTCCTTTGCTTTTATAAGCCTCTGTGGGGAAGCTGGTGGTGGTATTTCCTTTAGCTATTCAATAACTTTCGTTTTTGAGTACTCAGACTTTCTCAAATTTTTAGAAACTTTGTCATCTACCTGTTGAGGAACCAACTCCTCATCTATCTCCTTAGTTGTCTTTGAAGGTTATTCATTAAGCTCTTTACCATTTCTCAAAGTGATTGCCATTACTTATTTAGGAGATTAAATATCACTTGGAAAACCACCTTGAGGCCTGTCATTTTGTGCCTGCTGCATTTTTCTAACCTACATCTCTAATTTCTTTATATCCACCTATTGGCTTTTTATATTTACTACCAACTGTGATTGAGAAGCTAGAGTTGGTTTCACCATCTCTTTTATATTATTTATTTTAATCGTGGCCTGATTCTCTTGAAATTACTGCTACTGAAACTGCTGCTGTTGGTTGTTGCATGATGGAATTAGTGGCTGAGTCTGCCACTTTTAGTTGTAAGTGTTACCATAATTTGGCCTTTAAGCATTTCCCACAAACATTACTGACTCAGGATTTGCACCACATATGGTGGCAGAATGACCACTGTTGCCACAAACCTCACTCTAAGTATGTGTCTGATAAATTGTATTAGTTTTTGCTACAGGCTGTGTAACCCCCAATTTTATATTATTGAGTTGAGTAGTTAGCTGATTCTGTAATGCAAAAATTTGAGCTGGTATATCAATAAATTGGTCCACCTCCAACATACCTACAAAATTCTTTAGAGTATTTCTTGAGTCACCATGCCACTTAGGATTCCCTTGTGCAATTTGATTCAATATGGTGTATAACTTATCATACATCAATTCTAATGCTTGACCACCTGCAGCTGAATCTAGTTAAATTTTTGTGTTGTAATCAAGTGCCTCAACAAAAGTGTGAGCTAGTACCTCATTAGACTATTGATGATGTGGATAGTACTATAGAATATCTTTGAACCTCTCCTAAGCATGATATAAGTTCTTATCTAGCTTCTATTTGAAGCTTACAATCTCACTGCATAGTCTCATAGTCTTTTTAGATAGAAAGAATCAGATGAGGAATTTTCTAGATAAGTCATCCCATGTTGTGATTGAACTTTCTGGCTCATCATTTAACTACTTCTTGGCTCCCCAATAGTTAAAAGGGGAAAGTGTCAGCATAACATAGTCAATTGACACACTCGTATGGATAAATATGTCACTAATCTCCAAGATGTTTCGTAGATGGACTTGTGGATCTTCATGTGAAAGCCCCATAAATTATCCACTACTGATCAAAAGCTACACCATGTTTTTTTTAGCTCAAAGTTAGCTTCGACAATTAGTTTTTGAAAAAGGGAGGTCAAATTTATTGGAAATGGGATTGCCACTTTGCAAACTATCCTGTAGGATAGTTGATCTTTAGCCATGAGAGAAGGATTGCCTTGTTCCTCTTGAATTTGCAGGATATAATGGTAAAGGAATTCTTCTCACCTCAATTATGAAAGCATTGCTCAGGTTCATGGCTTAGTTTAATCAATTCCCTATCTCTTGCCAGCTTACTAGTTTGTAAACCTGTTTACTACAAATTCAATACTAAGACCATGCATAAAGAACTAAAAAAATACTAAAAATTAAAACTAAAACAAAAATAGTTGCCAATTCATAAGTCCCCAGCAACGGTGCCAAAAACTTGTTGCATTCAAGTGCACACGCAAGTATAAGTGATTTCACCAAGTAGTAAAGTGACCCTTTAGAAACCAAATATTTATCCCACATGACTAGTGTTAAGCAAATACCAAATTTTAGTTCACAATTGATATTAAATTGATGTGAAAGTAACCAAAAGAGTTTATAGTTTGTAAAAGAAATTAAAGTAAACAATTTAATAAAGTAAGAACTTGGAAAATCAATAAAGAGAAACCTAGGGTTAAAGATCTACGAACATTCATACTAAGCTATTGAACGTCATTGGTTAGATTACTTATCTTGGTTGTTGATTCACAGGATTTATTGTATGATCATGGTCTCCCGATCCTCTAATCTTCTACCTAACTAAACATTACAACTACATCATTGAGCGAGTATGAAATAATACATTTAGATGCATTAAGATGTCATTCTGCAAGTGAACCCAACAAGGCTTATAGGTATATCCCTATCCTAGATGCTAATTTAAATCCCTTATTTTATAATTTAATATAAACCTTGCTCTATTTGTCCCCACGTTCTATCCTCTTATTCCCCCTCCCGCATTTACAAAGATGACAATGGATGTATTCTAAGGGTCATGAGTCCTTAAAATAGTTATAAAAAGTATAAATAAACAACCAAATATTATAATCAATCAAAACCTAATCAATTCAAGCAATAGTAATCATGTTATTGGCCTTAACCCCGAAAAAAGAATTTTAGCCACTCATGGACATAGTCTTAATCACCATAGATGAATACGAGATAAAATACATAAATAAAATAAATTAAAGAAATAAAAACCCTATTTGAAGTGTTTTCCATCCCCTCTCTATGTTCCAAAGTCGTCCAAGGTGTTTAACAATGTGTTTAAGTGTCCTATTTATAGGAGCAAAATATTGGCCATGTGGAAGTATGGGTTGTGCTGCCCCTTCCATTCCTAGGGAATGGGGATCATGATACAGTGGTTATTTAATGGGATTAGGGTTTGCTCCATGTTTGTTATTTCATGGGAGTAGGGGTCTCGATGCCCCTCTATCACGAGGGTACACCAGAAACTCCATCTTGACTCCTAAACTCATCTTGTGCATTTTTCCCTCCATCCCAAGCCTTTTGGTATTGTTTACACTTGATTTAAAGATTTTTAATCATCCATATATCATCATAATCAACTCACCAAGAAACCTATAACATCACACACCACGTATTAGTGCTCAAAACAACAAACAATCCGTACTATGAACTAGAAACTTAAGCTAAGAACCAGTTTCACCCATTTAATCTTTAACTTAGTGTTTTGGATCTTGGCTTGATTCAATTAAAATTTTAACACTATAAAAAAGTACTACCACACATAATTACACAATAATAACCTTAGGAACTCATTATACATATTAGAATCCATCGCGATCAACTAGTCAAACATCTAGCTCAAGCTAGTAACACTAGTTTTCTCATTTGAACTCAAAGTGACCAAATTGAGTACAAAATTGTTTTAAAGACACCATAAAAATTGTAATTAAACACTTAGATTCTCAATTATATCATTATTAACACATTAAACACTCAAGTAGTCCTCAAAACAAGGTTAAATATGCTTGAATAATAGTTTTTTCACCCATTGAGCCCCAAACCCCACTTTTTGATTTGAGTATGAGTTTTACTATAATTATGATCATATTCCATGTACACTAGTATTTTTATCCATTTTTTCCCATTAGTTTTACGTTCAATCCAAGCTAATAGTTTTATTTCATGTGAATCATGCTCCTACATATTTGAAGTTTAAAAACCCTAAGTCATGTTCAGTTGGCATCATGTCAATTTCTTGAGTTATGATTTAATCAGTATAAACATCATATTTTCTCAAGTTTAACTCATTCCCATGTTTACATTCATAAAATTTATCAGGCTATTTAAATATCTCATGCTTTGAGTCTTTGAACTATGACATTATGCTACTGTTTTTAAGTGTTACTATCAAATTCTGTAATCATTTAGTGTTGGTGGGTTATGATCACCTGATAACTAAATATTTACTTTTGTTTAAGACTTTTTAAATAATGATTCAGTCAACTCATGATTTTATTATTAAACTCAAATTATTATGATCATGTTAGGCACTATCAGTTTATATGTTTATAATTACTTCAGAATCAATATGCACTATTATTTTTAAGATACCATGACTTGAGCTTATTAGTTATCAGTGCATACAATAGTTAGTATTTTAGTTAATTTTACTTGGGAGTAGTATTTATCATTGAGTGGGAAGTGTGAATTCGACACATCCTACTTCCCCAGAAACTATGTGCTACCGTAGGTTTAGGGGCCTCGCCAGAGAGTGTTTCCCCTTGCCCAATATGGGATCAATTTAGTGATCACTCTATTTTAGATTCTACTCTAATGGAAAGGATAGAAAATCTCTTCTCAATGTGGGTCAGATGTTGGAATCTATGATAGCTCACATGGTTTATGTCTGTTACATGATGGCTCCCACAGTTTCAGTCAATATTCAGTTTAGATTTGCTTGACCAAGTAATCAGATTTCAGTAATTATCAAGTCAGTTTTATAGATTATTTATGTTATTTAGATCATTTAGTACATGCTATACTTGGTCTTGCATTCTCAGTTTTACATGTTCACATTTTTATGCTCAGCATCCATACATGATCCTTACTTCAAATTTGTAGCATGTTCAGCTTTACATAAGATTTACATACATTATTCATGTTTTACTGCTTCCCAGTTTACAGATTTATTTTAGCTAATGAGTTAAAATCTCACTATGACTTACAGTTTTCACGTATAGTTATGTTTTAAATGCATGTTTAAGCAAATAACTTATATCCTCAGTTTTAAAGCATATTTTAAATATTTTCATGATTTAGTGCATGTCTATATATACGTAGTACATTCCACCGTATTGACCATATATATTCATTTGTGGCTACATCCTTTATAATTTAGGTACCAGATGTAGCTCATACCCCAGGGTCAGACAGTTCTAAACCTTTATCCAACAAGTAATGAGTTCTTCTATTTTGTGAACTTTAGTCAGTTGTAGTTTATGTATTATCTTGTAGTTTGATTATTCATATGTATTGATTAGTGGTAGTTAGAGGCATATCCTATCTATCTACAGTCAGTATAGTAGAGGCTTCATAAATAGTCAGTTAGAGTCATGATATATAATTCAAGTTTCTTTCTTCAGTTTTATCATGTTGTAAACTTTATAAGTATTACATTTATTCGTACTTTCTCATGATTAAGTTTCCTCTTAGTAAATTTAGTTCTTATATAATTTAAATTCATTGCTCAAGTATCATGCCAGTACATGGGTAAGTGTAGGACCACTTGTGGTTCTAAGCATCATGTTACGACTAGGGTGTAGCCTCAAGTCATGATAGTACGACTCGTAGTTAGACCACCGTGCATGAAACATGATACTATCCAGAATACAAGTCTAAGAGATGACTCTTATCCAGTCATTATGAATCATCATGTGATCCATAACGACTGGGCAACTAACTCTCAGTGTTTTATTAAGGGCATTCTGGTCATTTCCCTTTTTTCCTACTTAGACCCAACATTTATAAAACATCAAGAAGGGGTTATTTATTATTCTTTATCACATCAAATACACTCTTCAACTCTCTCAATTCCCCAAAGCAAAAAAAAGCTAGGATTTTTAAAAGTTGGTCAATTAGAGCTCCCAAGGGTCATTTCTTTCCATAGTTGCGGTGCTTTCAAGAGTGTTATTCTTCCCCAAATCTTATTTTATTAAATTCATGTGTATTAAATGGTTTATTTGTATGTCTTTGAATGCGGGTTAAGGGTTTTGGAAGGGTTGGCCCTTGAATTATTTTCCTAAGGTTTTCATAAGCTGTTCATGCTTTGAGTTGAATGTTTTTAAACAAATGAGGTGCATGTGTGTGGAATTGACCCAAATTGATGTTTTTAACTTGTAATTTATTTTGAATAAATGTGTTCCCTCAACCGACTTGTGTAAATGGCTTTGAATTATAGAATTATTGCTTGGTTTGACCTACTAACCTATACTATTGCATTGTATAAATAGTTAAACAATGACATAGATTTTGAAGGTCTTGTTGGCTATGCTTTGATTTAATGAAAAAAGGGTATTGAAACACTTCTCCCAATTTTATTTGATAAACTAAAGAATGTCTAGACATTCCTCCGACTTGATTTAATGAACAAAAGGGGTCGAGGCATTCCCCCAAGGTAATGGAAATATGCTGGCATAATTATGACCTTGCAAACTAAATGGTATGATGATACCCGTGGTGTGCCTTAATTTATAATTCCTTGGTTAATGAATGGATTATGTGGAGCTTATTTTAAGTGGGCTTAGTAGGGGTTATGTAGCTAAGCCGTGAAGGTATGAGTCTCGAATGACTGATACTGGAAACTCACATTTGCTGATGTAAGGGTTGGTCTTAATGACCGTGTGCATGGTTCACACTATTGATATATTTGTATCAAGGATTGACGTGGCGTCGGGGTATTACTTGGTCTTCCTTGACATCTCTAGTTTATACGGCTAATATGCATTGGGGTCTCTTCAGCAGGGGGAGTTGAACACATATAGCCTGTGGGTGCCTATTTATGATGGTTGAGCTACATAGTCATGGATAATGTTTTATTATCATGCTAAAACTTATTCCCTATCCTAACATATTATTTATGTATGTACATGATGATGCATAAATGGTTTTGAATTGGATTTTGACTTGGTATTAGTTTACCCTTTATCTTGAGTTACAAGCTAGTGCTCACCCAACTAATCCTATTCGGATGCTATATCCCCACGTGATGCAGGGTCTAAAGGTACTTCTACTTTTTTATGCAGTGATAGGTAATCTCAGAGTTATTCATGAGTCAGCTTGAAGTGGTGAGCCTTCTTCTTCTGAAACCCATTACTTCTTTGTCTAGTTATGTCATAGATAGTTTGATTGTTTTCCCTTTTTATAGCTATTATCGGGGGAATGTCTCAACTTAGATGGATATTGGTTTAGGATAGAGTCTTGTGGATTACTATGGATTAGGGTATTATGGTTAATATTCTTAGATTCTCTTGAGTTATTGATTATTTTATCTTGTTATATGTTTGGAGTTCATCCGCTGCTAGATGTATGGTGTTCTATTGACTAGGAAAAAGGGGTGGTCTTCAGTCCTCGGTGGACTTGAGATACCCATCATGATTAGGCTCTGGTTTAGTCCTAACAAAGTTTGTATTAGAGCCTCGATTTGGTATTATTAGGTGTCCACAAAACCATGTCGAGTAGAGTTTCTTTTGTGGGTGTTTAGCATGCCACACTTATAAGGGAGAAACTACAAGGCATTTATGAATATTTCCCTTTCTTGTGTTCTATTTTCAAGCCATAGAGTTTAGGATATTGAAATCTCTACAAATTCTATTTGTTCGGAGTTCATATCATGCTTCCTCAAAGATCTGATGCTTGTGAAAACTCTTCTGTCCTACCTGAGGATAGCGTGGAGGGAACTTATCTTACCTATAAGGTGCAGACCTGGTCTAAGGCCCCATCTCTTGATTATACTACCCCTCATAGAGTTCTACCGAGCCTTACTAGTCCTTTGGGCTCCTCTAGCTGATGATGTTCTTGTACCACCGCCCCAAGAAGATATTTCTAATGCTGAGTTTCATTGATCTATTCATCTATTAACCTAGTTGGTGATATATCAGTCATGTCAGTCGGGTCCTATTGGTGCTGCTATGAGTTCTTTTGAGGTTACTCTAGTTAGGTAGTTTATGAGGATAAATCCCTTAACTTTTACTGGCTCTAAGGTTGAGGAGGATCCTCAAGGTTTTATTGAAGAAATGGAAAAAATTATTTGAGTCATGCATTCTTCTGACTCTAAGGATGTAGAATTTTCCACATATCAGTAGAAAGATGTATCATATCAGTGGTACAACGATTGGGATCAGTTCGGTGATGATGATGCAGAGTTAACATTGTAGGATAATTTTTTGGTGCTTTTCTTGATCACTTTTCTTCTCTGGAGATGAGTGAGGTAAAGGCTGAGGAGTCGTGAATCTAAAATAGGGTAGGATGACAGTCAAAGAGTATGCCCTAAAATTTCATCAGCTGTCCCATTATTCTCTTGAGCTAGTGTCTAGCATGAAGGCTAAGATAAGAAAGTTTACTTTGGGCTTATCTCGAGACCTAGTGTTGGAATGCAAAGACACCTTATAGAATAATGATATAGGTATATCTGGGCATGTGGTGTACATGTAATAGGTTGAGGAGAAAAAGAAGAAGAAAACATAAGTAAGAGAGAGTCAAAGTAAGAGATCCAGGCATTCTGAGTAGGATAAAGGCCAGCCAAACAACAGTAGAGATGGAAAGTAGTGATCTAAGAAGAACAAGTGGGAAAATTTTGGTTCTTATTCTATGGCTAGTGCTCTATATCCTCAACCATCTGGTGATCACCGCTTTTAGAGAAACAGTGGGTTTAAGGCAGAAGGTGCCCAATCTAAGGCCAGTGGGGCCTGATTAGCTCTATTGTATTCTCCTTGTAGAGTTTGTGGTCAGTTACACCATGGTTTTTATGATGTAGGGGAGAAATAAGTGTTTTAGATATGGCCATTTTGGCCATATTCAGAGGAACTGTCCTTCAGACGATGTTACTACTGGCGCTAATAAAGTTCCTATTGCTTCTACTTTAGCTCCAATACCAAAGAGTGCTACTTATGGCTCTGACACTGGTTGGAATCATATGTATGCTTTAACCACTCGTTAGGAATCTAGGGCTTCTCCTGATATTATCATTGGTACACTACAACTCTTCTTTCATGATGTGTGTTGCTTACTTAATTCAGGGTTTACTCTTTCTTATGTGACTTCTTATATGGTTATTCATTTTTGGTTTTGGCCTTGAGTGTATTCCTAATCCCTTTTCTATGTCTACCTAGGTGGGTGACTTTATTATTACTAGAAGAGCCTATAGGGGTTTTGTGGTTTCTATATGTGGTATGGAGATGTTAGTGGATCTGATAGAGTTGGACATTTTAGACTTTGATGTTATCTTAGGGATAAATTAGGTCCATTCATGCTATGCATCTCTTAACTGTAGAACCCAAAGGATCAGTTTTCAATTCCCGAATGAACTAGTGATTGAGTGGGAAGGGAGTTACCTAGTGCCTAAGGAAAGGTTCATTTCTTATTTAAGAGCCCAAAAATTGATTTCCATAGGGTGTCTATATCACCTAATTTGGTTTAAAAATTCTAACTCAGAGGGTCCTTCTTTGTAATCTGTCACTGTAGTTAATTAATTTCCTGAAGTATTTCCCAATGATCTTCCCGGTACTTCTCCCGATAGGGAAATAGACTTTGGGATTTACCTTCTACTAGATACCCATCCCATCTCTATCCCTCCTTATAGAATGGCTCTAACTGAGTTGAAAAAACTTAAAGAGCAGTTGAAAGATCTTCTTGATAAGGGTTTTATTCATTATAGTGTTTCCCTGTGAGATACACCAGTACTTTTTATGCGTAAGAAGGATGGGTCCCCTTGAATGTGTATAGACTACCGCCAGTTGAATAAGGTTACAGTAAAGAATAAGTATGCTCTTCCTAGGTTTGATGACCTATTTGACCAACTTTAGGGTGCTAAGTACTTTTCTAAGATTAATCTTTGGTAAGGTTAGCATCAGTTAAATATTAGGGAGACAGATATCCCTAAGATGACTTTTTGTACCCGATATGGTCATTAGGAGGTTTTGGTCATGTATTTTTGATTGACTAATGCTCCAACTACATTTATAGATCTTATGAACCAGGTATTCAGTTAGTTTTTGGACTTATTCATCATTGTATTTATTGATGTATTCTAAGAGTGAGAAGGATCATGCCAATTACATCTATATAACATTGCAGGCTCATAAGGATTAATATTTATATGCTAAGTTTTCAAAGTGTAAGTTCTGTTTGAGGGATCTGACCTTCCTTGGTCATGTTATCTCTAGTGAGGGGATCATGGTGAATCCATGGAAAGTTAAGGCGATTAAGAAGTGGCCTAGACCCATGACTCCAATCGATATTCGGAGTTTCTTGGGTTTAGCTGGGTATTATAGGATATTTGTGGAGAGTTTCTCTTCGATCGGTGCTCCATTAACTAAGTTGACTCAGAAGAAGGTGAAGTTTCTATGGTCCGATGCTTGTGGTAACTTTGAGAAGTTGATGGATAAGTTAACTTTAGCTCTGGTATTGACCCTACCCGAGGGTACTGATGGCTTTGTTTTTTGGTGATGCATCCCATGTGGGACAGGGTTGTGTGTTGATGCAACGTGGAAAGGTTGTGGAATATGCTTCTAGGAATCTTAAGATGCATGAGAAGAGATATCCAACTCATGTCTTGAAGTTGTTGGCTGTGGTCTTTGCTTTGAATATTTGGTATCATTGTTCGTGTGGGGTTCATATTGATATATATTCAGATCAGAAGAGCCTACAATACATGTTCGCCTAAAAAGAGTTAAATCTTAGGCGAAGGAGATGGCTTGAGTTGCTCAAGGACTACAACATGAGTCCCTATTATCATTCAGGTAAATCTAATGTGGTTGCTAATGTTCTTAGTTGGTTGTCCATTGGAAGCTTATCTCATATGAATGAGGAGTAGCGTGGTTTGGTGAAGGATTTTCACTATTTAACTAATTTAGGAGTTCATCTCTTAGACTCTGAGGAGGGTAATGTGATTGTTCAAGAGGCGGTAAAGTCATCTCTTGGTGATGAGGTGCAGGAAAACCAAATTTTGGATCCTAATTTGATGCAGATTAAGGATGATGTGGGTCAATAGAAGGTCCTGGCTTTTGAGATTGGTGTGTGCTCCCGATGTTGATGGGCTACGAGAGAGGATCTTTGTTGAGGCTCATGAGTCTCGGTATATGGTTAACCCTATTTTGTCAAAGATATACCAAGACTTGAAGGAGATTTATTGGTGGAATAACATAAAGAGGGATATGGCCAATTTTGTAGCCAAGTGTATTTGTTTGTCCGCAAATAAAGGTAGAGTACTTGATGCCCGGTGGTTTATCTCAAGAGATTGAGTTGCCTATGTGGAAATGGGAATTGATTAGTATAAATTGCATTATGGTTCTTTCATGGTCTCGTAGTCAGTTTGATTTGATTTAGGTTATCATGGATAAGATGACCAAGTCTGCTCATTTCTTGCCTGTGAGGACTAATTATTCTGTGGAGGATTATGCTAAGCTCTTCATTCAAGAGATCGTTAAGTTGTATGGTGCTCCTATCTCCATTATATCAAATCGCGGTACTCAATTCTCATCTCTATTTTGGCATTCTTTTCAGAGAGGTTTGGGAATTAAGGTGGACCTTAGCACTACTTTCCACCCTCAGGTGGATGGACAAGCGGAGAGGACTATTCAAGCTTTGAAAGATATACAAAGGTGTTGTGTGCTTGATTTTGGTAGTAGCTGGGTTGATCATTTTCCTCTGACAGATTTTGCATATAATAATATCTTCCACTCTAGTATCGGGATGGCTCTTTTCAAGACACTTTATAGTAGGAGGTGTAGGTCTCCTATTGGATGGTTCAAAGTTGGTGAGACTAGGTTGTTCGTCCTGGACTTGATTCACCAAGCCATGGAAAAAGTGAAGGTGATTTGGGATAGACTTAAGACTGCTCAGATTCGCCAAAATTCCTATGCGGACATGAGGCTCAGGGAATTAGAGTTTGATGTGGGTGATTGGGTATTCTTGAAGGTATTCCCATTAAAGGGGTAATAATATTTGGAAAGAAGGGAAAGCTCAGTTCCTATTATGTTGGCTTGTACTTGATTTTGATGTGAGTGGGCAATGTGGCTTAGGAGTTAAAATTGCCTTTGAGTTTGGGTTCTATACACCTGGTGCTCTATGTTTCAATGTTGAAGAAGTGTGTGGGTGATCCTTCCATGATTGTTCCTTTGAAGAGTGTTGGTATTTCAGATTCCTTGTCTTCTGTGGAAGTCACGGTTGGAATTTTAGGTAGGCAGGTTTGTCATTTGAGGACTAAGGATATGGCTTTAGTGAAGGTTCTTTGGAGGAGCTATAAAGGTAAAGAAGCTACTTGGGAAGCTGAAGAGGGCATGAAGTCCAAATATCCATTCTTGTTTCTGGCTTTGGATAATCGTACTTAAGGTATGTGTATTCCTTAATATCTTTATTTTCTATCTTTGTTAAGGGAAAGTGTAACTGTGTTCTATGTTAAATCATGCTAATGGATGCCTTGACTCATTATTCGTGGACGAATGATCCTAGGGGTATGTAACACCCTGGATTTTGGTCCTTGAAAAATTCCTAGAGTTTTGAACTCACTGCTCAAGCTATGACTCACCTTACAAGTCGTAAGGTGTTTATACGGGTCGTAGGACCCTAAATCATAGGATGACCAGTGAGTTTGCCCTATGTGTTTATTTCCAGTACGACTAGACTCAATGAGTCGTCAAGACTCTAAATGAGTCATATAGAGCTTTTCGTAGCCTACCCAGTGTGGTGCCCAAACATTTCTATTTTATAAAGGACTAGACCATACGAGTCATAAGGTCTGAGTACGAGTTTTAGGGTATAAGTCATAGTTAAACTAGTATGCATAACACATGATACTGTCTAGACTATGAGCCTAAAAATAACTCGTAACCAGTCGTTATGAATTATTTTATGACTCATAGCGACTGGGCAGCCAATTCTCAGTATTTTATTGAGGGCATTTTAGTCATTTCCCTTTTCCCCCTAATTAGTCCCACGCCCATAAAATATTAAGATGGGTTATTTCTCATTCTTTTCACATCAAATACACTCTTAAACTCTCTCAATTACCCAAAACAAAAGCAAGCTTGGGTTTCTCAAGGTTGGTCAGTTAGAGCTCCCAAGGGTGATTTCTCTCCATAGTTGTGACTCTTTTAGGAATGTTACTCTTCCCCAAATCTTATTCTATGAAAAACATGAGTTTTAAATGGTTTATTTGTATGGATTTGAATGTGGGTTTTGATATAGGTTGAGGATTTTTGAATGGTTGACCCTTGAATTGTTTTCTATGGTTTTCATGAGTTGTTCATGCTTTGAATTGAATGTTTTTAAACTAATGGGGAGCATGGATGTGGGAATTGGAATGGGGGTTGAGGTATCACCCAAATTGATGTTTTGAACTTGGAATTGATTTGAATAATTGTATTCGCTAAACCCACTTGTGTAAATGGCTTTGAATTATGGAATTGTCCCTTGGTTTGACCTACTCACCTATACTATTTCATTACATAAATGGTTAAACAAAGAAAATGGATTTTGAAGGCCTTGTTGGCTATGTTTTGATTTAATAAACAAAGAGAGGTCGAGGCATTTCCTCCAATTTGATTTGATAAACTAAAGAAGGTCGAGGCATTTCTCCAACTTGATTTAATGAACAATAAAGGTCAAGGCATTCCCCAAGCTAATGAAACTGTGATGGCATAATTTTGAGATTGCAAGCTAAATGGTATGATAATACTTGTAGTGTGCCTTAATGTATATTTCCTTGGTCAATGAATGGGTTATGTGAAACTCATTTTAATTGGGCATGATGGGGGTTATGTTGCTAAGCCGTGAAGGTATGCGTCTCGAATGACTGATACTAGAAATTCACATTCGCCAACGTGAGGGTTGGCCTTAATGACCATGTGCATGGTTCACACTATTGATATATTTTTATCTAGGATTGACATGGGGTCGGGGAATTCAATGGTCTTCCTTGACACCTCTGGTTCATGCAGCTAACATGCACTGGGCCCCTTCAGTAGGGGAAGCTGAACCCATATAGCTCGTGGGTGCTTGTTTATGATGGTTGAGCTACATAGTCTAAGATAATGATTTACTATCATTCTAAACCTCGTTACCTATCTCGACATGTTATTTATGTATGTACATGAAGATGTGTGCATGGTTTTGAATTGGATTTTGACTAGGCATTATTTTGTCGCCCACCACGCTTATGTCTCTATACCCCATCCCAACTTGCTCTGGCCCCGGGTCCTTCTTTTTTATTCCTCAGTAAGCAGATTATGGGAGCGTGGGGGCGATATCTGCTTTTGATTGATAGAAAGCATTTGTTTTTTATCTCTCTTGACCGAACTCACCAAAAACTCACAATAGAAAAAGTTCTTTTTACCGAAAGAGTAGTGTTGGAGACATCTTTATCTGAGGAGGAGGCTTCATTGTCCGACTCCTCATTAATGATGTTAGGATTGGCCAGCTCACCCCCTAAATCCAAAAACAAAAGAAAGACAGAATGAAATCACTTTGTTTCAGTGACATATCTAATCAGACTAAATAAGATTTGAAGAGCTGTAACAATCATTCACATAAATTTCAGTGAACTATTGAAGCTAGCAGTGTGATTGGTCAGACAAGTACCAAGGGATTTCAGTAGACTTCTTTCATTTTTGAATTCGCTTGCGACAAGTCCTAGAATTAGTATGAGTTCATTGACCGCGTAAGGGCAATCTATCTTGATGACGAATTCCACAATAACAAGAAATCAAAATTAATCGCTCGATGTCTGCTCGTTCTCCCCTCTTTAATTCCCAATGAACAACATGATCTTGACCTATCATTTGTTCAATTTGGTCAATTTGATACTTAGATAATTATTTATATCTTTATCTTTCCACTGATACCTAATCGATAACGAACTTGAATGGCTTTTTTAGGGCCAATTCTATCAATTTTGGTTGAGGTAATTCGTACATGTTCATCACCAACTAATTTAGCTCCTGAGTTACATGCTAGTGCTCACCCCACTAGCCATCCCTGAACACTGTATCCCCATGCGATGCAGGATTCGAAGGCACTTCTACTTTTCCTGTGCAGTGATAAGTGATCTCAGAGTTATTCGTGAGTCAATTTGAAGTGATGAGGCTCATTCTTCCGGAAGGACCATTACTTTTTAGTCTAGTTATGTCATAGACAATTCAGTTATTTTCCTTTTTTGTAGCTATTATCGGGGGCATATCCCGACTTAAATGGATATTGGTTTTGTATAGAGGCTTGTGGATTACTGTGGATTAGGGTATTATGATTAATATTCTCAGATTCTCTTGAGTTATTGATTATACTATCTTGTTATATATTTGGAATTCATCCACTACTAGATGTTTGTTGATTTGTTGACTAGGCAAAGGCAGTGGTCTCTGATCCTCGATGGACTTGAGATACCCATCACAACCATGACCTGGTTCTATTTATGACAATTATTTAGGGTATTAGTGTTTTATTAAGCTTGTTTTTGGTAGGTAATTTTAGCTCGGTAATTGATTTATTATATTACGCCTTCTTTAGTTAGTTAGAACCCCATTTCGGTAGATTTCAAGCCTATTATTCTCTAGTACAATATAGTATCACCCTTTGGGGCTAGGATTAGTGCTATTAGTGCATTGGAATTGGGATGGAAAGTGTTAGACTACAATAGGTTTGGTTTATACCTAGATTAGATTTTGGGACCTCGTAGTGAACCCCACTTTCTTTTTTAGCTAGTATACTTGGATTGAAGAATCTTTAGGTTTGGTTAGAATCTTGACTACTATTTTAGGCTATTACCTTGAGTTGGGTTTGACGCAGGCTTGACTTCTGGCATCTTTTTGCCATTTTCCCTGAGTAGAGTAGTATTTGACTTGGACTGCTCATCCTTGACCTAGTAATTGGGGACCCACCTAGCCATAGTGGACTTATTCGCTTGAGATTGTTATTTATGACCTATGGTATAGAGATAGGATTTGAAACCTTGGATTTCATCCATTTAGCTAGTTATGAGTGTAATTACTGAAATACGCTTCAGTTCCAGTTTGAGGCCGATATATAATTTATATATACTATCTATTATGAGTTTAGGCATGACTCTGGAATAGATTACGGTATGGTTTTTGTATCTGTTATATAGTTGAGATTGTCTATTTATGGGATCACTAATTTTTGGTTACGGTATGGTTACTAAGCATTCTCGTTTGAGTTTATCATCTGCTATGATTCGATTGGGGTGATTTGGTGTTAATTTTGATTGTTCTAGGAGTATTGACAGTGGTACTGAGTTTTGTTGTACATGATTTAAACAGCCTCTTAAGAGTGTATTAGACTTGATTACTTGCCTTGGATGACTATTTTTCCCTAGTTAGGACAATAAAAAACCCATGATCGCTTCTCTTTGACCTAGAAATAGGAACTCATAGGGCCTTAGTAGATTTAATATTCTGATACCGAACTTACTAATAAAATAAATTAGTGATAGGGTTGAAACCCATGGACTTCTTCTAGCAATCCCACACTTATGTATATATATTTCAGTTTCAATTTAAGCTCGGTATATGCTTTATTGATATTATTTTGATTCTTGTACAATTTTGGTATTAGGTATGGCCATGGATTGATTTTAGTTGGGTCATCGATTACGGTTATGATTTTTTACTTATTAGTTTTGACTCAAGTCCGACATAAGTCTATGACTATGATTTGGGTGTTCTGCTGTTGATCATAGTTATTATTAGTAGTTCTGGTGGTTGTGCTTGGTTCTATTAATGAAAGTTCTATTAGTTATAGATGAATCATTTTACCTCTTATTACTATCCACTATTTCTAGTTTAATTACCTTTATATTTTTGTTACTTCTTTTAGGCACCGACTAGCTTATAGGGGCTCGGTAGGGTAAATTATCTGCTTTGTGGGTAATCTATTTTTTTGGGGGCCCGATTGTGTCATAGTTAGCTTGTCTTGCTTACTATTGAGCTGAGTATTTCCTATATAACTTGCATAACTCAGTATGTATTTATATTTCTACCCTTGTTTCTGTTGACTTAGATTACATATTTGCATTATATTTGTTCTTTTACTATATTGAGCTCAGTCAGCCGATGATGCCTATTAAGTACCCATTACTTTGTTACTTATATTGCACTGCTGCATCTGATCCGAGTATGATCCACCACTGTTGATGTTATCTTCGGGCCTTGCTATTGATCTGAAGATAGGGTAAGCTTTCTAGAGTTCAAATCTGACCCTCCTCTTTTTGTTTCAGTTATAGTCTCTTGCATTCCGAGACTGGTGTACACATGTATAGTTTGGATACTTTTGAGTACTCTTCTTTTGTTGTAATGGCTATAATACCAACCTTACTAGGTCATATAAGGATTTTATTTAATGTATCTTATATATATATATATATATATGTATGTATATACACACACACACACACACATATATATACCTTAAAAGCACTAACTCAAAAAACTTAAAGTGAAATTACTAAACTACCCCCAAGTTAAAAACCCAACTTTATATATTAAATAAAAATAAAACAAAATAGGCATATGCTACAACCTAAAGCCTATATGAGAAGATTTACCTCCAACAATCACAAACTACTGGAACGCCAATTTAAACCATAACAAGAAAGTTTCCAGCCCTATGACATTACACTAGGGAAGAGTCGTTCCTCTAACTCTCACAATCTGGACGTACACCAAAAAGTATGCCTTGATAATTTTGAATCAGAACATGTTCTTCACTGTTAATTTTCAAATTGTATTTTGGACGCCAAATCCCCAACATGTTCCATTGGTTTGGTAGCTTCAAGTTCATGGGGGAAAAAATGTTTACAGGCTTGATCTGGAGTCTTTAATTTAATTTAACAATCAGGAAGTGATAGTCTATATAGGTACACCCTGTTACTCCTCCTTAACCAAACTTGCTCACTTTTGAATCAAAACATGTTCTTCACTATTAATAATGGCATTCTTTTTTGGACTCCAAATCTCTAACATGTTTCGCTGGTATGGTAGCATCAAGTTCATAGGGGAAATAGATTTTCACAGGCTTGATTAGGAGTCTTAAATTTAATTTAATAATTAGAAAGTAATTTTCTATATGGATAAAAGAAACTTCATGTTTGCCAAGGTCTTAACAACCCTACTGAGGTGACATTTCTCAACATAAATATTTTTATAAGTAGACTGGCCAACAGTTTATAGAGAAAGGGGAAGGCTTAAGAAAAGGACATCTACACTTTTTAGAGTCCGGTCGAATTGTGATTCCTATTCAACTTTATTTATTCCAACACTTAGCCCATATATTATACTTCTGAATGTGCCAATGCCCTCTGCCTCTGTCAATAGGACTCCATAAATAATGATAACTACCCCCATAGGGAATTGTAAGTTTGAATTCACGTATCTATCGAATTTCCTTCTTTCTGTCTTTGGATCAGGTGCACTTTATCTATTCTATTTCCTTTTCCCATCTTTTTAAAATAGGCACTTACTGCTTCTCCCGTAACGATCGTGTGGTAATCATTGAACATTCTATCTAAATGATTTACATTCAAAGCTGTACATAAATACAACATAATAAAATTTTCTTTTAATATCAATTTCCATTCATCTTTACATATGAAAAGGGTTAGCCCATATGCTCTACTCTTGAAGCTTCCAAAACCACCTATCATTATCAGTGTTGATTCACTTGCTACTCATGATTACATATTTGATTTCGACAATATTATGCTCCCCTATAGATGAGTTGTAAGTTTATTTGAAAAACAGAAACACCACTACAGTGCCCTAATAATCTTCCCTATTCACCGTTAAACAAATAGATATGTCGTATAGCTTCTCAAACACCAATCATTCAAGGAATTTTTGTAGCTCATCTACTTTAAACAGTTTCTACCATTGTGATTTTTTTTCTATCTAGATTTCTTTCACTACCTCTATTCCTTCTATCTAATTCCACTATTAAAGCTCAGCTAGATATTAGCTTAATCCTCTATCCTGGAATTCATACCTTAAGTCCCTTTATATAAGATTCATATAGTAAAGTTCAGGTCATTACACTCTTCTGACACTCCTTATTAAGTTAGTTTGCTGACATAGTCTATATTATGTGTTACTTATTTGGTTTTGCCATATTTGAACACTTTTAATAATTGAACTTTGATACTCATGCCTTTGCACTACTCTGTTTTTCAAATTTTTAGTTGAATATTAATATTCTGAAAATTTGTTGTATATTGTAGTTTAGTATTCTGTATATTATTGCATATGCTAATTATATGTATATATTCCTCTTTTCTATATTGTTCATTCAGATTCTCATTCTTGCATTTTGACTTCTTTTTCTTTAATATAATAGTGAAATGAATTGTGGGAGTTATCTATCTATATTACCCTTATATTATATTATATTACCTCAAAAGCATGAACTCCAAAAGTTTAAAGTGAAATTACCAAAATACCCCCAAATAGAAAAAATTAATTAAGCCAATTCCAAGCCTTGGAACATGGCGGTACTACATTCTTAGCGAATAGATCCACCTCTATCTCTCACAACTTGGACATACAACAACCTCAAACAGATGCAACTTTTTTCTTTACTCTACTTGAAATAGACAATCATATATGACATTGTTTTTTCAAATCTCCAACTTTTGTGAGGAACAAATTGGTATGCCTGATGACTTCCAAACAAAACCTCCTATTAGATGATGATATGGTTGTCGTCAAAATATCGTAACCCAACAAAGGTTAGGGTCAAATCCCAAGGGAATACATGGACTCATGGACTTCAGATGCTATAATTGATGGGAAAGAATAGGAAAGTAAATGGGGATTTTGAATGGAAATATTGAATAAAGATCAACTATCAACTTCAATTGTAATTAGTATTGGTGAACACTAGGATTGTATTCCCACCGGATTCTTAACTCCTTAGGCTTATCGTGATATGTTGAACAAATCCGATACCTTTCTTGTAGACTCGATAAGTTATCTACCTTATGCACTTATTTGGATGAGCAGAAGGATTTCACCCTTTACCTTTGTAGTCTCAAGATGTGGCCTTAATATCCCTTATCTTTATCCTAGATAACTACTACCTTTCAGTCTCTAGTTATTAGATGATAGTTGATGATCTTAACAAGATAATACCTAGTAGTGTGGATCGACCATTAAAGTCTAAATTACCGTTGTCATTATCTTTTCCTAGTCACTACTCCTCTTTTGTAGTAATTAGAAATAATCTAGACAAGATCTAAATGTTGGCCACTGCTAAGAAATCTATTGTAATAAAGATAATGCAATGCATGCCATGGGTATCAGTTCAATTCAACAATCACACTTTCCCTACTGTGTCAATCCTCCTAGGTTTCCATAACTTTAGCTACGGCTTTTAGCTGCTCATATTTGTAAAGAAATCAATATCATTTATAGTTGAAAGGATAGATGAAACCATAATGATAAGAATTGTAAAACCCACAACTGTTGTGGAATTAATCAACTGAAGTCAATACAAGATAATCCTAAGATCAAAATAGGATCTTGAAATCAAAATATGTTTGTAAATATCAAAAGGGTGTACCTCCTACTCAAAACACATAAAAGGGTATTTATAGTACAAGAGGAGCCCTAAAACCAAACCCTGAATGAAATCAGAGAATATAGGGTCGGTGGCCACATGTGGTCTATACCCGCGGTCTGGCATCGGGCGCTGGTAGTACTTACAGTCCTGGCCCTAGGTGTAGGTACAAACCACAGGTACTGGGAGGAAAAATTCCTGCAAGTTCAGCTCTCAGGATTTTGGACTTTTGGTACTAGTTTTGCCTACATGCGGTGCGTAGGTCCTACATGCGGCCACATGTTGATTTAGTAGGTGCCAGAAGTCATTTTTTAGCTCTTCTTTGATTACCAAACATGCTTTGATTATGAACAAGCTGAAAAACATTCAAAATATCCATAATTTCTCCAAAATAGCCAAAATACCTCTTTTCACCTTTTTAATGAATTTTTCATCCAAAACATGATTTCCTGCAAAACATACGCAAAAGCATAATATCTAACAAAATAGCCTTAAAATCTTGCATCTTTTCCTTGTTTTAAGAGTCGAAAGTTCTATATTTGTATAAAATATCAACACCCCCAACTTATATCGTTTGCATGTCCTCAGGAAACAAAACATAACAAAAACAAAAATGATGTTTAACTAGGAGAAACTATGCTATTCAAGGTAGTCAGTTAGTCACTTAAACTAAAAACACAACATCCCTCTCCAATCTTATTTTTCAAAACCAACTGTGTATGAACATGAAGCATAAAAATGTGACATAATTGGATCAAGGTATGGAAATTACATTACCAACACAAAACCACTCATATATTCAATTTAACTACCAGAAACAAGCAAATAGCTAGCAATATGACTCAAGTTCCCTTACAACAAGGATGTCCCACTCACTCATATGAAATCATGCATGTCAATATAGGTACAGTGAAGAGACAATCACACTCAAAAAGAAGTTTCAATTAATGCATGTCAAATACCACAAGATTTCCTTTATTTTCTTTACCTTAGCTTTAAGATAGTCAAGTTAGTATCATTATAGGAATTTTCTTGATTTGTAATGTAGGCTTTGGAGCTGGTATGGTACATATG
>JAPEIP010000011.1:101169145-101198272 GCA_026120095.1 Capsicum chinense | reverse complement strand
CATATGAAAAG
Source organism: Capsicum chinense (assembly GCA_026120095.1). Lineage (NCBI taxonomy): Eukaryota > Viridiplantae > Streptophyta > Magnoliopsida > Solanales > Solanaceae > Capsicum > Capsicum chinense. Next base: position 101,198,261 of record JAPEIP010000011.1, on the reverse strand, counting down.
GGTTAGCCCATATGCTCTACTCTTGAAGCTTCCAAAACCACCTATCATTATCAGTGTTGATTCACTTGCTACTCATGATTACATATTTGATTTCGACAATATTATGCTCCCCTATAGATGAGTTGTAAGTTTATTTGAAAAACAGAAACACCACTACAGTGCCCTAATAATCTTCCCTATTCACCGTTAAACAAATAGATATGTCGTATAGCTTCTCAAACACCAATCATTCAAGGAATTTTTGTAGCTCATCTACTTTAAACAGTTTCTACCATTGTGATTTTTTTTCTATCTAGATTTCTTTCACTACCTCTATTCCTTCTATCTAATTCCACTATTAAAGCTCAGCTAGATATTAGCTTAATCCTCTATCCTGGAATTCATACCTTAAGTCCCTTTATATAAGATTCATATAGTAAAGTTCAGGTCATTACACTCTTCTGACACTCCTTATTAAGTTAGTTTGCTGACATAGTCTATATTATGTGTTACTTATTTGGTTTTGCCATATTTGAACACTTTTAATAATTGAACTTTGATACTCATGCCTTTGCACTACTCTGTTTTTCAAATTTTTAGTTGAATATTAATATTCTGAAAATTTGTTGTATATTGTAGTTTAGTATTCTGTATATTATTGCATATGCTAATTATATGTATATATTCCTCTTTTCTATATTGTTCATTCAGATTCTCATTCTTGCATTTTGACTTCTTTTTCTTTAATATAATAGTGAAATGAATTGTGGGAGTTATCTATCTATATTACCCTTATATTATATTATATTACCTCAAAAGCATGAACTCCAAAAGTTTAAAGTGAAATTACCAAAATACCCCCAAATAGAAAAAATTAATTAAGCCAATTCCAAGCCTTGGAACATGGCGGTACTACATTCTTAGCGAATAGATCCACCTCTATCTCTCACAACTTGGACATACAACAACCTCAAACAGATGCAACTTTTTTCTTTACTCTACTTGAAATAGACAATCATATATGACATTGTTTTTTCAAATCTCCAACTTTTGTGAGGAACAAATTGGTATGCCTGATGACTTCCAAACAAAACCTCCTATTAGATGATGATATGGTTGTCGTCAAAATATCGTAACCCAACAAAGGTTAGGGTCAAATCCCAAGGGAATACATGGACTCATGGACTTCAGATGCTATAATTGATGGGAAAGAATAGGAAAGTAAATGGGGATTTTGAATGGAAATATTGAATAAAGATCAACTATCAACTTCAATTGTAATTAGTATTGGTGAACACTAGGATTGTATTCCCACCGGATTCTTAACTCCTTAGGCTTATCGTGATATGTTGAACAAATCCGATACCTTTCTTGTAGACTCGATAAGTTATCTACCTTATGCACTTATTTGGATGAGCAGAAGGATTTCACCCTTTACCTTTGTAGTCTCAAGATGTGGCCTTAATATCCCTTATCTTTATCCTAGATAACTACTACCTTTCAGTCTCTAGTTATTAGATGATAGTTGATGATCTTAACAAGATAATACCTAGTAGTGTGGATCGACCATTAAAGTCTAAATTACCGTTGTCATTATCTTTTCCTAGTCACTACTCCTCTTTTGTAGTAATTAGAAATAATCTAGACAAGATCTAAATGTTGGCCACTGCTAAGAAATCTATTGTAATAAAGATAATGCAATGCATGCCATGGGTATCAGTTCAATTCAACAATCACACTTTCCCTACTGTGTCAATCCTCCTAGGTTTCCATAACTTTAGCTACGGCTTTTAGCTGCTCATATTTGTAAAGAAATCAATATCATTTATAGTTGAAAGGATAGATGAAACCATAATGATAAGAATTGTAAAACCCACAACTGTTGTGGAATTAATCAACTGAAGTCAATACAAGATAATCCTAAGATCAAAATAGGATCTTGAAATCAAAATATGTTTGTAAATATCAAAAGGGTGTACCTCCTACTCAAAACACATAAAAGGGTATTTATAGTACAAGAGGAGCCCTAAAACCAAACCCTGAATGAAATCAGAGAATATAGGGTCGGTGGCCACATGTGGTCTATACCCGCGGTCTGGCATCGGGCGCTGGTAGTACTTACAGTCCTGGCCCTAGGTGTAGGTACAAACCACAGGTACTGGGAGGAAAAATTCCTGCAAGTTCAGCTCTCAGGATTTTGGACTTTTGGTACTAGTTTTGCCTACATGCGGTGCGTAGGTCCTACATGCGGCCACATGTTGATTTAGTAGGTGCCAGAAGTCATTTTTTAGCTCTTCTTTGATTACCAAACATGCTTTGATTATGAACAAGCTGAAAAACATTCAAAATATCCATAATTTCTCCAAAATAGCCAAAATACCTCTTTTCACCTTTTTAATGAATTTTTCATCCAAAACATGATTTCCTGCAAAACATACGCAAAAGCATAATATCTAACAAAATAGCCTTAAAATCTTGCATCTTTTCCTTGTTTTAAGAGTCGAAAGTTCTATATTTGTATAAAATATCAACACCCCCAACTTATATCGTTTGCATGTCCTCAGGAAACAAAACATAACAAAAACAAAAATGATGTTTAACTAGGAGAAACTATGCTATTCAAGGTAGTCAGTTAGTCACTTAAACTAAAAACACAACATCCCTCTCCAATCTTATTTTTCAAAACCAACTGTGTATGAACATGAAGCATAAAAATGTGACATAATTGGATCAAGGTATGGAAATTACATTACCAACACAAAACCACTCATATATTCAATTTAACTACCAGAAACAAGCAAATAGCTAGCAATATGACTCAAGTTCCCTTACAACAAGGATGTCCCACTCACTCATATGAAATCATGCATGTCAATATAGGTACAGTGAAGAGACAATCACACTCAAAAAGAAGTTTCAATTAATGCATGTCAAATACCACAAGATTTCCTTTATTTTCTTTACCTTAGCTTTAAGATAGTCAAGTTAGTATCATTATAGGAATTTTCTTGATTTGTAATGTAGGCTTTGGAGCTGGTATGGTACATATGTACTTTTAAAGTGACTAAGCCTCTATGGAACTACACTAACCTTGGGGTTTCACTTACTAGCCAATTTTCTTTCTATTGTACCCTCGTTTCTTCCTTTTTATTCTTTTATGCACATTCAGGCTGGATGTGGTTCCTTTATTCTTTATTTTTCTCTTTTTCATAATTTTTCTTTTTTTTTTCTTTTTCTACCACATCCATCCCTACTAGTTTTTTCTGTTATTTTACCCTTCTTCATACCTATTTTACACTACACACCCCTATGATAGACATCTTAACTTAAGAATTTTGCCTGAGTTAAGGTGCACAACGTCCAAGGACGAACAAGGTCAAAATAGGTTCATTGTAATATAAATGGGAAGGTGAATGGTGAAACAAGAAAAATAGATTACAAGTCTCAAAACAGGGATCAAGGAATATCATTCACACATAGAATGTCATTTAGGCTAATAGTGGATTGAATTAAATAATGGCGTATGATCCTTTCCTGACCAACTATCCTTTGATCTAGGTAAAACTAACCAAGCAAGTTCTGAATGCAACACACAAAGGGAACTAGGTAGTATCTCACTCGCGCATAGCATAGAGTCAATATTACCAACTACTACCTATCCAGTTCATGCAATTGTCAAAGTAATTATCATGTTCCTAATCCTAATATCATGACAATATCCACAAAGTTCACACATATGTCACATAGTTCTAAAACACAAATTTTGGAGGGGCATAAAAAATCTATCATGACTACTAGTCGAAATGATTAAAAAACTCCTAACTAAACAAAAACATAATATAAAACAAAACACAATACTCTTAAACATGCCAGTTTCACTAGGTATAAGACTGGGGAAAAGAGGCATGACAACAAAAACCCCAAGAGGATTAAGACCCACAAACAGCTCCCCCAACTTAAAATTATACATTATCCCCAATGCATCAAACGTCTAAAAAATAAGAGAGTGAAGAACATACATGTGGTACCATAGATGCGGAGATTTGACATCAATCACAAACACAAATACAATAACAAAATACCTTGGGTTGCCTTCTAAGAGGTGCCTAATTTACTATCGTGGCATGACTCAGTTCCCTTGGCTACTCAGACTTCACTAAGGTCTATTTCAACATAAAATCTAATTTCTTCTAGGTTTCACATGTAGTGTTTCACTCACTGCCTATTCATTTGAAATGGAATATCACCATCACACTTTATATCAATAGAACTATATAGGAACACCATAACCATAGTGAATGGCCTAGTCCATCTTGATTTCAGCTTGCAAGGAAACAAACGTTGTCTTGAATTATACAACAAGATAAAATCACCGGGTTTGAATATTATCTTCTCGATCTTATTATTATGGTACAACTTTATTCTTTCTTTGTATATGTCTGAGCTCTCATAAGCCAGAGTTAGAATTTATCAAACTCATTCACCTAGCTCAACCTCAAGTTTGCTGCAGCACACCACTCAAAATTTAGACTTTTTAATGCCTATAGTGTCTTATTCTCAAGATAAACCGGTAAGTGGCATGCTTTTCCATACATAAGCTAATATGGAGAGGCACTTGTGGGGGTATTATAGGCTGTCTGGTAGGCCCATAATATATCATCTATCTTTCTATACTAGCCAGTCCTGTTGGCATTCACAATCTTCACCAATATGGACTTTATGTCTCTACTAGAGACTTCCACTTTCCCACTTATTTGAGGATGGTTAGCTGTTTTCACTATATGCCTCACCCCATATCTATCAAGCAGTTTGAATAAGTGGTTGTAGAAGTATGACCCATCTTCACTAATAATTGCACGTAGAGTGCCGAATTGGGAAAACATGTTCCTCTTCAAAAATATGGTGGCACCCCTAACTTCACTGTCTGGAAGAGAAACTATCTCCACCCACTTTGATACGTACTCAACCACTACCATAATGTACCTATGCTATAGGAGCTTACAAATGGACCCATGAAATCAATCCCCCGCACATCAAATAACTCTAATTCCAGAATGGGTGTCATGGGGAGTTCCTGGCACCATGAAATGTTACCTTGATGCTGACATTGGTCATATGATTTTGCGAGCATCCTTGTAAATTAAAAGTTAGTAAAACCCACATTGCAGAATTTTATAAGATTTCTATGCCACTGTGGTGACCCCTAACTGGTGAAGAATGACAAGCTTCTAAAATGCTCATCATCTCCACCTCTGGAATAACAAGCTTACCACGCGCATAAATTTCCATCGCTGTTGGAAGGATAGATCTTCTAGGATAAGATCACTAGCCAAAAAGTTAGCAAATTAGCAAACTAGGGAATCAAATTATGAGATACTTCCAATGCTCGCTCATCAGGAAAGCATTATATATCTCAACATTATCCCCTAATTTCTGTATGGTCTTCTCTTCAAGTCTGGATAAGTGGTCTGCAACCTGATTTTCTTTCTTTTTTTTGTCCTTGACTTCAAAATCAAACTCTTATAGCAAAAGTACCCAATGGATCAATCTGGGTTTTCCATCTTTCTTTGCCATCTAGTAACTTAAGGATACATGTTCAGTGTGCACTATAACCTTAGTTCTAATCAAATAGGACAAAAATTTTTCAAAAGTAAAAACTATCGCAAGTAGATCCTGCTCTATTACTGTGTAATTTTTTGTGTGGGGTTTAAAGATTTGCTGGCATAGTAGACAAGGTGCATTATATTCTCTTATTTGGCCTAGAGCATCTCCCAAGGACACTCCGCTTGTATCACACATTACCTCGAAAGGTTCAGACCAATCAAGAGACACAATGATGGGTGCTAAAATCAACCACTCCTTTAGTAATTTGAAAGCCTTGAGAAATCATTATCGAATAGAAATTTCACCTTCTTCTCTAAAAGTTTGCATAGAGAACTTGCAATTTTAGAGAAGTCCTGAATGAATCTTCAATAAAAACCTACATAACCCAAAAAACTCTGTCAGCCTCTAACTGACACTGACAACGGTAGCATCTCAATCACCTCTATCTTTGCTTTGTCTACCTTAATACCATGTATGGAGATATTGTCCCCTAAAACAATACCTTCTTTCACCATTAAGTGATATTTTTCCCAATTGAGTACCAAGTTGCACTTTTTACATCTCTGTAGTGCACTGGACAAATAGGCTAAGTAATCATCAATTCATCCATAAAAACTTCAATAGTGTCATCCACCATGTTCGAGAATATGGATATCATACATCTCTAAGAAGTAGCCGATACATTACACAACTTGAATGACATCCACTTGAATGCAAAGGTACTATAGGGGCAAGTAAAAGTAGTCTTTTCTTGGTTTTTGGGAGCAATCATAATTTTATTATAACCCAAATACCCGTCAATAAAATAGTACCAACCCCTGCCTGCTAATCTATCCAATCTATGATCTATGAATGGCATAGGAAAGTGGTCTTATTGTGTCCACTTATTCAACTTTCTATATTCCATGCATACTCTCCACCTAGTCACTGGCCTCATTGGTACTAATTCATTCTTCTCTTTTAGGATCACTGTGATTCCTCCTTTCTTTGGCACACATTGAACCGGGCTGGCCCACTTAATGTCTGCAATGGGAAACACTACCCCAATATCTAACTACTTGATTATTCTTTTCACTACCTTCTACATAGTAGGATTTAATCGTCTCTGATGCTCAATACTGGAAATGCTGTCCGACTCAAGTTGTATCTTATGTGTGCATATACCTGGTAGAATCCCTATAATATCTTTAATGGTATACCCAATAGCTCTATTGAACTTTTATAACTCTGATATCAAAGATTCCACCTACGCTCCTACCAAATCTATTGCAATAATTACTGATAAGGTCTTGTTGGCCCCCAAGAGTGTATACTACAATTGATGTAGGAGGGCCTTTAATTCCAATACCGATTGTTCTTTAATCGATGGTCTTGCAAGAGGTGTGTTCTATTCTTCAAGTTAAGATCCAGCTTTTCAGGGGCATATTTGTAAGAACCTATGCCATGCAGTGCTTGAACCAACAAGGAAAGTAGAGAAAAACTCCTCCCACTCTATAGAACCTGCATTATATAACCTTTCTGACTTTCACGGTTTGTACCAAGTATAAGCTATATCATGAAAATGATATGCAGATAACTCAGCACTCTCCGTGGTACTCGCCCTATAATATTTGTCACTTTTTAAACCTAATCTAAGAATTTTTGTGGGTCCTTATCTGACTTAGACCCTGTGAAAAAAGGAGGATGCATTCAGGTGAAGTCCTGAATTCTAGCTACAGCTGAATTGGCCACTGGGTTAGCTGGAATGATAGCTGGTCATTAATTCTGGGCAGCAACTGACTGAGCAAGAGTGGTGAACACGGTCCTGAACTTCTCATGAGAAACATGATCTCCCATAGGGTTTTCGGGCTGAGGGGCTGATTGATTCCCATTTCTTCTTTTAGGAGTCATATTCTGTAGAAGAAAGTGACAAATGGATTAGATTGAGATTGATTTGAGATTATATTCACTGGCACGATATGAATACTGAAAGAAGGAAAACTATTCCTAGAACATCTTATAGCCTCTTGCATATAAGTGTGGTGCACAACACACACATGTACAAAACTCTACTTGATGTGGCTTTCAGACTTCCTAGGACTCTATTGAACCTTAGGCTCTGATACGAAGTTTATAATACCCTGATTTGCTGAACTGAAATGCTACATGGTGCTTATGACCCGGAAGGACCACAAGCTAACCAATGACTTATATTTGTAACTATATACTGCATAATATATCATAGAAGATGCAGAAATATACAGTGAAACCCATATAGTTTAAACTGAATAAAACATCTGATGACATAATGTCAAAAAATGGTATAACAATACCAAAACAAATTTGAACTAACTGTCTGACATGATATAGTCTGGAAAGCCTCTAAACTATCTGAATAAGGAGTTGATGGGACATGTTGCCAACTAACTCCAACTACTGAATAAAATGAAAGATGAAATAGTAACAAAATCATCGTATCCTCTAAAGATGAGGACTTACTTCTAACTCTGACTGTTGATACTGGAATCTATTGTTGATCTAGAGCTCGTACCTCAGAACTTATGGTGTAACATAAGAGAAATCACCATAGCACAAACGCATTAGTTTGTCTAAATGTACTGAGTATACGAGTGAGGTAGGCTAAATGAAAAGGGTCATATGCATGAACAACGCTGACTATTATGAATATGAGAATACATACAAGCATAAGCAACTATAACTGAACTCGTGGTGATATTGACCTCTGAGTCTGAATATTGATGACATAACTTTGTTGATACGGAGGTACTAAATAACTAAATGACTAATTTTGATAGTTTGAATTATGAAGAACGGGTCTGATTGACTGTGTCTAATAGTCTTGAAACTGAATATTGATAACATGAGTTATGACGACTGATATAACTGGTATGAATCTGATGATTGACCTAACCGATATAACTGATAATAAGTGACTGTATTTGACAGTCTAAATCTTTTAATAATGATTAAGAGTTACTAAACTTAAGATCAGGCCTAACTAACGGGTGATCTCTGTAATTACTAATACTGAATAACTTAATGTGAGACTAAGCCTATCTAGTGGGTGGTCTATGAATCTATGGAACTATCTGAGTTCCTTACTGAGATTGATGACTGTTTCTGACAGTCTTGATTTTTGATTTCTACTCGGAAGACTGATACTGAAACGGTAACTATAGGAGTTCTTACTTAACCGACATGCCTCAAATCTGAACTATTGGGGTCCAACTTGTAACCTCAGCTGGAAGGGTGTCAATACCATGCCATGAGTAGATACCTCTTCTATGGTCAAGCTTCTCTGATGGGTGACCCTGAATAGGAAGTCAAGCCTAAGGCAATTTAATAGTCAAGTCTAGCCTTAATATAATGGGTAACTCCTGGTCTTATGATGGCTATGCAGTTCTGGAGTATAGGGATTGATGATAACGACTCTACCTCTCTAACGAGGAAGCAGCCATCCCCATACTCGCTCGGTGATAGTTTTAACTCCCAACTTAAAGACTCTGAGCTAATTAACTGAGTTGAATTGATTGACTAAACTAAACCGATTAGCTGAACTAGACTGGAATGAGTTAACAAAATTGATACTAGTGGTATTATTTAGTGGAGCTAATCAAAATTTACTAAGTTCCTTTGACTGATGGAATGTACTGAGTTCTGAGGACGACTGAGAGTACTGAAATTACAGACATCACTAGGAATACTACTATTATAGAGATTACTAAGATTACCGAACTACTGAGACTGCTGAGATTTTTGAGTTTTCCAGAGTCACATGACTGACTGAATTCTATAGATCATGGCTTGACTGAGAGTATTATGACAACATGACATGGCTCTAGGCACATAACTATATTTTTGGGTACGAGTACCCTAAGGACTCGATGGAAGGAAACTGACACACATGAATTTCTTGAATACGACCAACATCAACAATCCATAATATCATAACTTAGGGAATTTCATGAAGTACATGGTTATCATACATCTTGTGTATAAGTAGGAATTTTCAAGTAAGCATAGCATAATCTAACTAGATTAGGGCCGAATAGGATACTTTATATCAACTCTAAACCACCTACATCAGAGTATTAACTTCCCGACAGTAGCCACCCTCAACTTAGGTATTTTTCCTAAGTTAAGGTGTACGATATCCAATACTGGACCAGGGCCAAAGGTAGGTGCTAACATCTTAAAAAGAATGAATTAGAATTATTGGAACTGAATAAACACTAATAAAAACTCAAAAAGGGTTCAAAGGGAGAAATCTTTTTGGTTGGGTCTTTATGGCTAAGCAGACTAATAATTGAAGGGGGCCTGCTATCTTATCCTATTAATTCAACCACAAAGTAACACAAATGAACTGGGAAAGTTCTAGTTGTACACATTATGCAAGAACTATATCAAAATACTTACACACAGAGGAAATGAGCTCATACTTATCCTACAAACTCTTGGGTTCACATCACATGATCATGTATACTTTATCTTTGCATCCTAATGCCAATCACAAATTCAAAATGGTTGATCAACATACATTAAGTGAGAAGAAAGTTTTCTCATACACAAGAATATTTACAGTATTCTACCACAATTCATCATCCATCCATCCATACAAAATATGATAAAAGAAAAGAACATGAAATATCTAAAATATAAACACTAAATGATATTTACATCATGATGCACAATAAAAGAAACATAAACAGCAACCTAAACATACCAGTTCTACTTGATAGTGTACAAGGGAAAAGAACTCAGGAAATTAAAACCCTCGTGGGGACCAACAACACAACAAGTACCCCACCCCCACTATATAATAATGCTTTCTTCTCAAATACATGAATAATAAAGTACAAGGGTATGAAATACTTGCAAAGCCTTTCAGGTTAGTGAGTTGGTCGAATATGGTGAGGCTTACTTAGCCTTAGGTGCAATATCAGTGACCCCAATGGTGGTAAGGGTTCTCACAATAGGCTCCTCCTGAATTGGAGGTATATCGAATGGGATTGGATCAGGTATGGCCCCTTTTTCTAGGGCTGAACTAGTTGAGACTCCCACTGCTTCATCTTCATCCTTTTTGTTCATATTTTTTTGATCTATTAGTAGCTTTTCTCATATCACTTACCTCTCTTTACTTGGGTGTCATATCATCGTGCTTCCTCCTTCTTGAAGCCTTTCTGTTAGAACTTTCATCAATCTGCTTGCCTTTATCTTTAAGCGGCCTACCCATAAGGTCAATGAGGCCCTCATCTTTATCAATGATTATCAATGCAGGATCAAAGGTGGGCTGTGATGGTTGCCTTTTTAGCTCAGCTATGTCATCCTGTGCTTGTTAAACTCTGCCATGAATCAGACGAAATTTGGGATAGATAGCTCATCCAACCATGTGTACATGCTCCTCCATGTGGTCCATTTTATCCTAAATATTTTGATATGGCCTGAGTGCTTTGGGAACAATGTGGTCAACAAATGGCTTGAATTTCTTAGACCAAGCATTCAATTGCTTCTCAAACTTTTTCTGAGCTCTTACAGACTTGGCAAAATTTTATTGTGTCAGTCGGTATTAAGAATACTGAGGTAGGACAGTTGTAGTGTCTGAAGTTCCCCCATTATAGGTATTGATATTGATCCTATAAAAGTACTGGGTGGCACATAGCTTGGCGGCTCATAAGTAGTAATAGGTAATGGCATACCTATGGGGATCTCAAAAGTCCCACGGGATGGAGCCGACTGTGTCTGGTATGCAAAAGGCTTGTTGACTCCCATTTCATATTTTAAGTCATCCTTCATGCTCTCGATATCCTACCTGTGACTCATATGTAACTCGTTATCAACCTCTCTGAGTAAAGGTATATTTGCCAGCCTGTATAAGTCCATGATCAGGTACGAGAATGGTAAATCACTTGTTTTCTTGTGTGTGCGGAAAACAATTCGTTAGCAATAATATGGACGAAGTCAATCTTCAGCCCTTTAACCAAGCTGGCAACTAATACTGCTCTCTGAATCTCACAATTTGCATCTTCGCCAGTCGGCTTCAACCTCAGCTTCACTATCACCCACCAAAACTTTACCCTAAAACTTAGGGATGATTTATCTATATGTTCCTTGGGGTTGTGCAGCTAAGATGGATTGCCATCATCTATCAAAAGTCAGGCCAGTTAGGGCCTTTGTTCTACTGTTGTGAACATACAATGCTCCAGCTCTAGAGTTATAGCAGGTGCCTCATACTTAAGACCAAAAAGTCCTCTATTAAGAGTGTGTTTTGAAATGTAGATGTTCACCCCATGCACATGAACTTTGATATAGTTCCCCATGTCATTCATCTTTATAACTTTGGGACATTTCTTCTCTAGCAAAACCAAATAGTTAGCAAAAAAACTCCCAAACAATATTAGGATATTACGTACTGGGTGGCTTGCTTAACCAAGATAATTCATGTTCATTAAATCTTCTTTCAAGCTCCGAATATTCGTGAAGCTTAGAGGTCACAATCTGATATTCTTCTGAGATGGGATACTTGATTGCTCTGTTAGCTGTTTGTTCAAGCCCATCAATAAAATGCTTTTATACCCCCTCAATCTTCTATCGAGTATATTATTGCACCTAAGGGTCCTTACTATTAATCACATTAGCATCCTCTATTTCTGATACCTCAACTAGGTTGGGGTTTGAAGTTTTAACCCCTTTCTCATTAGGGCTAAAAGTAGTACTGCTATTACTCTCGCTCTCCTTCTCAAACTGTGAGAGTACCAACTCTATTATGATGATGAGTGTTGAAAGCAGGTGCTTCTTCACTATATGTTGGTTCACCTCTACTTTTACCTATTGATATTTTTTACCGCCTTGGTGAAGGGGTAGTTTCCTTGCTATTTTTCTTGAGCAGGGAACAAACCATTAATTTCTTAATAGAATCAGAATAAAATAAAGCACAAATTTGAGTTGACGGATGGTCTGATGGTCCATCAAGGTGTCTATCACAGCTTAACCAGATAAGTATTTATTCATTGGCTTAGTGACAATTAAGTTGATGGTCTGCAAAAAGTCCATCACGGATAAATTAGAGAAGCCTTTATTCATAGGCCTGGTGATGGTCAAGTTGATGGTCCGTCAGAGGTCTGACGGTCTATCAAAAAGTTTGTCATGACTGAACTAGAGTAGCATTAATTTTGATGCCTAGTGATTGCTAAGTTGATGGTGCGTTAGAGGTTTGATGGTCTATCCAATATGGCCATCAACCATCTTTTTCAACTTCAGCCTTCTTTTTGGAAAATGGTCAAACATTTGGTATGCATGGATTTTCTAGGTAAAATAATCATGCCATCAATTCAACATTTAAACACCTGTTTCACTAGTTTTAGGCCATGGGTTACTCAGACTTCTCCCAAAATAGTATTTACCAGAGTTTGATTTAATCAGAAGTACAAAAACAACAAAAAGTAGAAGTTCTTTCCAACATTATAAAACTCACACTATTCATGCTCATCATTCTGAAAAGAAAAAGAGATTTTCGATTATACCTTATCCTTGAAGTATTCTTCGTTAGTCTGAACTTGTAAAACTTAGAAAAAATTACACTATTTAGTTTTTATAAGTGAGAGATTTAACTTTAATTTTGATGAAAATATCCAAATGAGATGGTAGTTTAAATAGGAGAAAGAAGGAGGTGAAGAGTCCTAAGATGGGATGTATATGATCCCCACAATGAATGCACAGGAATTTAAACAATTTTAGGAGTTAAAGAAGTGGGAACGTATGTGTAACTGTCTCCCTTTATCCATTGAATACGTTTTGGGTTGGATCAAAATAACTGAATAGACCTTTGGTAACCCAACCCACTCTTTTAAAAATTAGGGTTTATCTGACGAGAAACCTGATGGTCGTCAGGTGACTGATGGTCTGTTGATATGTCTGTTAGGCCTTACTAGAGAATCAACCCTCTGCCTCAAGTTGACGGTTAGTGTGATGTCCCATCAAGGTTTTGATGGTCCATCAAGGTTTTTATGGTCCATCAAGATGTCCGTCAGTCTCTTTCCAGTACCTCAGGTTTCTAGATTGATGTTGATGGCTTACTCGATGGCCCGTCAACATTTTCGTCAACCCCCTTAACTTGTTCAAATCCTGTTTTCCTGCATTTTTATCCCTTCACACTTCAACAAACACATCAAACTATACCATAAAAATAAATACTTCTAACTATAATTAAGAAACACATTATGGGTTGCCTCTCACTAGCGCCTGATTTATTGTCACAACACGACTCAGTTAACTCAATTACTCAAACTTCATTGAGATAAACTATTCCTAAGCATTTCACTGGGTCTGTTGGACCAACGTATTGCTTGACTCGCTGTCCGTTTACTTTGAAGATGTTTCCATCTTTATTTTATAGTTCTACTACTCTAGATGAGTAGACCTGTGTATCTTTAAATGGGCTAGACCACTTAGACCTGAGTTTACCTGGGAAGAGCTTTAGTCTGGAGTTAAAGAGTAACACCCAATCACCAATTTGAAAATTCAACTTTTCGATCCTCTAATCATGGTATTTATTCATTCTTTCTTTGTATGGGTCCACTCTCTCATAAGTCCCGAGACAGAATTCATCCATCTTATTCAGCTTCCCCTGTCTTAGCTTTGCTGCTTTTTTCCAATTTAGATTTAACCTCTTAATTGCCCACAACACTTTATGCTCCAACTTAATTTTCAAGTGTTATGCTTTTCCATACACAAGATGTTATGGTGACATCCCAATAGGTGTCTTGAAAGCTCTTCGATATTCCCACAAGGCATCATCAAGCTTTCGAGACCAATCCTTTCGACTAGCATTCACCATTTTTGCTACAATTACCTTTATCTCCCGATTTGAGATCTCCACTTGCCCAATAGTTTGTGGGTTATATGAAGTTTCTACCTAATGTTGATTCATACCATATTTTTCGATGGCAGCACGGAATATCTTGTTGTAGGAATGGGATCCCCCGTCACTTATGATAGTATGTGATACTCCAAAGTGAGAGAAAATGTTCATTTTGAGAAAAGCAACCACTCTCTTACCTTCGTTGTCAGCCATAGAAACAAACTCAACCTATTTAGACACATAATATACAACAACCAAGATGTACTTCAAGCCATAGGAACTAACGAAGGGGCTAATGAAATCAATACCCCAGACGTCGAATAATTCAACCTCCAGCATTTTTGCCATAGGCCTTTTATGGTGCTTTGAGATTGAGCCTTGTCTTTGACACTAATCACATCTCCTCACAAACTCATATGTATCCTTAAACAATGTTGGCCAATAATATCCCCTTTGCAGCACTTTTCTTGCAGTATAATCACCTACATGGTGTCCCCCAATTGGAGAAGCATGGTAGGCTTCCCAAATATTTATCATGACAACTTCAGGGATACATCTTCTATTGATATTGTCAGCACAATGCCTAAATGTATATGGCTTATCTCAGAATTACCTTGTGGCATCATGGACGAATTTTTTTTTTCTAATGAAAGGAAAGATTTTCCATAATAGATCACTTACCACAAAATTTTCAAAGACTGCATACCAAGGAGCCCTTTCACGTGCAGCAGCAAGGATTTACTCGTCTTGGTTCCCAATAGATATGCTAGAAACTTCTCAAATGTATAAACAATAGCTAAAAGTTCCTGCTCGGTGATAGGATAATTCTTTTGAGCCCCATTCAATACCTTGCTAGCATAATAAATGGGGTGAAAAATCTTATCTTTCTTTTGACCAAGAACATCCCCGAGTGCCACTCCACTCGTGTCATACATAATTTCAAATGGCCTAGACCAATTTGGAGCAACGATAATTGGGAAAGCCACCAGCTTCTCTTTAAGGCATTCAAATGCCTTATTGTAGTCATCATCAAGTACAAACCTGCCCTCCTTCTTTAAGAATTTACAAAGTAGGTTTGCAATCTTGGAGAAGTCTTTAATGAACCAGTGGTAGAATCCAACATGGAAAAGGAAAGTAAGAACTCCCTTCACTGAGATAGGAGGGGGTAATTTCTCTATAACTTCCACGTTGGCCTGGTCAACTTCAATCTCTTACACTGAAATCTGATGTCCAAGCATAATGCCCTCTTTCACTATGAAATGGCATTTCTCCCAGTTAAGCACTAGATTAAACTCCTCACATCTCTATAGTTCTCTAATCAACTTCACTAAGCATAATTCAAATGAGTCACCCACTAGAGAGAAATAATCCATGAACACATCAAGTGTGTCCTCCACTATGTCGGAGAAAATAAACATCATGCACCATTGGAATATGGTGGGTGCATTACATAAACCGAACGACATTCACTTGAATGTAAATGTTCCATTTAGGCATGTAAATATTGTTTTTTCCTAATCTTCTAGGGTAATCGAGATTTGATTGTATCCTGAATACCAATCCAAAAAGCAATACCAAACCTTTCCTGCCAAATGATCAAGCATCTAATCCATGAAAGGCATTAGGAAGTGATCCTTCTATGTCTATGAGTTCAACTTCCGATATTCCATACACACTTGCCACCTAGTCATTGGTCAAAGTAGAATCAACTTGTTCTTCTCATTAGCAACTACAGTCATGCCCCCTTTCTTGGGAACATATTGCATGAGGCTTACCTACTTGCTATTGGAGATAGGGTTCACTACCCCTGCGTCGAGCCATTTAATAATCTTATTTTTAACTACTTCTTGCATCGGTGGGCTTGTATATCTTAAGCACAGAGATAAGGGCTTCCACTTATTGCTCACCTAAATCTACTACAATGATCATAGGTAAGGTGTTTCTACTACCTAGAAACAAATAGCATAGATAGCCCGACAACACCTTCAACTCCTTCTGCTCAAACAAAGGGGGCTATTCAATAGATGGCTTAGCCGGTGGTGTTGGATAATTTTTTAGGTCCAAATCCACCTTTTTAGGGGCATAGGAATATGAACCCATTCTAGTTAGCGCACACACGGTCTCATCATATTCTTTGATACCATCACTATCGAAGTTTATCAACACTGCAACTAATGTTTCTACACTAAATCTCTCCGCAACCTCCACATCTTCCTTATCTTCATAATACACATCAATGATTAAGAAGACTCTCATTTACTTTTGCTTTTTCATTGATTGCCAAAACATCAAAACTGACCACTTTATCATTGAACCTAAATTTCAGCTTATTAGTTTGCAAGTCAATAAACACACTTCCGATTGCGAGGAAAGGTCTACCCAAGATTATGGGTACCTTAAAATCCACCTCATAATCCACCTCATAGTCCAGGATTATGAAGTCGGCTGGGAAAATAGAACTTGCCACCTTAACAAGAACATCATACAATATGCCAAGCGGTCTCTTCACTAATCGATCTACCATCAAAATCCGCATATTGGTGGGTGTAGGATCTTCCAAAGCTAGCTTCTTGAAATATGAAAGTGGTATCAGGTTAATACTTGGCCCAAGATCACACAGGGCCTTAGCAAAACTAAGAGATCCAATAGTACATGGGACAGTGAATGATCCCGAATCTACTTTGTTTTGTACTAAGGATCTTGTAGCAATAGCACTACAATGGTGAAGATTGTCCACTAGTTCGTAGATCACATTCATTTCTTCATAACAAAATCCTTCTTAAATTTAGCATAGCCAGGCATTTGTTCAAGTTCCTTCACCAAAGATATATTTACGGTCAACTGCTTTAACATTGCCATGAACTTGCTAAACTTTGTATCAACTGCCTTTTTCTATAATATATGGGGGCATAGAAGAGGTATTTTTGGAATTCTACTAACTACTGTTTCTCTTTCCTATTCAGCTTCCATATTAAATCCACCACATCATCAATTACAAGTTTTCCTATTGAACGGATCGATAGTACTTTACCACTAGGGTGGTAATCGCTATGCAGAAACCATCATTATAAGGGTTTTGCATAGTGTCACTCGGTAATGTACCACTCTTTCTCTAATTAAATGCCATAGATAACTGGTTTATATGCTATTCTAGTTGCTTGATGGAAGTTGAATATGAGTCGACTAACTGACTCATAGATGATAAGTCACTCTTTATTTCCGTCACACTGGTGTTAGTCATCACAACCTCTTTCAGCAACTTCTCCATCATGTCCTCCATAAGAATTTTTCTCAAACTAGTAGCAACAGTATCATGATTTCTAAAAGGTACATACAACCCACTCCTATCATTCTTATTTTCCAGTTCTCTTAGTCACGATCTCTATAACCAGATTTATCATAGTATTTTGAACCTTGATTACCCTAGCTATTGCCTCAAAAACCCTCTGGTTATTCAGATAGTTAGGCTCCTCCTCAGAATTTGAATTGGTTTCCCTACTTTATGACCCTATGACCTTCACCTTCTCTGTCTTCCTAAATAGAAAATGCTTGGTGAGTAAGTTCATTTGAGTATTCATATAGGATATGTCTTGATCTTGCTCTTTCTCTCTCCTATATTTTTCAGCAGTCATACCACTAGACACAGTAGAGCTTGCTACCTCAGAATCCCTGGTATGCCAAGCTCTATTCTATTTAGTCATTCTATCAAGCATTTCCGAAGCTTCGATAAAAGTAAGGTCCATAAATGCTCCACCTTCAGCATTATCCACCATCGGCTTTGTCATAGAATTCAAGGCTCTGTACAAAGTCTCTATCAGATATATATTAGTCATTTTGTAATTAGGGCATTGCATCAACTTCTTCTTGAATCTCTCTTACATCTCATGAAGGGCTTCACTTGGAAGCTGCCTGAGATTAATTATCTCATCCCTCAACTGTAACATTCTTGATGGGGTAAAGAACTTTTCTAGGAAATCTCCTTTCAATAGCCTCCAGTTTTTTATAGAATCAGGAGTCAACCCATTAAACCACAGTGTTGCCTTCCCAGATAGAGACAAAGGAAGTAGTTGTAGAAGGATTACATTTTTCCCTACTCCTAAATTATCAAAGAAATGCAAATAATTATCAAGATTAAACTATACAGCTTAATGGTCTGGTCTCTCTATGAATGGACATTTTTTATTCACAGGTGCAGCTACGCTTTTTGCATGTCTTCCATCAGCCTAATTAATCAAATCACTATCTCCCAGGTCCTCATTATGTATGTTAGGATCTTTACCTGGAATTTCATTTTTGATTCACTTAAGCTCTAGCCAAGGTGGCTAATCTCTTGGCTTCTTGCTGATATTCCATTTTACCAATTAATTAAGGTTCCAGATGAAATGGTAATAATGGTTCTCCTGACCTTCTCGTATGTGGCATGTAAAATAAAGATCCTATAACAAACAAAAATAATAAATAAAAGTAAAATTAGGAAACTTGACCAAATGTCAATTAATACTAATAAACTTAATCGACAATCGTACTCTACGACAACGGCACCAAAATTTGGTACGCCTAGGTTAGGGTCAAAGTTCATAGTTCAAGTGGCCATTGAAAAATATAGAACCCAACTAGGTTAGGGTCGAATCCCATAGGGAATACTATGTAAACTAAGTGTTATGCTTATTAATTGACTATTAATCAAAGGATTCTGAATAAAGGTGGTTTGTTTGTTAATAGTTGAAGTATGCTAGTAGCAAATCATGTTCCAACTAATGAGTATGCTTGCAAGTTTTGATTCAATGAGAATGAGTAAACTAGGATTAGGTTCACTAAGATGTTATGGTATTCAAGATTGTGAGTTATCCTAAATTCTTATGTAACCAACTCCAATTGCAAGAATTATTAAACTCTAAATTTCATCTATTTGTTTCCCAACCTTAATATAGATTGCCCTTTAATTCTTTCAAACATGAAGAATGTATTGATATGTTAAATGATTTTCTCTAGTGGGTTAATCCTTTTCAGGTATCAACCCTTAACCTAAAGGTTAAGGCCTTTGAGTTCCTTGTAAATCTCCTCTTTTCCCAATGCACACATTTCTACTCAAACAAGTGGTGTTGTTGGGCTCACCCTTCAAATTTGCAACAAATAAAGATTATAATAATGAAGAGGAGATTATAAAATTGCAATTTAGTTACAGAATTTAGGCATGCTCATAACCCTAACCAACCAATCACATCAAAGCTCCCAAAACCCTAGTTATACAAACTTTAGCCACACATCATAGAAGAGGATTCTATTATGTTTCTCATAGATAATTTGGAAAATTTCTTACAAAAATATCTAAAGTATTGTTCTTGATCTTCAAGAAATAGTGAATAAGATGTTAAGATCTACAGTATCAGCTTGTTTCTCAGAGAAGAGTAGGCTACAAGTTGCTCAAATAATGAAAAATAGATAAAAGATACCTAATATAACCCTAAAATAGGTATTTATATGTTTTCAAGTACTGGGGTTTTAAAATTCAAACTTCAGATTGTTGCATCATGGTTGACGATAAAGTTGAAGGCCCATCAATGGCCTAATAGTCCGCCACTTGAATTGTCGCTTGGGTCCCTAGTATGACTTATTCTATTTATTGTCTGGTGGCCAAGTTGACTGCTCGTCAATGTCCTGATAATCCGTCACTTGGACCGTTGCTAAATTCCTAGATGCTTTGTATTCTACTTAGCTCTGATGGCTAAGTTGATGGTCCATCAAAGACTTGATGGTCCATCACATACACCGTGGCTGAGATCCTTTGATTTGTTTATTCTGCTTAAGGTTGACGGACACCCTGATGGTCTGTCACAAGTTTGGCGACCAATCAATAAGTCTGCCAATGGCTATTTGTTCTATTTTTCGAAGTCATTTGTTTTCTAAGTCTTTTACCAGAAAAATAATAAAACCCAACATCAAATACAAAAATTGTTTATTAAAAATGAACAATTATCCCTCATAAAAGATGTAAAATATTTCATCCAAAGTTGAAACATCAAGCCCTAATTTAGGTCGTGACAAGTTGGTTTCAAAGCTCTAGGTTCATGGTTAATTGGGAAGTCTACAAAGCCATGTCAAGTAGAGTCTCTTTTAGGGGTGTGTAGCGCACCACACTTTTAAGAGAAAAGCTGAAAGACATTTAGGAATGTTTCACTTTCTTGAAATTCTCAGTCTTAGAATCCTCTCTAATCCTTGGTTATTTGACTTTCAGATCATGCCTCCTAGATCTGGAATGCAAAGGAATCCTTCTACCTTATCTGGGGATAATGCTGAAGGGGTACCTCCTATATCTAGAGTACATCTTTGATCTTATGGTCCTATTCCTAATTATGCTAGAGTTCTTCTTATTCCTCCTACTGTTCCTTAGGTCCCTTAGGGTAACATGATGAATACAAAGTTTTATCAGTCTATCTATGTTATTTCTTAGATGGTTACTGCTCAGGCCAAGCGCAGTGCGACTAGTGCTTTGTCTTTTAAGGCAACAAGGGTTGGTGAATTTATGAAGATAGGTCCTCCTACTTTTATGGGAATAAAGATGAAGGAAGACCCATAGGGCTTATTGGATGAACTTAAAAAGATATTTTGGGTTATGCAGGCTTTTGATGTGGAGGGAGTTCGCTTTGTAGCTTATCAACTCAAACATGTTGCTTATTAGTGCTATGAGAAGTGGGACAAAGATAAGGGTGATATGGAAGATGAAGGGTTATGAGAGGCCTTTTCTAATGCCTTCATGGATCATTTGTTTCATTAAGAGTTGAGGTAGCTAATATGGAGGAGTTTGTGAACCTCAAGAAAGGGAGGATGTATTTAAGGGAATATGCCTTGAAGTTTCATTAGTTTTCAAGGTATGCTCTTGATTTCATGGCTGATATGAGGTCAAGAATATGCAAGTTTGCTTCTAGATTGAATAGATATCTAATTTTTGAGAGCAAAACTGCTTTGCTTATTAGGGATATGGACATAACTAGGTTGACTATTCATATGCAGCAGTTTAAGGATGAGAAGAAAAAGTATACGGAATTTGGGGATAGGCAGGGAAAATAGGGCAAATTTTCTGATCAAGGAGATACACAGTCTTAGGGTGGTAGAGATGGTGGCAAGTGAAAGAAAAAAAGTAGGGGAGTTCTGGTTCTTTTTCTGCTGCCAGTGCTCCTTACCCACAACAGTCGGGCAATAGACGTCACCAAGGTGGTGATAATTCTTGGGGTCAGGTTGTCCGATCTTAGGTGAGCGGAGGTCGATCTATATTTTAATGACCCTTTTATCAGTTCTCTGATCATCCTCATTAGGGATTTTGTGAGAAACATAGAGATATGTTCTTTAAGTATGGTCAGGTAGGTCATTGGCTCAAGGATTATACGGCTAATAAGGATGATACAGGGGCAACTAAGATTTTGGTGGCTTTATCTCCTACTCCTACACCTAGCGTTGTGGCATCTACTTCTATTACTTCTCCTGTTTCAAGTATTGATTGGAATAGGTTGTATGCTTTAGCGTCGTAGTAGGAATCCAAGGCATCACCTGATGTTGTTACTGGTATGTTACAAATCTTCTCTCATGATGTATATTGTTTGCTTGATATGGGATTCACTCTTTCTTATATGACTCTTTATATAGTTGTTTTTTTTGGTTTTGATCCAAAAATTATTTTAGATCCTTTTTCTATTTCTACCCTGGTAGGAGACTCGATCATTGCTGAATGGGTCTATAGGAGGTGTGTAGTATCTATTAGTGATAGGTAAAACTTGGTAGATTTGTTTAAGATGGGAATGGTAGATTTTGATGTAATTTTGGATATGGATTAGTTGTATTCTTGTCATGCATCTTTAGACTATCGGACTCGTAAGGTCATCTTTAGGTTCCCCAGTGAGCTAGAAATAGAATGGAAGGGTTGTTCTTTAGCTTCTAAGGGAAGATTTATTTCTTATCTTAGAGCTCGAAGGTTAATCTCTAAAGAGTGTCATTACCACTTGGTCCAATTTTATGATTTTACCTTGGAAGGTCATTCTTTGTAGTCAGTTTTGGTAGTTAATGAGTTTCTCGAGGTCTTTCCAAATGATCTTCCTAGTGTTCCTCTGGATAGAGAAATAGAGTTTGTTATTAATTTGATTTGCTTCTGTTCACTCGTCCAATATCTATTCCTCCATAGATAATAACTCCGATTGAGTTAAGGGAACTCAAGAAGAAAATTAAGGATCTTCTAGATAAAGGGTTTATTCATCTTAGTGTTTCTTCATGGGGTACATCAGAGTTGTTCATGCATAAGAAGGATGGTTCCCTGTGAATATGCATTGACTAGAGGTAGCTGAATAAGGTAACAATCAAGAATAAGTATCTTCTCCCAAGGATAGATAATCTATTTGATCAGTTGTAGGGTGCCAAGTTTTTTTCCAAGATAGATCTTTGGTCTGGGTACCATCAGATTAAGATTAGGAAGGTGGATATCCCTAAGATTACTTTTCGTACTTGATATATGCATTTTGAATTCTTGGTGATGTTATTTGGATTGACAAATGCTCCGACGGCATTTATGGATTTGATGAATAGGGTGTTTAGTTAGTATTTAGATCTCTTAGTCATTGTGTTTATTGATGAAATTATGGTGTATTCAAGGAGTAAGGTGGATCATGCTAATCACCTCTATGTGGTATTGCAGACCTTAAAGGAGCATCGGTTGTTTCTGAAGTTCTCTAAGTGTGAATTTTGGTTGAATGATGTAACTTTCTTGGGTCATATTATTTCTAGTGAGAGGATAATGGTTGATTCTCAAAAGGTTGCTGCGGTGAAGGGGTGACCTAGGCCCATGACTTCATCTGATGTTTGGAGTTTTTTGGGTTTAGCCAGGTATTATATGAGGTTTATGGAAAGCTTCTCATCGATAGCTTCTCTTTAGACTAAGTAAACTAAGAAAAAGGTTAAGTTTTCTTAGTCAGATGTTCGTGAGAGAATTTTTGAGAAATTGAAGGATAGGTTGACGTCAGCATTGATTTTGACTTTTCCATAAGGTAGTTTAGGTTTTTTGTTTATTGTGATGTATCTTGAGTAGTGCTTAGTTGTGTTTTGATGGATCATAGAAAGGTTAATGCCTATGCTTCCAAGTAGTTGAAGGTGCATGAAAGGAATTATCCTACTCATGATTTAGATGTTTTGGCAATTATATTTTATTTGAAAATATGGTGGTATTATCTATATGGTGTTCACGTAGATATATATTCTGATCATATGAGTCTTCAGTATGTATTCATGCAGAAGGAGCTTAATCTCAAGCAAAAGAGATGGCTTGAGCTTCTCAAAGACTATGATATAAGTCTTCACTACCACCCAGGTAAGGCTAACATGGTTGCCAACGTAGGTTGTCTATAGGGAGTTTGGCTCATGTAGAGAAAGGAAAGTGGGAATTGGTGAAGGATATTCACCGCTTGGCCAATCTTGGAGTTCATCTCTTGGATTCTAAAGATGGTAGTGTGATGGTGCAAGAAGTGGTTCAATCATCTCTTGGTGTAAAGATTAAGGAGAAACAAGTATTAAATTCGGTCATGATTAAAATCAAGAGTGATGTTGGTGGGCAAAATATAGTGGTGTTTAAGATTAGTAGTGATGGTACTTTGTAGTACAATGAGAGGTTATGTGTTTCAAATGTTGAAAGATTACGACAAAGGATTTTGGCTGAGATACATGAGTCACGCTATGTTATCTATCCTTGTTTAACAAAGATGTATCTGCTATTAAGGAAATCTATTGGTGGAATGGTATGAAATGGGATATGTTTGACTTTGTGGCCAAGTGCATAGTATATCAATAGGTTAAGGTTGAGCTCATGAGACCTGGTGGGTTGCATCAAGAAATAGAGTTAAATGATCAATATGGATTTTATTATTGGCATTCCTCAGTCTTGGAATCATTTTGATTAGATTTGGGTCATCGTGGATAGGATGACCAAGTCTTCTCACTTTTTGCCGGTAAAGACTACCTTTTCAGTGGAGGATTATGCAAAGTTGAATCTTTAAGAGATTTTGAAGCTACATGGGGTGCCTGTTTTGGCTATTTTTGAATGTAATAGGTAGTTTACCTCTAATTTTTGGCTGGTCTTTCAAAAAGGGATTGGGGACTAAGGTTAGTCTGAGTACTTCTTTCCATCTGTAGTTGGATGTTCAAGTAAAAAGCACTATTTAGACATTGGAAGATATGTTTTGGGCATGTGTAATTATTTATGGTGGTAGTTGGGTTGAGCATCTACCTTTGGTGGATTTTTCTTACAACAATAGCTATCATTCTAGTATTGATATGACTCCTTTTAAGGTATTGTATTGTAGGAGCTTTAGATCTCCTATTGGATGGTTTGAGTTTGGTAAGAAGGACATGTTCGGTCCCAATTTGGTCTATCAAACTATAGAGAAGGTGAAGGTGATTGAAGATAGGCTTAAAGCTGCTCAGAGTTGCCAAAAGTCCTATATGGATGTTAGACATAGAGACTTGGAGTTTGAGGTTGGGGACAGGGTGTTCCTAAAGGTGTCTCCCATGAATGGAGTAGTGCAGTTTGGCAGGAAGGAGAAACTTAGTCCTCGATTTATTGGTCCTTATGAGAATTTGTGGAGAGTGGGCAATGTTTCGTATGTGTTTAATTTGACTATGAGCTTGGGTATGGTTCATCCAGTCTTTCATGTTTCCATATTGAGGAAGTGTATTGAAGATCCTTCATTGGTTGTTCCTTTGGAAGGGTTAGATACCTCAGATTCTCTGTCTTATAAAGAGGTCCTCATTTAGATATTAGATAGGCAAGTTCGTTGGTTACAGACCAAGGATGTGACTTCAGTTAAGGTTCTGGGGCAAAACCATAAGGTGGAAGAAATAACGTGGAAAGTGGAAGAGGACATGAAGTCCAAGTATCTGTATTTGTTTTCTTCTCTTGGTATTCATGCTGAAGGTATGTGTTCTTGAACACATCTTTATTTTTTGAGTTTGTTAAAGGAAAGATTAATAGTTTTGCCTCTTTGTTTTCAAACTTTGTTAAAGGGATATTTGATAATGCAAATAACTCTATATGTGGTTACCTCTACCTTGTCTGTCATTCGGGGATGAATGTTCCTTATGGGGGAGAATGTTATATCCTGGGTTTCGGCCTTAGAATTTTTTCCTTGAAATCTGTTCTTCAAACCCAATACGACTCTAAAATACGAGACGTATACTGGGGTACGAATGGTATTATCTTGTCGTAATCTGACAAGTGTTAGTTGGTGGGATGGTTTTGATTACTTGAATGGTCACTACTTAAGGGTATGAATCATAAGGCTAAGATACGAGTCATATCAGGCTTGTATGGTGGGCAATGTTTGATCCTCTTGGTAATTCATTCTGCCAGGGATACAGATCATAGGTATGGATCGTATGCTGAGGTTATGACTTGGTTGGATGAGTCATATACTAGACAATTTCTGATCCAAGGTTAAGGCCTAGGTACGACTGGTGGGAACCAATCATAAGGAAGGGTAAGACTCTTAAGAGGGTCAGTCGTATCCTTGTGATGGGTTATTAAGGGATTTAAGTGGGGGTATTATGGAAATTTCCTTACATACCCTAATTATGGTCCATGACTTCTAATACACTTAGGATGTTTTTAGCCTATTATTCTATTCATAACATATAGAAAACTATTCATAAACATTCAACAATTCTCTTAAAAGTTTTTGGAGAATGAGAGCTAGGGTTTCAACTTGGGGATTTTTTTGGGACTTGCTTTGATGATTTTCTTCAATCATTTTTGTCGTTTTAAGGCATGTGTCTCTTACCTACTTACTAATTCTAAAAAGTCATGAATTTTATGGTAGTTTTCATGGTTTCAATATTGAATGGGTTATGGTTTTCTATTAATAATTAGGGATTTGTAAATGGCTTGTTTATGGTTTCCTATGGTTTAACTATGCTTTTATATGAAATAAAGTTTATTTTGGGCAATTAGATTGCATGGTAATGGTTTAATTGTCTTTGGAATTAGTTTTGGTTATGTTATACCCCCAAGGTGTTTGATAAAATGCTTATAAAGATATGTTCATTGCATTAACTTCTTTAAATGGAACTCTTGTTTGTTTTCAGCTTATGCATGAAACTATAAATGGTTTAAATGATCTACAAAGGTTAAAGGCTTATTAGTTTTGCTTGTAGAGTACATAGAAGTCTCCCAAGAGGTTAATATGGTAAATAGATAGGCCACTTGAAAGTCCCCTTAACCTAAATGGTTTGGCTATGGATAAATCTTCCAAGTATGGTTGGTATGTCGATACCACTAATAAATGGCCTTGGTTAATAAATGGTAGTTGAAATTTTTTGGATATGGTTTTAATTTGGGAATTAATGGCAGGTGGTGTAACTGAGCCATGGAAGGTGGAGATTAAGGGGAAACCAAAACTAGAAACTCATATTTACCGATATGAGGGGTCCTTGATGGCCTCGTATGAGTGTCACATTTTATATTGAAGGAATATACTAGTCATCCCATGGGATATATCTTGGTCCAATGGCTACACGCACTGGGACACTTTCAGTAAGGGGAGCTAAACCCATACGACCTATGGGTGTGGTTAAGCAACAAGGTTACACAACCCAGGTAAAGGTTTTAAATGCATGGTAAACACAGATTCCCTTCCCGACACTTGTATATATGTATGGTTGTATGCACAATGGATAGTTTTACTTAGTTGTTTAAATGGCATTACTTTATACTTATCCTAAGGTATATACTAGCAGTCATTCAATAACCTATTTACTGGCGGTTGTATACCTACCTTATGTAGTAACCAACCATTCAACTTCTCCTATATATTGATTGACTCGGGGATAGTATTTGGATTAAAGTGTTGAGCTTCCATATTTTTGGAAGGCTTTATTTCATGATATGGATGCTATTAGACCTTTTGTTTTTATTTGGATATTGGTTTTAGCCATGGTTGGGGGCATGTCCCAATTGAATATTTGTATTCTATTAGATAGAGGCTTTGTAGTACTTCTGGGGGTTGGTATGGGTGGGATCGGTATTGGTGTCGGCCTTAGCATTAGCATTGGTGTTGGGGATGACATCATTCGATGATATTGTTGGTTGTTTCATCATATTGAATTTTGGATTAATTGTCATGTTATGTTTTGATATTCTCATTAGTTTTATATGGTATGGATGGTTTGGTTTGGTACCATTAGAATCGGTCATGGTCATGATCCTATCCCAGAGACTTGATGTTTACAATAATGCTATCTTATTATATCTTCAGAATTCAGTCCATCTGAGGCTGTATAAGGCACTTGGTTTGGGTTAAGGGGCAGTCCTCTGTCCTGGTTGAACTTGGGATGACCATTAAATCTAGGCCCTGGTTCAGGTCATGACAATTATAGGTCTCTCGAGGTCTCAAAATCAATATGATTAAATTTGGATCATTGTAGATAGTATGACTAAGTCTGCTCATTTCTTGCCAATGAGGACTACCTATTTAGAAAGAGATTATGCTAAGTTGTTCAATGAGAAGATAGTCATATTTCTTGGTGCGTTGGTGTCCATTATTTCAGATCGAGATATAAAATTCTCTTCTCACTTTTCGCGCTCATTTTAGAAAGGTTTGGGAACTAAGGTGAAAGTTAGCACCGCGTTTCACCCTCAAACGGATGGAAAAGTAGAATGGACCATTTTGACTTTTGAGGATATGCTAAGGTCCTATGGGATTGACTTTAAGGAAAGTTGAGTGAATCATTTATCTCTCATCAAATTTGCATATAATAATAGTTATCACTCTAGCATTGGAATGGCTCCTTTTATGGCTCTTTATGTAATGAGGTGCAGGTCTCCTATTGGGTGGTTCGAGGTTAGTAAGACTAGGTTGTTTGGTTGAACTTGGCTCACCAAGTCATAGAGAAGGTGAAGGTAATTATAAAAAGGCTTAAGACCACTAAAAGACACCAAAAGTCTTAAGCGGATGTAAGGCAAAAAGAGTTGGAGTTTGAGGTAGGGGATTGGGTGTTTTGAGGGTCTCTCCTATGAAAGGAGTGATAAGGTTTGGTAAGAAAGGGAAACTCAGTCTCCGCTATGTTGGATCATATCAAATTTTGAGGATAGTTGGGAATAATACCTATGAGTTGGAGTTTCCTGTGTGCTTTGGTTCTATTCATCCGACATTTGTTGTGTCGATGTTGAAAAAGTGTATGGGTGATCCTTCTTTGATTGTCCCTTTAGAAGATGTTGGTATCTCAGATTCCTTGTCTTATGAGGACGTCCTAGTTAAGATTTTAGATAGGCAGGTCTGTAGATTGAGGACTAAGGATATGACATCGGTTAAAGTCCTTTGGAGGAAAAAAAAGGTGGAAGAGGCTATTTGGGAAGCCGAGCAGGATATGAAGTCCAAATATCTATTTTTGGATGATCATGCTTAAGATATGTGTTTCTCTTATTCTTATCGCTTTTGGAATTTATCCTTGAGTTGTGGTTGCATTTTGTCTCGTATTTGTGCTAAGAGATGCCTTAACTCCTCATTCGAGGATGAATGATCTTGGAGGAGGGGTAATATAATACCCTCAAGTTTTGAACTCTGAATTTTTCTCAGTTATTATGCTTACTGTTCTGGGTACAACTCAGCTGATGAGTCATGAAGACTTATGAAGAGTTTTATAGAGCTA
>JAPEIP010000011.1:101152003-101169045 GCA_026120095.1 Capsicum chinense | reverse complement strand
ATGGTCATGATCCTATCCCAGAGACTTGATGTTTACAATAATGCTATCTTATTATATCTTCAGAATTCAGTCCATCTGAGGCTGTATAAGGCACTTGGTTTGGGTTAAGGGGCAGTCCTCTGTCCTGGTTGAACTTGGGATGACCATTAAATCTAGGCCCTGGTTCAGGTCATGACAATTATAGGTCTCTCGAGGTCTCAAAATCAATATGATTAAATTTGGATCATTGTAGATAGTATGACTAAGTCTGCTCATTTCTTGCCAATGAGGACTACCTATTTAGAAAGAGATTATGCTAAGTTGTTCAATGAGAAGATAGTCATATTTCTTGGTGCGTTGGTGTCCATTATTTCAGATCGAGATATAAAATTCTCTTCTCACTTTTCGCGCTCATTTTAGAAAGGTTTGGGAACTAAGGTGAAAGTTAGCACCGCGTTTCACCCTCAAACGGATGGAAAAGTAGAATGGACCATTTTGACTTTTGAGGATATGCTAAGGTCCTATGGGATTGACTTTAAGGAAAGTTGAGTGAATCATTTATCTCTCATCAAATTTGCATATAATAATAGTTATCACTCTAGCATTGGAATGGCTCCTTTTATGGCTCTTTATGTAATGAGGTGCAGGTCTCCTATTGGGTGGTTCGAGGTTAGTAAGACTAGGTTGTTTGGTTGAACTTGGCTCACCAAGTCATAGAGAAGGTGAAGGTAATTATAAAAAGGCTTAAGACCACTAAAAGACACCAAAAGTCTTAAGCGGATGTAAGGCAAAAAGAGTTGGAGTTTGAGGTAGGGGATTGGGTGTTTTGAGGGTCTCTCCTATGAAAGGAGTGATAAGGTTTGGTAAGAAAGGGAAACTCAGTCTCCGCTATGTTGGATCATATCAAATTTTGAGGATAGTTGGGAATAATACCTATGAGTTGGAGTTTCCTGTGTGCTTTGGTTCTATTCATCCGACATTTGTTGTGTCGATGTTGAAAAAGTGTATGGGTGATCCTTCTTTGATTGTCCCTTTAGAAGATGTTGGTATCTCAGATTCCTTGTCTTATGAGGACGTCCTAGTTAAGATTTTAGATAGGCAGGTCTGTAGATTGAGGACTAAGGATATGACATCGGTTAAAGTCCTTTGGAGGAAAAAAAAGGTGGAAGAGGCTATTTGGGAAGCCGAGCAGGATATGAAGTCCAAATATCTATTTTTGGATGATCATGCTTAAGATATGTGTTTCTCTTATTCTTATCGCTTTTGGAATTTATCCTTGAGTTGTGGTTGCATTTTGTCTCGTATTTGTGCTAAGAGATGCCTTAACTCCTCATTCGAGGATGAATGATCTTGGAGGAGGGGTAATATAATACCCTCAAGTTTTGAACTCTGAATTTTTCTCAGTTATTATGCTTACTGTTCTGGGTACAACTCAGCTGATGAGTCATGAAGACTTATGAAGAGTTTTATAGAGCTAATCATGGTCTAACTAGTAAGGTTTCCTTAAGTTTTTCATGGTCACGACTGGAGTATTATGAGTCATAAGGTAGTGTCATAAGTTGTGGTAAGGGACTCATGTCCTTAACAATGAGATGACCAAAGGTTGTTATCTTGGTAATAAATAGACTCCACGAGTCATAGGGTAAGGTCACGAGTCATCGGATATGACTCGTGGCCAAACTAGTAAGGAGACCTAGAATTTCTATCTAGGCTTTGAATCTTGGTGACGACTCGTGATAAGTGACCACAAGTCATTATGAGGCCTGTAGAGACTAGGAGTTATATTTTGTACCTGATTTTAGTAAGGACATTATGGTCTTTTCCTCTTATCCCACTACTATTCCACATCATAAAATATTCCCTTAGCCCTATTTCCACCCATTTAATAAGTCATAAACATTCTCTTCTCTCTCAAATTCCCAAGTCAAGAATAAAGCTAGGGTTTCAAGGGATTGGTCATTTAAGACTCAATTTGTGGTTTGTATTCCAATTTTCTTGGTGTTTTTAGGCATGTATCTCTTCCCTAAATTGGTTTTATATAAAAAAAACATGTGTTTAATCATGGTTTAGGTAAATTTAATTATGGGTGTTAAATGATGGGGTGATGGTTTTGAATAATTGTTACTTGGTTGGTTTTCCCATGGTTTTCGAATTATTATTCATGCTTTATCTCATGGTTGTTGAACTAAATGTGGGCATGGGTTTGGTGAATGGGAAGCGGGTCATGGAATTCCCTCAATTTTATTAATATTGGTTTTGAAGGGGGTCATGACATTCCCCCAATTTTATAAAACTTGGCTTGCAATTGACATTAACCTCAACTTTCTTATAAATTTAGTTTTGGACCATGAAAGTATGCATGATTTACCCATTTTTGAAACTACTGTATTTCATAAAAGGTTAATAGAATATAAATGATTTTGAAAGGCCTTGGTGGCCATAGATTGGTTTTAAATTTGAACTTGAGGGTCGTGGATTCCCCTAAGATAACGGATAAGTGGATCGACATAATGAAAATTGACTTGCAAGTCAAATTAGTATGAAGATACAAAATGGTAATTGCCTAAATGACTATCTCCTTAGTTAAATGAATCGGTTATGTGCAAATATTTTAATTGGCTTAATGGGGGTTGTGTAGCTCACCGTGGAAGATGGAGGTCCCAGAGGAGCTATACTAGAAATCACATTTATCGGTGTAGGGGTCTTTATGACCGTGTGCATAGTTCACACTATATATATTTTGGATTGGCTGGGGTTAAGACATTCTTTAGCTATTCTTCGAATTTCTCCAATTCGTGTGGCTACACGCACTGGTCCCTTTCAGCAGTGGAACTAAACCCCAATAGCTCGTAGGTGCCCTTAGAACGGTTAGAGCTACACATTCCAGTTTAATGGTTTTAAATCTCATGTTTAAACCCTGTACCCTATCTTGATATCTTATATATATATATATACATGTATGTGAACATATACATTGAGATTGGTTTTCTTTTTGAAGTGGCATTATTTTATCCCTTCCCTGAGTTACATGCTAGCACTCGCCCTGCTAAACATCCCTGGATGCTACATTATTTCATGATGTAGGGTCCTAGTGATTTTTTGTTACTTTGTGCAGTAGTGGGTGGTCCGTTTCATCGGTCAGTCTACTTGAAGTGGTAAGACTCCATCTTTTGTAAGGATTGTTACTTCTCAGTTTCATTGTGTTTCTAAGACTATTAATTTTTTATTCCTTTTGGCTAGGGTCCGGGCATGTACAAACTTAGTTTTGTCTTTGGTTTTGTTAAAGGCTTATGTGGACAAAAGTGTAGGAATAATTATTATTGATTCTTAGATCTTACTTTTGAGTTACATTGACTATTTCATCTCATGCTTATGAGGGTGATCTTCGTCCCTCTGTGCGCTTGAGAAACCCATCATGACAAGTCCTGGGTTGGGTCGTGACATAAGGAGGTTAAGCTAGTATTGAAACCTATTCCATGACCTCCTCCACCTTTTTCTCAAAGATTAAAAAAGAAACAAAAAGATGTGAATTATTAGAAATTTATATCAATGTTGAAGGAGCTGTCTGTAAATATCCCTCTTATGGAAGCATTGGAGCTAATTCCTGGCTATGTAAAGTTTATGAAGGATTAGAGACTATGAACCAGACGATGAGTTTTGAGCCCACTGGTAATATGTACCACTGCAGTTCTATTGCTTCCCGATCATTGGTTGATAAGAAAGACGATCCCAGATCTTTCACCATTCCTTGCACTATTAGGTGCCTGAATTTTGCACAAGCATTATTTGATTTGGGAGCTATAATCAATATGATGCCTCTAATTGTGTACAAATAGTTGGCATTAGGGTCACCTTAGCCAACATCTATGAGACTATTGATTGATCGTACTATGAAGAAGCTGATTGGTATATTGTGTGATGTATTAGTAAAGGTTGATTTTTTCATATTCCTACCTGATTTTGTGTTTCTCGACTGTGAGGTATATTTTGACTTCTCTATTATCTTAGGAAGACCCTTACTAGCCACGGGTAGTGCATTGGTTGACATGGAGATAAGATATATAAAATTCAGGGTTAATGATGAAAAGGTTACTTTCAATGTGGGTCTGACAATACGACATCCAAAAGATATGCGGGTGATGTCTGTGATAGACACTTTTGATGAAGATTCATTAATCATAGCTTTTGAGGAGAGACTAGTGGCAGCAATTATGAATTTTGATAGTGATGGCATCTAGGAGTATGATGAGATAGTAAGTGCTCTTGTTTGAAGAGGTTCTTATTCTTATGCGTCAAAGGAGTTGGATCTGGACATGAAGAATAGAATGACTACACGATCTCGACCATCTAATAAGGAGACATTAATCATGGAATTGAAGGCCTTCCTTCTAACTCGCGTTATGCAATCTTGGGGTCCAACAATACTTTACTGATTATCATTGTTGTAGATTTAATGGATATACTATTTGAGGTCCTTAATCTCAGTATTACAGAGGTTTAAACAAGACATTGGTCAAACTATTATGGATATTATTGGGATTCCACCCAGAATTTACACTCATAAGATCCAGTATAAATAAGAGTTTGTCCCTAGCATTGAGCATCGACATTATCTGATGATAAGAAGGGTGGAAAGATGCAAGTGTGGTTTACCTTATTACCAACAACAAGTAAGTGATCCTAGTTAAATGTGTGCCGAAAAAAGGGTGGGATCACTGTGGTCCCTAATGAGAAGAATGAGTTAGTATCATGAGACCAGTCACAGGATGGAAAGTTTGAATAGATTATCGAAAGTAGATTACATGGATGTAGAAGGATCACTTTCCTATGCCATTTATGCAACAGATATTGGACTGTCTTACAGGAAGAGGATGGTATTATTTTCTTGATGGTTATCTAGGTATAATTAGATTTTTATTTCCCTGAAACACCAAGAGAAAACCACTTTCACATATCCATATAGTACGTTCATATTCAAGAGGATGCTATTAGAAATTTGTAAAGCTCCCTTCATACATTAGCATTGTATGATGTCTATATTTCTTTATATGGTGAAGGATACTATTGATGTCTTTATGGATAAATTTCTCAGTCATGCGTGATTTATTCGATGACTATTTGGCCCACTTGACTAATGCAATTTAAATATGTGAGGGGTGTAACTTGGTTTTGAATTGGGAAAAGTGTCACTACATGGTTAAGGAGGGGATAGTTTTTGGGAACAAGATTTCAAAGAAGGGAATAGAGGTTGATAGGGATAAAATTGAGGTGATTGAAAAATTTCTTCCACTGATTTCTATAAAAGGTATTTGGAATCTCTTGGGTCATGTAGAGTTTTATAGGTGGTTCATTAAGGACTTCTCTAAAATTACAAATCTTTTATGCATGTTATTGGAGAAGGAGTTGAAGTTTGTGTTTGATGATACTTATCTCAGGGACTTTGAGTTCTAAAAGAGAAATTGGTTTCTACTCCTATCATTGTGTCTCCGATTTGGACTCTTCCATTTAAGGTGATGTGTGACACTAATGGTATGGCCCTAGAAGATTTCCTAAGCCAAAGACATGAGAAAATACTTTATCCCATCTATTATGCCTGTAAAGCACTCAACCCCACACAGAAAAATTATATGGTAATTGGACAAAATTTGCTTACGGTGGTGTTTTCATTTAAGAAGTTACAATATTATTTGATTGGGACCAAGTTCATTATTCATATTGATCATTTAGCCCTTAGATACATTATGTCGAAGAAAGATATAAAGTCTAGGTGATTCGATGGGTACTACTGCAGAAAGAGTTTGACTTTGAGGTGAAGAATAGAAAGGGCATAGAAAACCAGGTTGCATACCATCTATCCCACCTAGAAGAGGAGGTGATACTTAAATTAAGGGATGAGCTTGATATTAATGATACTTTTTCAGATGAGCAGGTCTTGGCAGAATCATAAGACTTAATCCCCTGGTTTGTCGATCTTGCCAATTATTTGGTAAGTGATCTCATCCCGAAAGATATGTTGTTTCAATAGAGAAAGAGATTTATGCATGAGGTACAAAATTTTTTCTTCAATAGGCCTTATTTATTTTGGGTCTGTGCAGATGGTGTGATTTGGATGTGTATTGCCGAAGTTAAGATGATGAGCATTCTTGAGGTCTATCATTCATTTCTAGTTGGGTGTCACCATAGAGGTAATCATACAACCCATAAAATTCTGCAGTGTGGTTATTATTAGCGGATAATTTATAAGGATGCATATGATTATGCTCGGGCTTGTGACCAATGCCTGCGATAAGGAAATATCTCATGGAAACATGAGCTTACAATGACACCTATTCTTGAGCTTGAGTTGTTTGATGAGTGGTATTTCGATTTCATGGGTCCATTTATGAGTTATCATGGTATGAAGTCCATTTGTATAGCAGTCGACTATGTTTCTAATTGGGTGGAAGCAGTTGTGCTTTCCAATAATGGAAGTTGCAGTTTCAAATCTTTTAGGAAGAACATATTATCTCACTTTGGTACTGCATGTGTTATCATTTGTAATGGTGGGTCCTGATTCAACAATCGTCTATTTAAGGTCCTACTTAAGAAATATGGTGTGAAACATAAGTCTGATTAGCCAAGACAACCGAGTTGTGCCGTAACATTAAATCAGGCACTGCATGAAGGAAACCCATAGGCTTGTTGGGGAAGTTTGAGTATTCAACATAGACACATCGTACCGTGATGTTAAATAAATTATTCCTTGGGAGGAAACCTAAGGTGTTAGTGGTCACTTTTTTCTATTTTGTAGGTTAAAAGCATGGAGAAAAACCTAGAAAATGGCAAAAATTGATAAATTTCATTAAATTTCAGGTAAGTGGACCTAATACCCTACTTACGGGGTCATAGGTACAATCTACAACATGTGAGTTCATGTCGTGGGAATTAGAAGAATTTTAGGGTCTCTAATGTTGCACTTATGAACCCTACCTATGGTCCCGCAGGTATAACCCATGGCCTCATAGGTACAACCTACAACCATGTAGGTTGGGGGTCTTAGAAATTAGAGAAAATCTGAGTGCAGGACCAACTTACGATGACTACTTACGAGGCCATAAGTACTACTTACAACCTATAAGTAGGGCTCGTAGGTAGGTTAAAATATTGGGTCAAAGTTTTTAAATTTGGGTCGAGCCCATATGACTTGACCCGATTCAACACCCCATACTATTTAACCCTAAGAAACTGACCTTTTGACTCCCCACATTTTCAAATTTAGAACTCCCCCTGCAAATTAAACTCTCCAACTTCCATCCCACACTATAAAAGGCAAACCCCACTCTTTCTTGCCCCATTTGCATATAATATTCGAAGAGGTTAAGGCCAAATAAATTTTTTATGTTCTGCTTCTACATTCTACACTTCAAGGTAAGCGTTTCTTTGCTCCAACTTGTTGAAAATCTGTTCTTGCACTTTAAAATTGAGATTTCCCATGCAACTAACTTGAACTTGTGCAATTCTCATAATTTTTTAAAATAGTTGGAGACTAACAATTGTAAAATCTAAGTTTTGCATGATTTGTGGTTTGTGTAAACTGTGATCAAAACAAAAATTAGAAGTAGAAGTTGAATTATAAGAAAAAACCCTGAAATACTCATGGAAATTGACTTGTTACTTGTTGTAGTGTTCGAAATTGATCTATAAGTTGAAATTATAACGGTGCTGGATGGGAATTTTGGGGAAGATTTGACTTACTCTCAGATTGGTACTTATGAAAGCTACTTACGAGCTCGTAAATGGTACCTACAAACCTGTTGATGGCCTATCAAGTATTAGACTTGAAACTATGAAGTTTTAGGGATTTATCTAGTACCTATGATACATACCTATGGCCCCGTAGGTACTACCTATGGCCCATAAGCAAGGGTTGTAGGTAGCCTTGGACTTAGGTTGTAAATTTTCTTAGCAGTTCTTGTTTTGGTATTGTGTTTCAATCACTAACAACTCCTTTATTAGGTACGATAGCACCCAAAGCTGCTCAGAAGAAGGGACTACAGTCCAAGTTACACGATGAGTCTACCGAGTGGAGTAGCTCAACTAAGGAGTATCTAGTGAGTTTGAACAGTACACCCCTAGTCCTACGCCAGACTTGGGTTGGGCATAGAGGTAGGCTATATCTTCAGTAGTTGTTCAGTGAGATACTCCATCCATAGCATATGAAATTGAGTCAATTTTTTAGTCTGCTCCACCACAGGCAGGCCATAGACTACACCAGCACACTTTTTCTGAATTGGCCCTCAAATGAAGTCATCCACGAATTCACCATCGCACTCTCCCCAGTCTTATGAGGGAGAGGATGGGTCAGTTTCTAGTTCTGATGAGGAGGTTGGGTTAGGTAAACGTTATAGTGATAAGGAGAAAGTAGTTCTCTCATATTTTGACGAGCGATCAGAGTTTACATTTGGTTTAGTTTTGAGTAAGTCTACTTCTAGCTTAGCTGCACCCACTCTGATGAGGGTGATGATGTAGTGTAACACCCCGCATTTTGGGCTAGAATGAAAACCATCTTTTCTATGTGTAGATGGTCCAAAAGTCATAAATCCTATGCAAATTTGGTATGTTAATCAATTATGTAGTGTGGGAACCTATTTGAGCATGAATTGAGATCATAGAGATCCCTTAACTCAAGGTCAAGTTGAAAGTTTTCCTATCGTTTAAGTTTTAGTGAGCGTGGAAACTTGAGTTGACTTCAATCGATCGTAACTCCTTGTATATGAATAACTAGGTGTCCTACTATATATCAAATGAAATCTCTTCAAAATCTTTCCAACGATATCAATTTCTCCTAAATTCGATATCGGAGCAAAAAGTTATGCCCATTTTACTCCAGCATGTCAGCCTGGAAAACTGACTAACAATATTTTTGATAACTTATAACGTCTGTGACGGCTTATCACAAAATGTTGTCAGCCTTAGGCAGAAATCCATAAATTCCAGGCCCAAGTGATGACATTTGTTATGACTTATCAAAAGTCTGATGGCTTAGTACAAATTTCATCAGCAGAGATTTTCAACAATTAGGAAGCGGTTTAGTAAGGGTATTTTAGAGTTTTCCTTCACCTCCCACGACCTAAATAATCAAAATCACGTACTTAATCATCATAAATAGGTTTAAACAACCCTTAATCCTCTTTATTCACAAGAACAATATTAGGGTTTCCTCTTAAGATCATCTTTCAAGAAATTCAAAACACCGTTACTCCTTCTTCAAGATAAGCAAGAATCTAAGATTTCTAATCCAAAAAGTTCAAGAAAGTTCCCAAGAATATCAAATTAAGGTCATCCTCTTCAAGAAGGAAACCAATAGTTTAGCATCACAGTCCAAGAATCTCAAGAAAGCTTTTAAGATCATCTCCTAGGGTTTCAAGTTCAAGTTCTTTACATCAAATCAAATCTATTAAGGTATGTGGGTTTTGAACAAGAACACCTTTTCATTCTTATGCCCAAAAGTTTTAGTTTTTATTAAAGAATTTCGTATTTTCAAGATGAATTCATATTATTTTACTATATTTCAAGTTTATGAGATTATGAAATTGTTCAAGTCATGAATTGCATGATTATCTTGTTTAATTATGATATAAACTGAGAGTTCATGATATAAATTGCACATTCCTATATTGATTTCATATTTTCAAGTATTCCCAAGACTTGTTGTTATGAGTTGAGCCTTATTGTTGAATTATGAGTTTTGAGAATGAGTTATTGAGGACTTTTAAAGAATTGTAAGAAGTATGTTCATATTTCCATTATTAGGAGATCTTTAAAGCTTTAATGATAAGTCTATCAAGATTTCAAGAAAGAAGTGAGTTTTGATCCTAAGTTAAGAAGGAAATCCATATTCTTGATTTTGAGATAAAGGGGATGCGTTTTGGCTCCCATTGCATATTATTGAAGTATTTTAAGGTGGATTTTCTAAAGTTCCGAGCTAAGTAAGAGAGTAGTATTTAGCACCGAGTTGGGCTTGATTCTGAGGTCTCATGCCCTAGAACTACGTGCCCCCGTAGGTTTTTGATATACCCCAAGTAGGTTAAGATAGTGATCACTAAATTTAAGATTCTATCCGATGGCAAGGATAGAACGACTCTCCCCAATATGGGTAAGACGTTGGACTCCATGTAGCTCACATTGTTTATGTCGGTTAGAAGAAAATCCCAAAGATGTCCCCCACTCTTGAAATAGTTTTATTCATTTAAAGTATTAAGATAAAGAGTTTACTATACAGAATGAGTTTCAGATTTCATCTAGCTTGCAAGTTTAAAGAATAAGTTGAGAATACAAATTTTAGAAGCAAGTTAAATGACTCATGAGATTTATACATATTTTATTATTCATGATTTACAAGATTTATATTTCAGATATTATTCAAGCTATGTGAGTCATTTATGTCAGCATGCATAATTTTATAAGCTATGGTGACATTGAGATATTGTTTACTTATTGGATTGCACCCCCATAAACTCAGTACATTCCCAAAATGTTAATCTACATATACGTCTATGTTCTACGCTATCTCATAATATAGGTATAAGACTTAGTATGCATATTCAGATTCAGTCAGCTCGCAGCTTCTAGTCAGCAGGTGATGAATCCTTTTAATTTAAAGGTTTGAGCTAGATAGATAGTTTGAGCAGTTCTTTATTTTCCTATTGCAGTCATATTGAGTTGGGATAGTTGGGAGTCATGACCCGGCTATCTAAAGTCAGTACTACTAGAGGCTTCATAGACAGTCAGTAGAGTTAATGTATTCAGTTTCAATTTTATTTTGGTAAAAACAGAGTTGTAATCTTGTAAAGTTCAGATTTGTATAGATCAAGTTTAGTAAAATTTTATGTTCTTGCTGATTTTATACAGATTTAACCATTTAATTCAGTTGCTTATGAGTTATGCTAGTAGAAGGGTTAGCTTGGGGTCACTTATGACCCTAAGCATCGTGTGACATCTCGGGACCCAATTTTAGGGCATTACAAACTTGGTATCAGAGTACAGAGTTCAAGTGTCCTAGGGTGTCTGTGAAGTCATATCTAGTAGATTCTTACGGAATGACATGGAGATGTATGTACTCTTCTTCGAGAGGATACAAGGTACTTAGGAAATATCTCTATTCTTTCAAGTCTCAGATCGTTCAATAGAAATTTTCTTTAAGAAACTTATACAAATTCTCATCTTACTCTCTTCAAGCCATCTCTGCCTTATTTTCAAGGTATCAGAAATAGTCAAGCTTAAATCTTTACAGATAGTGCTTTCTCAGATAGTCTCCACAGATAGTTATCTGATTGTAAGCGAGCTAGAAAGTATCCCATCAGTTCTTTTGAGTTCTGATGTTTGAAGTACTCTATTCATGATTCATAAAAGTCGTGCACTTAGCCCAAGTTATATGTACTTCTAGATTCCTCCTTAGAATCTATAATGTAAAGTTATACTTCCCTATCTATGTATTATTCTTGAGATATCATGATTAGTAAGTTCCATTTCCTCCCCAAATAACGCTCTCAGATTGTATAGCAAAAAGCTTCAGAAGTCACATAAAGCCTCTTAAGAGTAGCATTATAATATGTTATAAGTCTCTCAAGATCAGAGTTATGTCCTCACTCTTATGAGTCAGGCAAGTAAGACAAAATAAGATATGTATTCTAAGATCATTGAATATTGTGTGTCAAGTTTCTATCTCTTTTAACCTTGTTATCATTGTTTTGTTAAAAAATCGAAGTCTAGTGAAACCGTGTGAGGCCTATTTTGATTCACTAGCAACTTGTTGTGCATCTTGTTGTTTTTGTGTTGGTTGAAACTTATAGAGCTACGAAAGAAGTTTAGGTGTATAGATAGGTGGATAGTAATGATTTCTAGAAGGAGGATGTGGTAATGGATTGTAAATAAGATAGGCCATATGTTTATGATCGATTATCATTATTATGAGGTTCAAGTGGGCTAGTTATTCTTGATTTGTTTTATTCTATAGCTTCTAAGTGAGAACAACATTATGTATTAAGTTTGAACGATTGGCGGTTGATGTGTGAGCATATGCTAACATATTTAAGGCTTTTAACTCTAAATAATTACAAGGTCTTGAGCAACTTTAGTTATTTTTGATTAGTTTATGTTTGATTTTGCAGTTTAAGTTGATATGACAGAGAACCAACATGAAATGAAGTAAACAAGTTAAAATTTGAAGAAATATGAAGACAAGTGTGGTGATGACATTTTTGATAAGTTACTAGCCCTGTGATAAGTTATCAGTTTGGTCGTCATCAGTAGATAGAGAATTAGCCAAAAGTGAAAATTGTAATGACATTTTGTGATAAGCCGTCAAGGGTCTAATAAGTTATCAAGTTTGTCATCATCCTTAAATAGGGAATGAGTTCCAGCTAGTGGAATCAATGACATTTTTTGATAGGCCGTCATAATGGCGATAATTCATCAGGAATGCCGTCAGACTTAGGCAGGGCATGAGAATTGGAGTAAAAGTGTGACAACATTTCTAATAAGTCGTCATAGTCCTGATAAGCTGTCAGAAGTTTCCGTCAACCTAAGACAGGACTAGGGCAGATTTGAAGAAGACCTGATGACATTCTTGATAA
The DNA here is from genome assembly GCA_026120095.1 of Capsicum chinense. Taxonomy (NCBI): domain Eukaryota; kingdom Viridiplantae; phylum Streptophyta; class Magnoliopsida; order Solanales; family Solanaceae; genus Capsicum; species Capsicum chinense. Next base: position 101,156,452 of record JAPEIP010000011.1, on the reverse strand, counting down.
GTTGTCAGGATCCTGATAAGACGTCACAAATAGTCATCGTCTATTCCGATAAAGAGTTGTAACCTTGATTTTGTTTCCTTATTTAGGGTAAACTATTTAAAACTTTGTTTTAGGGCTTTCTAGACATCATCATTATTGTAATTATCATTATTCTTCCAAAAAAGGTCGACACCTGTAGTTTTGGACAACATATTTTGATATTTTCTCTCTTTACTTCTTGACTTTAACAACACAACTATTTTTGAGAGATTATTATCAGCATTTTGGGATTTTTCCTTTGTGATCTAATCTGTGATTTGCTAGTTATTATTTATCTCTACAAGTTTATATTTAAAATCATGAATTCAATTATGTGTTTCGTTTGTTACATCATGAGTGGCTAAACTCCATTAACCTGAGTTATGGGATCTAGGGTTAGGTTTTGATGAGGTGTTAAGTATTCAAGATTCAAAAGGTGGTAGGATTTCTTGATAATTCTGAAGTTTTAACTAGCGTCTGTTGGTTGCAAATAGTAGACACACTTGCTTTGATTTGCTTGAGAAAGAAATCAAATATAGTAGGAAGTGAATTATTAATAGGGACTCAAAAATACTTCGTTTAATAATCAGTGTTGTAACAAGGTTGGTTAACTTGAGGTAAAATCTGTATAGTAAATAGAAATTCCCTAAGTCCGAGAGGATTAGGGAATTAAATGCTTAAGTAGGTTAAGAGACATTAAGCATAACATCGATAGAGATAGCTTGTTATCCGACCCACCGTGAGAATCTTGAATCACTTTGAGCATCTGTCATGTACCGAAAGTACTAGTGAACATAATCATGGTTATTTCATAAACTCTTGATTTACAAACATTGAAAGTAAAGTGACAAACAACAACTTATTAAAGCTAAACCCCCCATTTCAGGAAACATTAAACTATCAGTGGATTAAATCATAAATAACTTGAGTTCACACCATATTCCCTGTGGGATTCGACCCCAACCTAGTTGGGTTTTATATTGACAACGATCGCTTACACCCATTCAAGAGTGTAATTTAAGCATTATCAAAAATAGCACCATTGTCGGGGAATATAGTTGTAAGATGAAGTTTGTATGCACTAATTAACTATTAGTTAATTTTCCTAGATTTAGATTTATTTGTTGCTTTTGTTTATTTGCAGGATTTTATATTGTATGCCAAGCACCAAAAGTTTTGGAGAAACATTATTACCACTAAATTTGAAACCACAATAAATAGGAAGAATGGTAGAATAGCAAGAGGCTGACAAACTGGTAGCCTTAGCAAGAGTTCATGTGAATGCGCAAAATGTCGGCAACATGCACGACGTCCAAAGCCTGAGGATGAAGATTTGGGGGACGAGGAGTTATTGAACCCTGGTAACCCAAGGTGTGCAGAACAAATAGCTGTACAAGTGCCACGTAATGTTAACTGGAACCATCCGTTCCAAAGAAGCCAAGAGTACCAGCCGGTCCAACATGATTTGAATGATGAAGATGATGGCATAGATGGGGCAGGTGCAACGGGTACAATTATTCCTCCATCGTTGGCACCTAGAGCAAATTTGAACATTATGAGTACTATGATCCAACTCATCAATTTGAAGGGGCTGTTTGGTGGCCTTCCTGGGGATGATCCGAACCTGCATCTGGTGAATTTTGTCACCATTTACAAATCTTTTGATAACCCAGGAGTAGGACAGAATGCTATCTGGTTGAGGTTGGTCTCGTTGTGTCTGTCTGGGGAGGTAACATTGTGGCTGAATGAGTTTACGCCTGATTCCATCACCCACTGGAGGCAATTGAAAGAAGCGTTCCTAAAATGATTTTTTCCACCCTCTAGGAGGGTACAATTGATGGATAAGATCAGTAATTTTAGAAAACTTCCTATTGAAGCTTTGCATGAGACTTGGGAGAGATTCAAGAAGAAGCTAACACAGTGTTCGAACTATAATATAACAGACCTACACTTGATGGAGACTTTATATAGGGCCCTCAACTCTGTAACAAAGCCGATTGTAGATAATGTTATTGGTGGTTTGTTTGTTGATCTATATTTTCAAAATGCCTCAGATATACTAAATAGGATGACCAAATAGAGTCAGGCTTGGCATACCAGGGAGTCTATGGTAGTAAGACCCACTATTTCTATTGGTATGCCTGCTAAACAATGCAGGAGAGATGAGGAGCGGGATCAAGACATATCCCATATAAAGACTCAGATGGACGTGCTCACCAAGTACTTATTATTAGGGAAGACTGAGAAAGTGAAAGCTATAATGTCTCAAGACCGAGTGGATATAGAACCTAAAGAAGAGGCAAATTATATTAATAATCAGGGGGGTTTCCAAGGCAATAGCCAAGGGAATCAAGGTCGGAACATTTATGACAAGCCTAGTTACAAAGACAGGGATCAAGGAAACTAAAGAAGTAATAATGACAAGAGTGGTTTATATGTTCCTCCTATAAATTGGGAAGCTGCTGCAACTAGCTCTAGAAAAATATCCATGGAGGATATGATGGAGAAATTTTTAAAGGGAGTTGAGGCCACCAACTCTGGTATAACCACCATAACCACCATGAAGACTGATCTAACATCCATTAATCGGTTGGTGAACTCATACTCCACTGCTATCAAATAGTTAGAGTAGTGGATAAGCCAACTTTTCACTGCATAAAACAAGAGAAAGAGTGGAATATTACCAAGTGATATGGTTTAGAATCCGCAGAATGATGGCTCATGTATGGAGATTACCACTAGGAGTGGTAAGATATTACTTGGCTCTTCTGTGGGAAAATTTGTAAATGGTGAGGTAGTTGTTGATGAATCCAAAGAAAGTAATCCTATAGAGTCTGAGAAGCTGGATAGTTCTATCAATGCTTTGGAGAAGGAAAGAAAGAAGGAAGAGGAAGTGGTGTTGAAAAATATCCCAAGACCACTACCTCCTTTTCCTCAACGATTGAAGAAAAAGGGTGAGGACGCAAAATTAAGCAAATTCTTGGCAATGCTCAAGCAATTGGAAATGAATTTACCTTTGGTTGAGGCACTTGAGAAAATGCCAGGATATGGAAAGTTCATGAAGTACCTTATGACCAATAAATGGAAGGTTAACCATAAGTCAGAGGACAATCTTCTCAATTATGGAGCTATCTCTACAAGGTCTTTAGTGCAGAAAAAGGCAGACCTGAGAGCATTTACCATTCAGTGTACTATTGGTTCCCTGAAATTCACCAAAGTATTATGTGATCTGGAAGCTAGTATAAACCTAATTCCAATTGTTGTGTACAAGAAACTGGGTTTGGGGAATCCTACCCCAACAAATATGCGTTTGGTGATGGCAGATAGATCTGTTAAGCAGCCTGTGGGCATATTAAACGATGTTTTAGTAAAGGTAACTGATTTTATTCTGCCTATTGATTTTTTAGTCCTATATTGAGAGGTCCACTTTGAAGTGCCCATCATCTTGGATAGACCATTCTTTGCAATCGGGAGAGTGATTGTGTCATGGAGCTGAATGAGCTGAAGTTCAGGCTAAATGATAAAGAAGCAAACTTCGAGATACACTCATCCATGACTCAGCAAAAAGAGAATGGTGTTTTCTCAATCGTTGATGTATTCTATGAAGTTGATAAAGGGGTATCAACAGGTTTTCTTGGTGAAGTCTGAGTAGTCAAGATAACCAAGTCGTGCCGCGACAAGAAATCAGCCGCTATTGGGAGGCAACCCAAAATTTTATATTCTAGTAAAGTGTTTATTTTTGTAGTTAGTATTTAGTTCACAAAAGCTGGAAAACTGATGAAATCAGCAGAAAAGGTCCTGGCGGCATTCATGATAAGCCGTAAAAACTGAGATAATCTATCAGAATTGTTGTCAGAGAGGACAATTTTGAATTGAAATTCTATTAAGGATGACGACATCCATGATAGTTCATCACACCTATGACAAGACGTCATAAGATGTCATCAGAAAGTAACTTAACAACCAAATCTAGGCCAATTATAAAGATCTGACCCGGGCCCAGTCGAACCTTTCCACCTTCCTACTTGTTTTTACTTCCTTTTAAGTTAATTCCCTTCAATATTTAGAGTATTTTATTTCCTTATTCAAAACTTTTTTCCAAGTAAAACAAAAAGAAAGTTTCCTTATGTGTGGGTTTGTAATTAAAAACAAAAATTTCTTCCTACTTCCTCTTGTACGTGTAATCATATTGAAGGCTCCCATCAGGTATGCTCTAAATTTGATTTTTCTTCTCAAGTGGTAAGGGATAGATTGATGAAAACCCAAGTTCCCAAGAGACTTGAACCAAGTTCAACTGGAAAAACGGCTGAAATTCAGAACTAGGGTTTGCTGTGCAAGCCTAAAGCTTAAAATTCAGCTCACAAATCAGAACTCGAGTGGATTTTAAGAAATAATAGGACCAAAAATTGAGTTAAAATCAAAAGTAGGATT
>JAPEIP010000011.1:101115628-101148163 GCA_026120095.1 Capsicum chinense | reverse complement strand
TTACTCCTCAGGCCACTTCACCATCAGTCTATGCTTGGATTAAAAATTGGCCAAATCAACGTTCGTGGTTGGCCAACATCATAGCTGAAGGGGAACCAACATGGGTGACCAACCCAAATAAGAGAATCTATAAGTCCTCTTTGACTCAAGAGGCAAAATTTTGATGGGGTATAGTGCATATTTGGCTGATACCCACTGATGGAGACAACATTCTGGGTGACGACTGAGCTAGCCTACTCGCAAGCATAGTAAATAGCTTCTCCTTAATTTTGGGGAAATCATTGCTGATGAGATAAAGATTAGAATGTTAAGAACCAACACTACTTATCATTTCTGTGTCTTATCACAGAGTTATTCCAAGATGCTAATGTGTCATAAATTAGAGGGGTTGATGATGACATTCTTGCCCAAAAGACCCACAATCCCATATGGTATGATGAAAATCAGCCAGGACTAAGACTTGATAGAGGTGTGGAGGTAGCAGTAGACCATTCAGTTACAGATGTCGGTTCAACACCTAATTTGGAAGTGCAATATTCTGAGACTGCATAACTAACTTTTTCAGCACAATTAGGTTCAGTGCCTAAGAATGAACCCAATCCCTCAGCTCCTACAACATCAGCAGAATTTTTATTTCCTTCGATCGATATAAAAAAAGTGGCCAAACAAGCCAAATAGTGTGAGGCACAGCTACATGCTTTTGCCAAAATGTTTACCGCTGCAGTAGATAAGAGAATCAAGGATGCCCTTGAGTTTTTTATGACTTTGCCTGGACGGGTTGCATATTTGGAGAACCAATTTGATGCACGGGCAAAAGAAATGTCAAAAACTGATCTTGCTAAATTCAAAACAGCCTTGAACAAGGTAAAGGTAGATGTTGGGGTGTTGTAGTAGCACCAATTTATGGTGCCGACAGATCCAACTATGCATGAATGTGAGGAAGAAATTCCAATGCTTGACCTCATAGGAGATTCACCAAAGAAAAAAAAGAAGAAGGCAAAGCAGAAGGGCAAAGATAAGAGAGAAGACCTTGACAGTGAGAAAGAAAGAAAAGTTAAAAAGAAAGGCAAAAAAAGGCCGAAAAAGAGGAGTTGAAGAAAGCAAGAATGGAGTCCCTAGCAAATAATGAGAGATGAGAGGAGGCTTTGAAAGTTAGGGCTGCAGGTGCCTCATCTAGTAGATGCCCTACAACTATAAGGCCAGAAGTTCCCATGGAGAGAAGGTAGTAGATAATGCAGCAGTAGGGTCAGAAACTTGTGAACCTCGGGATTAATCCATTCCAGGTATACTCTAACCCTTAGTTTAGCTTTATTTTCAATTTTAAGCTGAGGGTGTACGGTAAGATGTTGTTGTAATAATTTTTGGTAGATAATTAGGAGCAATAAAGGTACTTGAGGCAGTTAGCTTATTTTCTGACTTTTGAGCACCTCTCCATTGATCTGAGTTTATAACTATGTGAATTGTTTTCATCTGTGACTACAATGCATCTATTTGTGGCATTAGTACGATGACTTGATGATTTTTGCTAAACAAATTACATGAATCGAATAAGTAGTGATATGCAATGTACTTGTATGCCATATGTCTGTGAGGCCTTACTCAGCTCCTGATGTGCGCCGAATCTAGAACTTGCCCTGTTAGTCCTGCCTAGGTTGTCGGATAAGGGTTAGGAAAAGATCATAGGCCATTTTTGATTGTAACCCACTTTCAACCTAAATGACCTTCCCAATATGAATAATATCCCTTGATCCCTGATTTGAGACTATATGCATGTTTCTTTCTGTGAAACCTCTCAGCTTCCCGTTTACCTCACAATGAACATATTTTGGCCCTGGTCCTCCTTGGACACTGTGTATCTTAACTTAGACAAACAACCTAAGTTGAGGGTGGCTATCATAGGGGTGCATGATACAAAATGAGCACAAAGAGAGGTAAAATAAGAGAAAAGAATAAAACATTGGGTGCCGTGAAAAAGGAATAAGAAAAGAGAAAGATGTGCTAAAAATATTTAAATAAATAAAAAAAATAATATGATGATAGAAAAGACTGCATCCATCTTGAGCATATGTGATCAATAAAAGAAAAGGAAGAAAAGAAGGTTGAGAAGTGAAACCCTAAGAGTTTAGTGTAGTGTCAAGGAGGCATAGTCACTCTAAAATATCCATGAATATCATACCATCCCCTAGCCTACATTACAAGCCTAAGAAAATCCCTAAAGTGATCCTAACTGACCTACCTGAAGATTTGGGTAATGACTATAAGGGCAAGCCTATTGTATTTTACATGTAGTGTTTGGGACTTCATTCTAAGAGTGAGACTTGTGATTATCCCTATGTTTATGTATGTGAATTCTAATTGAGTGAAAAAGGGATTTCTCTGTTATGAGGGCACATTGGGTATGTTGCTAAGTCACTGACTTGTCCAGATAGTATGATCTTGGTATGGCATGATTGTTATTGCCGAATTTTTATCGTATCTTGATGCTTGTGAGTTGCATGGTTGTTCTTTAAATCATCAACAGTGAGTTTTAAATTGATTGACCTTGGAGATGGTGAAATTATTCTGAACTAATATAAGTAGTTAGCTTACAAATTGTACTTTGTATTCTCTTAGTTTTGTTTTGGTTACTTGAGGACAAGCAATTGTTTTAAGTTGAGGGTGTTGATGTGTGAGCATATGCTAATAAAATTTAAGGCTTTTAACTCTAATAATTGCAAGGTCTTGAGCAACTTTAGTTATTTTTGATTAGTTTATGTTTGATTTTGTAGTTTAACCTTATATGATAGAGAACGAACATGAAATGAAACAAAGAATTTGAAATTTGAAGAAATTTGATGACAAGTATGGCTGACGACATTTGTGATAAGTCATCAGCCCTGTGATAAGCTATCAGGTTGGTCGTCATCAGTAGACAGAGAATTGGCCTAAAGTGGAAGTTGTGATGACATTTTGTGATAAGCCATCAAGGGTCTGATAAGTTATCAAGTTTATCGTCAACCTTAAACAGGGATTAAGTTCCAGCTGGTAGAATTAACGAAATTTTGTAATAGGCCATCATAATGGTGATAAGTCATCAGGAATGTCGTCAGACTTAGGCAGGACCTGAGAATTGGAGCAAAAGTATGACGACATTTCTGATAAGTCATCACAGTCCTAATAAGCCATCAGAAGTTACCGTCAACCTAAGACAGGACTAGTGTAGATTTGAAGAATATCTAACGATATTCTTGATAAGTCATCAGGATCCTGATAAGGCATCACCAACAGTCGTCGTCTATTCCAAAAAAAATTTATAACCTTTATTTTGTTTCCTTATTTAGGGTAAACTATTTAAATCTTTATTTTAGGGTTTTCTAGACATCATCATTATCATAATTATTAGTATTATTCCGAATAAGGTCGACACCTTGAGTTTTGGACAACATATTTTGATATTTTATCTCTTTACTTCTTGACTTTAACAACACAACTATTTTTGAGAGATTATTATCAGTATTTTGGGATTTTTCCCTTGTGATCTAATCTGTGATTCACTAGTTATTATTCATCTCTGTAAGTTTATCTTTCAAATTATGAATTTAATTATGTGTTTCGTTCGTTACATCATGAGTGGCTAAACTCTATTAACTTGAGTTATGAGATCTAGGGTTAGGTCTTGATGAGGTATTAAGTATTCAAGATTCAAAAGGTGGTAGGATTTCTTGATAATTCTAAAGTTTTAACTAACGTCTGTTGGTTGTAAACAGTAGAAACACCTTCTTTGATTTGCTTGAGAAATAAATAAAATATAGTAAGAAGTGAATTATCAATAAGGACTCGAAAATACTTTATTTAATAATCAGTGCTATAACAAGGTTGGTTAACCTGAGGTAAAATCTGGGCAGTAAATAGAAATTCCCTAGGTCCGAGAGGATTAGGGAATTAAATGCTTAAGTAGGTCAAGATACATTTAAGCATAACATCGATAGAGATGGCTTGCTATCCGACCTACCGTGAGAATCTTGAATCACTTTTAGCATCTGTCTTGTACCAGAAGCCCTAGTGAACAGAATTCTAATTATTTTATAAACTCTTGATTTACAAACACCAAAAGTAAAGTGACAAACAACAACTTGTTAAACCTAACCCCCCCTCCATTTCAGGAAATATCAGCAGATTAAATTGCAAACAACTTGAGTTCACACCATATTCCCTATGGGATTTGACCCCAACCTACTTGGGTTTTATATTGACAACGATCGCTTACACCTATTTAAGAGTGTAATTTGAGCGTTATCAGTGGTCATGAAGGCGGATGTGATGATTTCTTGGTTAATAATACTATTTATAGGGAAGTAATATAATAGACTTGAACAGTGTATGCAAGAGCATAAGTTTACTTGATTCGTAATCAAGTTTGACATTGTATGTATGATGCAAAAGTACACCCAAGGTTCTATGGGGATATATTATTTTTTTGAGGATTATTTTATGTTGTGGGGTCGGTAGTTCTGTTGAAATGTTAGGTGGAGAAAGACTAGTTAGATAATGAGTAATGTTCTTGATAGCTAAGTTAAGGAGTTTGATCGAAGATATTGAGCCTTTTTAAGTAGAAATATGATTCTCATGGTTTAGAAACATAAGTTTACAAGCGTGATATTGGTAGACTATGACAGAAGTTGTATGGTCCATTAAAGGTTTGGAGATACCCATGTTAAGCATTAGAATCTAAGTTTGAAATTTTGAAGATTTAGCTAATAGGAACAAGAGTTGAAGCACTAGATGGTGTGCACTTCAACTATAGGGATGCTAATGCAGATTCAAAGTTAGTAAGTGTTCAAGGGTTATATGATTACTATTGAGGCTATAAAAATATAGGGTGTAGCTCAGAAGTGAGTATTAGAAGTTGGTTTTACACTTTCAGGTATAGTCATTCGAGTTAAGTTCTTTTGTTCATGTGCGTTGCTATATCCCATACCCTAGAGTAAAGTGATTGTAGTTAGACTAGAGTTTATATAGTGATTCACAGCCTTAGAGTGATGGCTTACATCTAAGGGGGAGATGATAAAACAAGTAACCAAGTCAAGCCTTTAGATTCTAGTAGATGTACCAGTAAGTTGTAGAATAGCTGTGAGAAAGATTAATGCTTGACCCAATCTTATTTAAATATTTTCAGTTGTCCCAATACCTACTCATTCCTTATGTTCAGTTCCATGATCTTAATTCATGTTCAAGCATATGATGCAAAATTATGTACTCTCCTAATTTCCAAAAATGAGGATTTTCAGTTCTTTCAGTAGTAGGAATCACATTCCATAAGTTATGAACTTCAAATTCAGGTCATGCAGCTCATGACTCATGTACTCAAGCTTTATAGTATGTTCAGTCCAAGTACTCAAGCAATACTTTTAATGATTAGTGAAATTCAGATTTATATCTTCTATGTCCTCAGATCATACTTCTTTGATAAGTTCATGATGATATATATTCTATTCCTCAAGCCTCAGTTGAGTGTTAAGTTATTCATAGTATCCCCTCATATTTTGTTCCCTCATATTCTAACCTTCTATTTCCTTTCCTTCGGTCAAGATAGTAATGATAATCAGTTGTCTGGATAGGAGAGAGAGTAAACCTTTCTTATTACTAGAAGATTATTGTATGCTTATTTTAGCTATGGCAGTAAAGTGTGAAGTAAGATTGAAGCCAAGTCTTTCATAACCGTCATGGTTAGTCAAAGTTTTATATGAGATGTTTGGGTATTTGAAATCTTATGTATGTCTTCTTAGGAGTAGTGCATGGAAGTTGTTCTTGATAGAGGTTTGTAAGTTGTGACAAAGGTATTTTAGGGGAGTGTGTTTAGAAGTGCATATATGGTTATAAAAGTCAGGCTTGAAAATCATGTTTGTATATTTAGATGAATGCACTGTACATTAGTAAAATGTCTAGTACGAGGTTGAATGTGGTTGTTGGAGTAGTAATGAGGATTTTCATAAGATGAGAATTTATGAAGTACAGGGTGTGTTGAATTATGGTTCAGACTAGTAGTATAGTGTTATGTGGTGTACCCTATGATTGTGGGTTAGACTGGAAGATGGTGAGGGAATTTAGTTCAGTTTAGACATGAGTAGAAGGAAATATCAATGGCCTTGTTAGAATTAGAAAATGAATCAATAAGTATGGTTTTGAATGTAAAGGATTAGTTGACAGAATATTTTAGAAGTGTATCTAAGTTTTAAGTAAGGTGTTGCATTGCCTAAAGCCTAGTAAATTCTACCCCCGTCTACGATTCAAAGGTCTATGATTCCAAGCTATGGAATTGTAGCAATATTTTAATCCCTTATTCAGATGTCTTATTAAGATCTTGACCAAGATTCTTGGCTCCTTCAAATTGTTAGAACTCCCTAGGGGTATTGAAGAAACCCTCCACTTAAGCATGAGTATCTAGTATGATTCAGTTTGGATAGATAGCAGTTCTGTTTAACAATCAATCACATAGATTTCTATGGATTTCTATTTTTTCAAACCAGCCTAGTTTTACTACCTAAAGTTTCATAAGTACGGTAATTCCAAATAGTTTTGCAATTGCGAATTCAACTTAGTATATGTATCAGGCATCAGTTTCAGAATTCGGATATCTAGTCATGATTCAGTTCATGAATATTCACCGAACAATCTTTGTTTTCCAAGTATTCCAGCTCAGACACTGTGATACCCATTGTGTGATCTTATCCTTATTTTCTCATGATTTGTGCCTGCATAAACTATCACCTCACAATTTATAAGAACGATCACACCATGAACACATCAAAAAAATTCTAAACCCTCAGCATGAGTCAGCTCTTCAAAAATAAGTAAAAAGGGCAAGTTAACTCAGATTCAGACAAAGGTAACAACCTTTCGTCATTCAACCCCTCTCTAATCAAAGATTCAGTTAGATATTATCATGAGTATATGCATTCATCGAAGTATGCCAAACTTTAGAAAGATATAGATTCAGTTTAAGAAGTTATTTCGACTGTGTATCCTTAGCTTTCTCTATATTCTTAACCAAAAGAGCAACATTCGGGGACGAATGATCCCAAGGGAGAGATAATATAACACCCCGTATTTTGGGCTAGAACAAAAACCATCTTTTCTACGTGTAGATCTTCCAAAAGCCATAAATCATATGAAAATTTGGTATGTTAATCAATTGTGTAGTGTGGTAACCTATTTGAGTATGAATTAAGATCATAAAGATCCTCTAACTCAACGTCAAGTTGAAAACTTTCCTATCATTCAACTTTTAGTGAGCGTCGAAACTTGAGTCAACTTCAATCAACCATATCTCCATGTATATGAAGAACTGGGTGGCCTACTATATATCAAATAAATCTCTTAGAATTATCTTTCCAACCATATCAATTTTTTCTAAATCCAATATCGGAGCAAAAAGTTATGCCCATTTTACTCCAGCATGTCAGCCTGGGAAACTGAGTGATAACATTTCTGATAACTTATCACGTTTGTGATGGCTTATCATAAAATATCGTCAACCTTAGGCAAAAATTCATAAATTCCAGCCCCAAGTGACGACATTTGTGACAACTTATCACAAGTCTGACGGTTTATCACAAAATGTCGCTAGGCTTAGTCAGAAACCCATCAAATCCAACTCCCAAGTGATGACATTTGTGATGACTTATCACAAATCTGATGACTTATCACAAATGTCGTCAGCCGAGATTTTCAGTAATTGGGAAGCGGTTTAGTAGGGGTATTTTGGACTTTTCCTTCACCTCCCATGACCTAAATAATCAAAATTACATACTTAATCATCATAAATCAGTTTAAACAACCCTTAATCCTCTTTATTCACAAGAACAATATTAGGGTTTGCTCTTAAGATCATCTTCCAAGAAATTCAAAACTCCATTACTCCTTCTTCAAGATAAGTAAGAATCTAAGATTTCTAATCCAAGAAGTTCAAGAAAGTTCCCAAGAACATCAAATTAAGGTCATTGAAATGTTGTTTACTTATTGCACTGCACCCCTACATACTCAGTACATTCCCAAAGTGTTGATCCACATATACGTATATGTGCTACATTGTCTCATAATATAGGTACAACACTTAGTATGCACATTCACATTCAATCATCTCCCAGCTTTTAGTCAGCAAGTGATAAATCTTTTTAATTCAAGGGTTTGAGCCAGATAGACAGTTTGAGCAGTTCTTTATTTTTCTATTTCAGTCGTATTGAGTTAGGATAGTTGGGAGTCATGACCCGGCTATCTAAAGTTAGTACTATTAAAGGCGTCATAGACAGTTAGTAGAGTTAATGTATTCAATTTCAGTTTTATTTTGGTAAAAGCAGAGTTGTAATCTTGTAAAGTTCAGATTTGTATTGATCAAGTTCAGAAAATTTTTATGTTCTCACTTATTTTATATAGGTTTAAGCATTTTATCTAGTTGCTAATGAGTTATTCCAGTAGAAGGGTTAGCTTGGGGTCACTTATAACCCTAAGCACCATGTGACGTATTGGGACCCGATTTTGGGGTGTTACATGTAGCTTATGTTCCATATAATATTTCTTCATTTTCAGCTCAGGGTACTTAGGCTACACTTTAGCACCCATTCCTCAGGAGTCAGACTCCACACATGTCTCCACAGTTCTATTAGCTCAAGTTAATCAGAAATAGTCTGTGGAGGGCATGCAATAGATTTATGAAAGAGATAGCTTTATTACATAGCAGGGTTGATCGAGATACGATATTGTAGAGGAGACCAAGATTGATTTATCCGGTTTGATAGGAGCTCCAAACTTGCAGGCTGCATTTTAGATATATCGACTTGAGTGGATCACCCAACCATCAGGTTTGTACAACCTAATAATTGTTTAAGAGTACTATGATTCCTATCTATCATCTATTTACTTGGTTACACTAGTTAAGGGTAGAGGAGTTAAGAGAACCCAACTAATCTATACACTAGTCAGAGAGGCTAGAGTCGACATATATGAGGAGATAGTTAGGTGGGTTTTGTTTGGGACAGAGTATGTGGGTTCAGCCACCACAGCTAAGTTTGGATATTGTATGAGACTAGTGTGGTGCAGGAGAATGACAATGGAAGTAGAGAATAAAGAGTAGAGGGTAAACTTGGATAGATGGGTTGCTAAGCAGATTGCAGATCTAGGTACTGATGCCCCTTGGATTGGGGGAAGGGCATGATTAAGAAGGCATCGCTACACATTACAGCAAAGTTCAAGTGGACAGTAGTGAGATATTATTTGAGTTTGACATCTAAAAATAACATTCTCACTTGGTATAGAGTAGTTTTGATTTCCATCTTGATAGCTAGTTATGATATAAATTTCTCTAGGTGGATCTGGATTGACACCCATGAGAGAAAGTTTAACTAGTTAACCACACTTATCTTTCCATGTTTGGTGCAAAATTTACGTGATGTGGCCGGAGTGCTGCCTATTTTAGAAATGTATAAGAGGATTTAGGTGGCCTACCTGGAAAATATTGGAATGATTAAGAATGCTGCCAAACTGATTGTGCTACATCGAGCACAAACACCTATTTCTTTTGGTACAAACTATTTTGATGGTCCTTCTATTTTGATTGAGATTTGAGAGGTTAAGTGTGAGGTTAACATTGATATGGGTAGTCAGCGATATGATTCCACTACTACTGAGGGTAGTGAGTGGGGCCACGGGCCCATCAGCACCAGCATTAACTTCTACTTTAGCACCAGTTACGGACTCTACTTTGCCCCCTTTCCCGACAATTCCTAGTTTTGTAAGTGTGCCTTAATAGTTTTTGTAGTAGATGGTTAAGTGAAAACATGATTTGACTAATCGCGTCACCTGAATACAGAACTATTTGGTAATACTATTTGTTAAAATCCAACCATGGGTCAAAACAATATTAGAGGCTTTTGAGGATAGTGTTGAGGGAAAGATGGTGACGTCCATGAAGGGTTTCACAAGAGAGCATCAGGTCCTTATAAATAGTTTTGAGACCCAGATAGGTGTATGACTTTACGAGGTCCAGTTTCCTGATTTACTTATCATATGCGAGGAGATGTCCATATTACGATCAAAGGTATGATCATTACCTAAGAGCCGTATTTTGTTGTCCCTATGGTTATTCCTACTTTCACAAAACCACTGCCCAGGCCATCACCAATGGTTTTTGACTTATTTATGGATGTTGATAAGGCCTTGATTATTGGGTCCAAAAAAGGACATGAGAAGGAGTTACAGGACCCTAGGATAGGTTATCAGTAGGCCTTGAAAAGGGACTCCATAGAGTAAAGAGTTTAACCTGTGGTGGATGAGGATAGGAATTCCTAGACGGTAGGCAGTACCTCTTATAATCACGCCCTACCACCTCCTTCTCTAGATGATCCACGTGATATGCGAGATAGAAGAGAGTAATAATGCTTAACTTACATGTAAATTTAAGTGTAAGGTGGTAACTCTTAATATATTTACCCAACTTTGGAGTCGGGGTCTAATCCACAAGGAACAATGTAAGTGGCAATCAAGTTAATTCAAAATAATAGATATAAGTTAAATTCCAAAAACTTATACAAACAAATAAAAATAGGGGAGATATGAGTCTACACTAATGTTTCATTTTGGGTTTTTCTAGTATAAATTTTGGACTATGAATAATTAGAGTATTCAAACAATTAAGCACGAATCTTGGGATTACGTATTACTAAGGGAAGTGATATGTAGATGATAATGATTAACTTCAATATTAGTATATCAAGTGCGGGTAGGTTTGATTTTAGGTTTTGATGCTAGTCTTTCAACAAAACACCAAACTTTCACCCATTTATTCTTTCGAATACCTAATGGGTGTGTTCAACAATTGGTAACCAAACCTTAATTTAGGCATCCATACTTCTAGGATAATACCCATGACATAGTCAACTTCACAACCTCCTTTATGTCTAAGATAGTAATAGATTAGCAAACTACACATAGAATTGTCTACCATTGTGGTCCCTACACCCTTTTTCAGGGATATTATGGATTCCTAAAGTTTACCCAAAACCCTTCTTTCGAAGATGGGTTTGAACTTTCTAGAGTTTGGAGTTTTCACCCATAAAACTCATATAAGTATTTGGGGCTTTCAACCATAAATCCCAACTAAATTGGTCAAGCAATGATAAAACCCATCAACATAAACTACCAAATATAAGCTAGCAATAACAAAGCACACACACTTTAATCCCTATTCACACATAACCCCAAGAGGGAGATCTTCCTACACATTAGATAAATAAGCAAATATATACCCATAATCTCCATTGAAATGATTTATTGAAGCTTAAGTGAATGCTACTTCAAACGTTGGACTCTCACATATCTCCAATGGAAGTGAGTTATTCCTCCACATGGAAGGTCTCTAATGTATTCTTCACCCAAAATTTATACAATATTGTCTTCTTCCAAGATTAGAGACTATGAACTCCAAAACCAAAAATAACTCACTATTAGGGAAGATGGAATATTATGAATATATGAGATGCGTAGGGTTTGAGTCCTCTTTTTTCAAATTTAGGATCAGCCAAGTTCATTTATAATTCTGCCCTTAGGCTGAAATTCTCCATTATGCAGAAATCGTACAGGTCTGGCTGCGACCGCAATTAACTCATGCGACAATGGTAAAATGACCTTTTTGACTTAACCGCAATTGGGGTTCTCAAATTGTGACCGCGATGACTAAGGCTAGTTCTGCACCAGATCTTCAACTGCACTTTCTTTCCTAGTTTTTATTATTTTAAGCTCCAATACATATCTTTCTATCCCATCAACTATGTTCCTATGAAATATGGATATTAGTACGTTTAATCAGAATTATGTCTCATTTATTAATCCAAAATATGATAATGTGCACGAATATTGCATGAGTATGAGTGGTAAAATTACCAATCATTAGAGAATAATCTTTAAATACCTAGAGTGTCCCAAGTATATCACTATACCCCCATTTTGTTTGTTTTCTAGCATGCCCTGGGGACAGTGCATCAACATTCAGTTGGAGGTAGAGGTGTACCACAAACAAGGTTTTTTGTTGTCAAGTTTCTTTTCTTATTGGCTGCATTATCTTAGTAGAACTGACATATTTAGGTTTGTGTTTTTTTATGTGTTATGTTTTGTTTGTAGTTAATTAGGAAAAAAACAAGGAACCTAAGTGAAATTAACATATTTTGTGTTTTAAGTGTTTGGAAAAATAATACCCCTCTAAAATTTTTGTAAACTGAGTGATGTAAATATATGTGTAAGCATTGTTTGAATCATGTTATCACATTATTATTGAGGATAATCTAATCAAATCTTAGCATTATATAAATTTGATAGGTAGTAGTTGGTGATATAACCTTGTACCTTTTGTTTGTGATGCATCTACCTAGATATATTTGTGTATTTGATCTAGAACATGCCCAGTTAGTCTTTCCTAGGTTGTAGGATAGTTGGTTTGGACAAGATCATAGAATATTCTTGAATAAGTCCACTTAGCCTAGATGATCGTCTAAATATTAATAAGTATCCCTTGCTCCGTGATTTGAGCATACATTGGCCTATTTTCTTGTTTTCACGTTTTCACCTTTCTAATTGATTACTATAAACCTGTTTTAGACTTGGTCCCTCCTTGGACACTATGCACCTCAACTCAGGCAAGCTGTGGGTGGCTATCATAGGTGTAGACAGTTAAAATGTGTATATAGAAGGGTGTTTAATGTAAAAGAAAAATAAAGTGAGGTTGGGTCTGGTAGAAATAAAAAGAAGAAAAAACAAAAAGATAAAAATGAAAAAGTGGAAAAGAAAAAGACAGAGATGTGAACAAATGAAAACCACACCCAATCCAAAAAACAATAAAGGAGAAAAATAGAGAAATAAAAGAAAAATGGTTGAGAAGTGGAGCCTAAAGTATAAATATAGTGTGAGGAGGGTGAGTCACTATATCCCAAATGTACCATACCTGCCCTCTAGCCTATATTACAAGCCGAGTAAAGTCCTATAGTGATCCTAGCCCAACTATCCAAAAAACTAAGGTATGGAAAATAAGAGCAAGCATATGGTATTTTTTGCACATTGATTAGAACTGCTTTTCTGAGTGTGAGTGTCTTGATACACTTCCTTAAATTAACATGCATTATTCTACTATAAGAGTTGGGACTTCTTTGTTATGACAGTACATGGGTTGTATTATAAACTGATTATCTGTTCGGGTAGTGTAAATTGCATATACTCTTAATTATTTGTTGTTAACATAATGTCATTACTTGATTTATTTATGTAATAGTGTGGTGATACATGGATCCATATAGTGGTTTTGAAAGTCATAAATACGAGGATTTACAGATCTTTGAGCTGAATTAAGTTAACTGTCATAGATGCCTTAGGTTTCACTTAGTTAAGCATCGTGTTTTGTTGTTAAGTGTTATTTTCCTAAGGACATTCAAACTTTCTAAGTTGAGGTTATTGATGTTCCATGGTTTCATGGCACTTTCGATGCTTAAAACAAGGAAACTACGAAAGTACTTAGGTCTTTTTGTTAGATGTGTTGTATTTTTATGTTGATTTTATAGGAAAATAGGGTTTGGAGCAGAGAAGGAGAAAAATGATGAAGTGTAGATGGAAGGATACCTACGAGACACACTTATGGGACATAGTTAGCACATACGATCCCATAGGTTGGGTCCGTATGTAGCAGATGTGAGATTTTGAAATTTGATTTTTGGTCTGACACCTATGAAGGCCAACCTACGAGGCGTAGGTGCTACCTACAACCCCGTAGGTACCCCTCGTAAGTTGGGGTTCTAAAAGATGCTCACTTCTCTCAGACCTATGAACCCACCTAGGACCTGTAGGTAGTACTTACAGCCCATAAGTAGGTTTGTATGTAGATGCCGACCTTATTTTCATACATATAATATTATATAGAGTTTTAAGATACATTTTTTATCTTGGAATTCTTGTTCTTGAATTTTAGGGTTTGATATTGGTTTGATATTTTAGTTTTTATTCTTAATTATTTGTGAGATTATTCATATGCTTTCAATTATGAATTCTATATTTGTTCATGAAATCATGAGTAGCTTAACCCCATAACTAGGGTTGTGGTAACCCGGATGGAATAACAAAGTAGAGGAAGTAGAAAGTCTTTCATGATTGGTGTTCTTGAATGTATTGTGGTTTTCTTCGCATTGATTTATTTTGACGACTACAGACATTAAGAACCTTTATGTATTCGATTCTAGCTAGAGAGAATGGTTGAGTTTGATTCTAACTAGAGAGAATGGTTGAGATTAGGAAAAATGATCATAACAGTAATTTGAAGCACCAACCTTCGTCTAATTAACTTGAGACTGAGAGGAGATAGTTAACCTGGGATCCAGGATAAGGGTTAGTAAAGTGAAACTTTGAGATCGAGAGAAGATGAGTGAAATTCACCAAAGAGGGTCGAGATATTGTTGGTGATACATAACTTGTTAGATTCTGTATGCAAGACACCTAGATAGTTTGATGAGAACGATAAGTGTGCAGAGTTAGTTAGTTATGGGAAACACAATTCTAGTTATCGTCTTATATTGGAAACAACCTAAATTTTCCAAGATTTGTTGCTACTACTCTTCTTACTAAACCCCTATTTACTTTCCGAACTTTCTAACTGCATCGACAAGTTCTTGATAGAGATTCATCCTATTCCATGTGGATTCCACCCCAACCTTTGTTAGGTTGTATATTTCATAAGAGACCATTGTTATACTTCTTAAGAGGGGTAATTTGGGTGACATCAGAAGATAAAAAATAGGCTTAGCCAGCCTATAAAAAATGCTTAACTGGAATAAATCTTGAAATGGAGGCTGCAACCAAGCTCTACAACTCAAAGCTAAACCCACAACACTAAAGCTGGACCACTCGATCTCAACTATCTCAACCAATCCTATAGACGAGTAAGCATCTAAATTCTAAATCTATCATAACCCTCAATTGGCCATTCAAAAGAGTCAAGATTCCAAACTAGAGACAACAAGTCTAAACTAAGGGTAAATACCCTACTCACCCTCACTAAAAGAAATCAGGCATATCCCTACTGGTTCTTGCTAGAGTTAAAATCAAAATGTAGCTGCAGAACAAAATCACAACGGAGGATAAACATAGGCTGAAAGCATAAGCAATAAACTCTATATTTGCTGGAGGATATAAATCATTAAAGCATACCTAAGAACTCACCAAGTCTACAAATAGTACATGTGATAGCCAAAACTCTAGCAACTTAGAGAAATGCAACCTTAGCCTAAAACTGGTCAATCCAATACTCCATCTAAGCAATGAGTACCCATTGGCACATATCACAAAGGAGAATAAATCCACTATGTATTATTAGAATGAATCAAATACCGTAATTGGGATTTCTTAAATTCACCAATGTAAAACAACCATAACACAATTAAAACATAAAGCTTCACCGAAGAATAGAGTATTAATATCAATATCAATGCAAAGGTAAAGACCACTATCAGAAAATAAAATAGGCAGATCAAGATAATGAATTCCCATTTACCCATCTTAAGGAGTGGTTATAGGAAAGGATCATCCAATTACACCAACTTTAACTTGACTAAACGAAGAACTACATCATGAAGAGAATGGAGTATCTAACTCCACCCCAATACCAAGATCGAAGTTATTACCAAAAATGAACCCACCAACTAGAAAGGCAAGCCATAGACCTTCTAACATCAACATCAAGAATATTATTAGGCAATGAACTAGCCAAATTAGAATAACAAGTCTCATATTTATCAACCTCATAAATGAGCTATAGAGAAGGATAACAATGCAAAAATCTCAGCAAATTAGAAGATAAGTCATAGAATCTCAAACTTAGAATCAAGCAATATAACCAAATTACCAACTCTTACTGCTAAAAAAAGTTAAAAGAAAGGTCTGATAAAAAAGAAATGGACAACGTCTCACTCCTAAAAATCGATGAAAAAGTGACACTATCTATTGCTTTTTAAATTTATTTTTAATTTATATTTATTATTTATTTAAATCGATGGACAGTGTCTTAACGTCTGTCGCTTGTTCTGTAGATTATTATGCCAACTTACTAATAAATAATTTATCAAATTCTTTTTAATAAATGCAACAAACAGTGTCGCTATATTTTAAAAATAAATATTAATTTTAAAAAAACAACGTTGTCCATTTCTTTTTTAATTTAATTTTTATTTATTTTAATTAAAATCAATGGATAATGTCCCTATAATTTTTGTTTTTAAGAAAAAAATTAATTTTATAAAAGAAACGCTATCCATCATAATTTTTAATTATTTTTAATTTTTTCCTAAAAGAGACAACTAGTGTTGGTTTTGTTAAAATAAATAAAAATTAATTTTACAAAAAGGACATTGTCTATTGATATTTGATGTTTTTAATTTATTAACAAATAAATAATTTTTATATTTTAAAATATTATATTGTATATATAAATTTTAAAAAAAGTGACGAACAACATCTATTTTATCCGTTGCTTTTTTAGTCACATACCTTATTAAAGAACCACCCCAATTTTCTTTTTTCATTTCTCCTCTTTTCTCTTTGTGTTGTTCCTCTCTCTTTATTTCTTTCTCTTCCCACTGTCGTTGCTCTCTCCTCTCACCGTCGTTGCTCTACTCCCGTTCCTACACCATTATATCTTTTTCTGCCGTTGTGCCATTTTTAATTTCTCATTCGGTCAAACTTTGTCCAAAGGTTTGGTTGTGCTTTCTCTTTCTTATAGGTAATACAACCTCTTAGAGTGCATTTCTTAGTGTGCATCTAGAAGGTGAAATTGTATGAGATCTAAGAAATTGATGAGATCTAATCATACCTTCCTTGTGATATTAATGATTTGATATTTCACATGTGGTATAACTAATGCATAGGGTTGAGATTACTTGAATTTTTCAGTCAAAAATTTATGCATGTGAGTAATGGTCTTAAATAGTTTCTCAATTCTCTAGTCTCTAAAACTTTATATCTATCTAGTCTCTAAAACTTTGTATCTATCTAATCTGCCAAATAAGTTCAACAAAAAACATTAAAAATAAATACTTAGTATTCTAGTGGTCTTTTATCTAACTAATAGGTAATACAACCTCTTAGAGTTAGAGCATAGAAAATAAACTATATTTTTTATTTTTGTATTTTTCTATTGTGCTTTAGTTTTAGCTTCTTTTTCCCCTTCAAAGAATGTTGGAATTACATAGAGAAGATGAAATTAAGCAAGATCTTGTCTCTGCTCTTTAGAGAATGTGCAATTCTTTGATTATTGTTTTGGTGAATGCTCGAAGGTGAATTTGCAAATAGTATTTTAGTAAAGATAATTAATAATTTTAATTGAAGATGAAAACCTTGATTTGCAAATAGTATTTTAATGAAGTTCATTAATAATTGGTAAGAAATATAAAATTATAGGAGGTATTAATATTTATGGGTCATTTATGAAATAAATAAAATAAAATGTTCTCTTGATTCATTATGTGTAAAATGAAGATTTTTGAAAAAATAATATAATATTTTAAAAAATTATAAGTGACCTATTCTAAATATAATATTCGACAAAAAAGGATGTTTCAATATCTTTCTAAATAAATAAAATATTCTAAAGTGCTTTACATTGGAAAATTACATATGAAGTAAAATTTTACTTTATTAATAGTTAAAGTTAATTGTAGTTACTTGCTTTTCTGAAGAGGTTGGTGTTATTGTTTGATGTGAAGTAGTAAGTGATTTGGTGTTGCTTTTTGAAAAAAAAAAACTAAACTTGAGAGAAAGGGTTGCTTTGCTATTTTTCTTCGTCTCTTGTCTCTTTCTCTTCAACTTACGCCAAGCAAAGGTAAGTTGATTTTTCTTTATTTTTTTATAATAAAGTCTTTGAATGTAGTGTAATGGTGGGATTATTTGTTGTAGAAAGCTTTGAAAGTCATAGATTTTATGATGATTATATGGTGTGAGAGGGACATGAAACATCTCTACTTATTTTCTTTATTAAATTTATTGAGTTATTTGACTTATATTACAATTGAGAATGTGAACTTGCAATCAGAGAATGGTTAAATGTGGTGACTTAAAATTCTAAACTTATGACTTGAAAATTGTTAAGTGTAGCTAGTGACTTGAAATGTGTACTATTGATTTGAAAATGGTCATGTGTAGTGACTTGAAAATGATTAAGTGTAGATACTTGAAATGTGAATTATTTACTTGAAAATAGTAAAGTATAGTGACTTAAAATGTTAATTAGTTATCTGAAAATGGCTAAGTGTAGTGTCATGAAATGTGTACTCGTGACTTCAAAATGATTAAGTGTAGTCACTTGAAATATGTACTAATGACTTAAAATGGTTAAGTGTAGTCACTTGAAATAAGTACTTGTGACTAGAAAATACTTAAGTGTAGTCACTTAAAATGTGAACTAATCACTTGAAAATGTTTAAGTATAATTACTTAAAATTTTACACTTGTGTCGAAGTCTTTAAATATAGTGTAATGGTGGAATTATTTTTTGTATAAGGCTTTAAAAGTCATAGGTTCTGTTATGATTATATGATGTGAGAGGGATATATGATGCCATAGTTCTATAAGATGAACCAGCATCATTCTAATTCAGTGAAGTGTTAAGAATTATGAACCAGCGACTTGATTTTCTTATACTAAAGTCTTTAAATATGGTGTTATGGTGTGATTATTTGATATAGAATTCTTTGAAATCCATAGGTTTTGTGATAATAGTGAAGTGTTTAGACAATTAAATTTGTGTCCTAGTGATTGTGGAAAATCTTAAGTAGTTACTGGAAAATGTTAACTAGTTTTTTGACATTTATTATTAAATTATGAACTAGTGGTAACTAATTTATTATTGAATATCTATATTTTTGTAGATGGATCATTGTTTGTGGATTTATGATATGTATTATGAAAATGCTAGTGGTTTAAAACTCCAATATCTTAATGGTGTTGTAGGTTTTATCGATCATACAATGACACTATACATATTTCAAAAAGTTGAGTGGTTAGGTGTCCTTATATTTCATGTAGGTGCTTGAAGTTATTTCAACTAGATATAGTTATGACTCATCTCTGTCATAATAGATTTAAACCGAGATACTTTATGTGGGTCGACAACAAAGAAAGATCTAGTTTGAGTGGTATATTTTATAATTTACTTATTATGGATGAATATGACATGCTTGTACATGGTTGACATGCTAGGATTCAACATGCTATATTTCAACATGATAGGTTTCATGAAATGATCAATGATGCCTTTGAAATTGGGGACAGAATGGAACTTGAAACAAATTTAGAAGATTTTCCCAATGAAGAAGCAAGACCTTTCTATCAATAATTAAAACAGGCTACTCACCTATCATGTGAGGGGAGTTTGTATTCTACTTTATCTATTGCAGTTTGAATAATAAGTATTAAATCCTACTAGTATATTGCTCAAGTTGCTATGGACTCTACGGTTGGTGTTTTGGGTGAACTAGTAAATTCGGAGTTGAACATATCACAAATTTTTTATCAAGCAAATAAATTGGTTTCTAAGTTTGGATTGACATACAATAGAATCCATTGTTGTATAAATAGTTGTATAGTGTTCTATAAGAATGATGTTGAATTAGAAAACTGTAAGTTTTATGGACATACCTGTTGCAATCGAACTCTCGATGGAAAGATGGTTTTGATTACAACGATGTGTTATTTACCTATTATACATAGGCTAAATAGGTTGTATGCTTTGATGAGTTTTTCCCCACACATAAAATGGCACCCTGAAAAATAAAAGACCACCAAGTATCTTGTCTCATCCATCAAATAAAGAAGATTTAAAGCATTTCGATAGAACTTATCCTGATTTTACAAATGAACCAAGAAATTTTAGTTTGGGGTTATGTGTAGATGGTTTCACACAATTCTCTAATTTTGGTACACCTTATTCTTGTTAGTTGTATTTATTACTCCATATAATCTTTCGCCTGCAATGTGCATGACAAGTCCCTACATATTTCAAAGTTGTATTATTCCATGTCCCATAATCTAAGAAGTTTGATTGATATATGTGTCCATCCATTGATAGATAAGTTACTACCATTATAGCATGATGCATGAAAAATAGTAAAGCATCCACTTTAAATCATGGCCGAAAAAAATTATTGGTTTGATTGTCACTACCGATTCTTACCAATGGACTACAAGTTTAGAAGGATGAAAAATGTATTTGAAAAGAATAAGATTGAGAATGATCCACCACCTCCATTACTATCAGGACATCATATTTTTAAGAGAGTATGTAATTTTCCTAAAGTTATAGATGATCCACCTTCTAGACATCTCGAATATGGAGTAGAACATAATTGGACCAAATAAAGCATATTTTGAGAGTTGCCATATTGGGGGAAATAAACTAACACATAATCTTGATTCAATGGAAATTGTAAATAAATTGTTTTGATAATTTATTCAACACAATCATGGATGTTAAGGGTAATACAAAAGACAATTTAAAAGTTAGAATGGACATAAAGGAATATTGCAAGAGAAAGGAATTATGGTTGAATGAAAAAGAAAATAGTAAATTGTTTAAGACCAAGGCCAATTTTTTCTTCACATTAGATGAGAAATGGGAAATATGTGTGTGGGCTAAGAATTTATGGATGCCCAAGGGCTATGCTTCAAATTTTGAAAAAGGACAAGATATGGAAGAATAAAAGTTGATTGGTATGAAAATCCATGATTGTCACGTTCTCATGGAAACCTTGATTTCTATTGCATTTATCCACCTTTATGAGATAATATGGAAACTAATCATAAAGATAAGTTTGTTCTTTAAATATTTATGTTTGGAAAAGTTATTGGAAAGTATCTTGGATAGAATAGATCAGAATATTCCTATCATCACTATTAAGTAAGAGAAGACTTTCCATGTGGATTTTTTATTGTGATGGAGCATCTTCCAATGCCCCTTGTAGAAGAGGCATATCTTGGAGGCCTAATTCAAATAAGGTGGATATATTCTGGCAAGAGGTAATTTATTTTATTTATTCTAGTAGGATTTATATATTTGGGATAATTAAGGGTTTTTAACATCTAAAATTAGATTTAGATACCTTATCCTAATTTGGGGTAGAGTTGCCTCATAATGGAGTTTGAGGATTAGAAGTGGGCCTCCTTCTGCCCGTCTTAGGACAAGACTTAAACTACTTTTGATAGACCTTTATTCTCTCTTTGTATACTTTTAAGATGCTTATTATAAGGTATGATGAGGCTAGATACTCAATAGTCATAATGGGTTGATATTGGGAGTTGATGCTAATTATGGTAAAACCTGATAGTTATGATATTGATGATATGAATACCAATTCAAGTTTAGCTATTGATGTTGATATTAAATATAAATGTATCGGTTTAAGTCTATCAATTGGTTATGATATTAATGATATACATACATATACCAATTTGAGTCCAGTTATTGGTAATGATAGTGAGGATTTTTACACCAGTTCGAGTCTAGTAAAAGGGAGTGGTTCTTAATGTGACATAATATGTATGAGGTGTGACATAATAAGGATGACTTATAAATGATAGAATGAAGTTTAGTAAGTAATGGTTGTTTGGTTATAGTATCCTTATTATACCATCCAGGCTTATGGGGGTCTGCATTGGGTTATTTACTTTTCTGCACTTATTAATTTATGGGGTTCAATATTTTAGTTATAATTGCATGTTTATTAGGTCACTATTCTAGTTTATCTATTTAATTGTGTACGGCGATATTGGAGTTACTTTTAGGTTTGCCTTTTTCTTGACTTAGTTATGTTATCTTATATCTTATTGTATTTATATCATGATTTAGCTTAGTCGGCCGATAATGCCTACTACGCACTCGTGGTTTTGGTACTCATACTATAATTGTTTACCATTTTGGTGAATATTTGAGTACTTATTGCTATCATTCATTTGGGCATCAAACTGTGGTAGATTTTAGAGGTAGGGTGAGCTCTTAGAGTCGGAGTTACCATTCTTTTCTTCTATTTATCTATGTCTAGTTTTTTGTATCAAGACAGTTTGTACTAACTTTGTAGAACTTATGGTGTATCTGCAGTAGCTCTTGTACTAACTCTAAAAGGTCATGGGATGGCCTTTTATATTATGTATATCTTTCAGTCTTTTCTATTTCCTTGCTTATTTTTGAGTTTTACTGTCTACTTCATTCTTTTGGGATATTTTCCACTAAGTGATCCCATTGCAATTAGCTGTAGAATATAGTTTGTCTTACCTACTAGCGAATTTTAGTAGGAGCCACCATGACGCATATATCAAGTCCTGTCAAATTTGTATCAGAGCCTCGGTTTCACTGATATTGTGTGTATTAGAGCAAGTGTCTGATAAAGTCTCATAGATTGAAATGATGACATCTGTTTCTTATAGTTGGGAGGATATAGGACATTCTTATAAGTTCTTTGCTTCTTTCACTCATTTTATGCTAAGTGTCTAAGTTGGCTTCTAAAGCATTTCCTAGGTTTCCCATTTTTGTACATGGCTAGGACATGTGCTACCGCTATATCAGATGAGGGTCTTAAGATCGATCCAAGGGATCCTATCATTGTTCGTGGATGACCTAGAGGTCATGGAAAGTCTTGAGATATATCCCCAGCTAAGGTCCAAGATAAGGGGCCTTCTCTAGTCCCTATTCCTGCTTCTGATCTAGATATTTTTTCTCCCTAGCTAGTGGTAGGACAGGGACCTGCCTAGGATCTATTTGGATTTATTTCTTCTTTAGTTCTTAGGGATGCTTTGGTTCAAATTTTAGGATTTATTGGCAATGCGATGTCTGATGGTACGCGGTCTATAGATCAGAGTAGTATGAAAGTTAGGGTATAGCCTGTAGCTGCAGCTCTCAGAGTTGTGGTCCCTTTTGTGTCAGTCGTTACTCAGCTAGTAGTTGCTCGGCTAGTGGTTGCTCATCCTGGTATATTAGTTAAGAAGTAGAAGATGTTGGGAAAATTCTTAAGATTAGGTCTGCCTAGGTTTTCTACTGCATTGGGTGAGGATGCATATGAGTTTCTGATTACTTTTGAAGATAGGCTCTATAATTTAGGAACAATTGAGACTGGTGGTGTGTAATATACTACTTTTCAGTTGGATTTAGCAGCTCGACATTAGTGCAGAGGTCATTTTGATTCAAAGCCAGCTAGATCTTTTTCTTTGACATGGACTTAGTTCTCCTAGATTTTTTTGGAGAAGTACATGTCTCACAGTCTTAAGGTTCATCTTATGGATTAATTCTTGAGGTTGGAGAAGGTCTATATGATATTGTAGGGTATGAGGATTATTTGCATTAGTTGGCTAGGCATACTACTTGTATTTTTACTATTGAGTATGAGAGGGTCTGTTTCTTTGTTCGAAGAATGAAACTTTCTCTTTGCATGTCCACTTAGAGTTTGGTTATTAAAGGTAGGTCTTTTCTTGAGGTGTTTAATCATGCTCAGGTAATGAAGGAGATGCATTATGAGGACCAAGAGGGAAGATATAAGAGACCTTAGTATTAGGGCAGTTATAGTAAGAGCATAGTAGCTCCCAAGTCAGAGGTTGCAGTACTCATGGTAGATACCTTCTGTGGTCGCAGTATCAGCTTTAGAGTCAGCCGAGTAGACCCATTCTATTAGCGCTCCAGATTATTGATAGAAGTCAGTCTTCTATTAGTGATCACCATAGTTAGGGTAGCGGTCATTCTTTAAGGGGTTCATCTTATAGTTATTTAAGTTATGGTGGTTATTTTGGGTTAGTCAGATCTTCTTGTTCTGGTTCAGCTCATGAGGTATATTATGTTTATGGAGTTTTCAGTCATTACTCAAGAGAGTTCTTTAGTCTACAGGTCTGCGTATTCCCTTATTAGAGTAGTTTATCCCTCAGCTAGAGGTGGTATGCATAGTTGTAAGAAAGATCCCAAGGGTGCTCATAGAGTTTCTCAGGTAGATAGGGTAGGAGATCAGTCAGGAGTCTAGCTAGGTAGCAGGTGAGCTCAGTTGTATGCAATACCTATTAGTCCCTAGGCTGAGTCTTTGAATGCTATAAGCACAAGTACTATTTTGGTGTACCATCAATTAAACTTTGCTTTATTTGATTCTGGATCCACGTTCTTTTATGTGTCTACTTATTATTCCCCTTAGTTAGAGTTATCTTGGGATTTGTTATTTGTTCCTTTATGTGTGTCTACTCCTGTGGGTGATTCTTTAGTAGTGGATCAGGTTTTTAGATCATGTGTTGTGACTGTTAGAGATGTTGACACTTATGCTGATCTCATTATATTAGAATTGGTTCATTTTGATGTAATTCTAGGCATGGACTAGTTATCGTACTATCATGGGTCATGGATTGTTTTGCCAAAAGCATTACCTTAGACATGCCCAGCATACCCTCAACGTGTGGTAGGAAGATATTAGTCATGAGCCGATGGGGATTATTTCTTATGTTTGTGCTAGGAGACTTATCTCAATGAATTGTGAGTCTTATCTCGCTTATATTCATGATGTTAGTATGGAGTGTTCGTCAATTGACTTTGTTCCTATAGTCCATGAGTTTCTTGACATTTTGTCTACCAATCTGCCTAGCATACATCCTGCCTGTTAGATTGAGTTTGTTATTCATCTTGACCCTGGCAACCGACCTATTTCTATGGCCCTTTACCATATGGCTCCTGTCGATCTTAATGAGCTAAATTTTCAATTTTAAGATCTTCTTGGAAAGGGTTTTATTAGACCAAGTATGTTCCCTTGGTGAGCTCCTATGTTATTTGTGGAGAAGAATGATGGCTCTATAAGTATGTACATTGATTATAGCAGCTGAATAAGGTGACGGTCAATAATCTTATCTTTTGCCACTTATTGATGACTTGTTTGACTAGATTTAGGGTACAGTGGTGTTTTCTTAGATTGATTTGAGGTATGGTTACCATTAGTTGAGGGTTTGGGTTGAGGATATCTCGAAGACATCATTTTGGACCCGATATAGTCATGATGAGTTCCTAGTGATGTCTTTTAGGTTAACTAATGCCCTATCCACAATCATGAATTTGATGAAATGAGTGTCCAGGACTTATTTGGATTCCTTCATAATTGTGTTCATTGGTAATATCATTGTGTATTCAAGAAGTAAGAAAGAGTATGTAGCATTTGAGGATTGTTCTCCAGACTTTTAGAGATCATGTGCTTTTTGATAATTTCTCCAAGTGTGATTTTTCACTTAAGTCGGTGACATTTCTTGGGCATGTGGTGTCTAAGGATGGTTTATGGTATACCCAGTAAAGATTGAGGCTATTCGTGATTTGTCTAAGCCTATATCTCTGACTAAGGATCATAGTTTTATTGGCTTGTCTAGTTTTCATTGAGGGTCTTACTACCATTTTAGAACCTATGAACAGATTAACCAGATCAATTTGGAAGGTGGTTCTTTTTTAATGGTCTGAGAAGTATGAGTCGAGCTTCAAGAAGCTCAAGGAGTTCCTTACTTTAGCTCTTAATTTGGCTTTTCCTGTAAGGGTGAGGGATTCACCATCTATTGTGATGCTTCTGGTGTTGGTTTGGGTTATGTATTGATGTAGCAGGTTTATTTTATTGCTTATGATTTTGGGCAGCTTAAGGTGCACATGTACAAATACCCTACTCATGACTTGGAGTTGGCGGCGGTAGTTTTTGTGCTTAGGATTTAGAGAAATTATCTCTATTATGTGCATTATGAGTTTTTCACAGACCATCATAGATTTTACCATCTTATGACCCGGAAAGAGATTAATTCTAGGAAGCATAAATGGATAGAGTTGCTTAAGGATTATGATATTTCCATTATGTATCATTAGGCAAGGAAAATGTGGTAGGAGATGCCTTGAGTCGAAAGGCAGTGAGAGTGGGTAGCTTGGCTTGTATTTTAGTTTCTTGAGGGCCGCAGGATATTCAATCATTACCCAAATTTGTGGTGCGACTAGATATTTTAGACCCTAGAAGAATTCTTGCTAACATCAAGGCGAGGTCCTTACTATTTGAGCAGATTTGGGATCACTAGTTTGAGGATACGAGACTTGCATCCTTTATGATCAGGTGTTGAGTGGTGAGTCCAAGAGGGCTACCATAGATTCTAAGGGTGTCTTAAGGTTCGGTAGTCGCATTTTTTTTATAAGGGTTGATTACTTTATTTGGTTGATTTTGCAGAAGGCTCATAGTTTTAGGCATTTTATACAATCGAGTACAACTAAGATGTACTGTAATACCTGAAAAATCCAAACTAATATTAGATCCATGTACCAAGCTCATGCATAGTACATCATGTTTCTTTTATAGTTTTATGAGTAGGTTGTATGTATATTAAGGCTTCAAATAACTCCCAGCTATCAGACGAATCAAAACATTCCTTACCGATTGAATTCTTGAGAAGGATATTGGTATAGTCAACTTGCAACTAGCATATCTCTCATTATACTTGGAATTTTTTAGGTCATGACCTATCAACAGATATATAATTGAATTAGATTTCCAACGATACTAATTTAGCCTAAGTACGATATCGGAGCAAAGAGTTATTCCTATTTTACTCTAGCATGTCAGGCTGGAAACAGTGTGACAACATTCGCGGTAGCTTACCACATTTGTGACACCCTATCACAAAGGTAGTTAGCCTTAGGCAGAAAGCAGCTCCTAAGTGATGACATTCATGGTAGCTTACCACACTTGTGATGCCCTATCACGAAGGTCGTCAGCCTTAGGTAGAAACCAGCTCCTAAGTGACGATATTCGTGGTCGCTTACCACACTTGTGATGCCCTATCATGAAGGTCGTCAGCCTTAGGCAGAAACCAGCTCCTATGTAATGACATTCGTGGTAGATTACCACATTTTTGATGCCCTATCACAAAGGTCATCACCTTAGGCAGAAACAAGCTCCTAAGTAACGACATTCGTGGTAGCTTACCACATTTGTGACGGCCTATCACGAAGGTCGTCAGCCTTAGGCAGAAACCAGCTCCTAAGTGACGACATTCGTGGTAGCTTACCACACTTGTGATGCCCTATCACGAAGGTCATCAGCCAGAGGTAAAATCCAGCTTCTGTGTGACGACATTTTTGACGGCCTGTCACATTTTTTATGCCTTGTCACAAATGTCGTCAGCTATGATTTTTAGCAACTAGGAATTTATTTTATAAGGGTATTTTGGTCATTTTTTTCACCTTCCACGACTTACAACCCTAAAGAGGAGTAATTTTCCCTACTTTTTTTAGTTAAGCAACTCAAAAACCCTCTCTTATTCTCTAAACCACAAGATTAGGGTTTCCATCAAACTCATCTCTCAAAAGCAAGATTCAAGCCTTTTTCCAAGATAATTGAGAATTAAGTTTCCAATCCAAGAACTCTCCAGCAAATCATCAAGGTTTTCTTTCGAAGGTATGCGTAGTGTTCATCTATGGATCCAATCCGTTCATAGAGCTCAAGAACTATGTTTTAAATATTATTTTGTAAACTTTTTATGGTGATATGAGTATGTACATTTTGACAATTGTTGTTTAAGTTTCAATGTGATGTCTAAAGGTGTTTTCATGGAATATATATGCTTGTAAATTGAAAACCATGAACTTTAGGTGGTTTAGTATGGTGCAAGTATGAAACTCACCTATGCCTTAAAGAATGCATGCAAAGTATTTGATAAAATGCTTAGGATGCTAGAAATTCATGTTTGTATGGTTCTATGATGTCTAAATGATAAGTCCATGTTAGCTATATACTTCAATATGAATCCCATGTTTTTCATGTGTTGCTATTGTGGTAGTATGAAGCATGTAAGATAATGGAGATATACAATATGTAGAGGAATTATATCCATGCATTCCCTAAAATGTTTAAGATGTTGAATTACTATATGAAATATGATATCCCTTACTTATGATATTATGAATTGTGGACTCAAATCTTGTGATCAAATCATATCATGTGTGTCAGTTCTTTCTATTGAGTCCTAGGGGTATTCGTACCCCAAAAACATATCTGTATGCCTAGAGCTATGTCATGTTATCACGATAATCTTAGCCAAGCTATAATCTATAGAACTCAGTCAGTCATGTGACTCGGGAAACCTTAGAAATCTCATAATCTCAGTTAAATCTCAGATAATAGTACTACTCCATCAGTCAACGGAAGTTAGTTAATCTGTCTATATACAGTGAGTTGAATCATGTTTAGTCTCTTCAGATGGGAGTAGAAGTTAGCACCGAGTGAACTCAAGGATTGGGACTTACCTATCAGTTTAGGATATGATTCTTAGCAGTTATTCTTGTGTTCCAGAACTACGTAGCCAGTGTAGGTTGAGACATCTTAGCCTATCAGATTAGGATTGATGAGGTGGCTTAACCTGTTAGTTTAGGGTTCCCACTGTTCTCCTTTTAAATACCTGCCAGCTAAGGGTCACCCACAACTGTCCTTACTAGTGGCACTGTATTGACACCCTTCCAGTTGGGGCAGAGACTGGACCCCAACTTAGCTATATACATTTTTAGGGTATGTCGATTAAACAACTACCTCCCACAGTTTCAGAATTAGTCTCAGTAAAAGAACTTAGATAAGTCTTCATATTTTATTATATTAAGACTGTCAGATACAGTCAGACTCTATTACAGTACGGAACTCAGATAGTTCCATCAGATTCAAGATTGTCAGATACAGACGCCTATGTTATTAGAATTTTAGTATCAGTTATGTTAGCCATCAGTAAACCATGTATTAGCATACAGGACTAGCTATCATGTACCTATGATTTCAGTTACTATGTATGCATTTTTCTACTCTTACGTTTATATCAGTCAGACAGTTAGCATTGTTCATGTATGTAAACCCTGTTTATATTTAGCCTACCTCATTCGTATACTTAGTACATTCCCTCGTACTGACGCATTTGCGCTATGGTGCTTTCTTTTCATGTTACACCATAAGTTCAGAGACATGAGCTCCAGATCAGCAGTAGCAGTAGCATTTCCAGTCGCAGAGATTCAGTGAGTCCTCTTCATTCAAGGAAAATATGATTTGATTTATTCATTATTATTTTAGTCCGTTATCAGTTTACGGAGTTAGTTGGAGACATGGTCCTTCAACTCCTTATTCGGACAGTACTTAGAGGGTTTAAGATTCAGTATTCAGACTTATGTTCAGATTTGATTCAGTTTTCAGTTGTTTTAGGTATCTTTCACCCATATGGATATTATGTTTTATAGATTCTTTATTCATTTGAACCTTATGGCCTACATATTTATGTTTTCCACATTATTACATTATATATACAATGTATAAGTACAGATATCAGTCATGGGTTAGCTTATGGTCCCTCGTGGTCATAAGCACCGTGTAGCATTCCGATTTAGAAAAATCGGGGCATTACATGTATAGAGATTTAAGACAACATTATTGCTGGAGAAGAATAAAAAGAGATATGGTGGACTTTGTATCTTGTTTTCTATGTTATCCGTAGGTGTAGGCTGAGCATCAGCAATATGGTGGATTGACTTAGAGGTTACCCATTGTCGAGTGGAAATAGGAGCAGATTACCATGGACTTTTTTAGTGGTTTGCCTCGCACTTCCCATGGATCCGATGGTATCTAGGTTATTGTGTATAGGTTGACCAAATAGGAATATTTTATCCATATTAAGATGTCCTTCAGTGCTGAGAGGTTAGCCTATATCTATGTGCATGAGATAGTCCAGTTACATGGTGAGCCTATATCTATCATTTCAAATCAGGGTTCTGTGTTCACTTGTAGTTTTTGGAGATTTTTCCAGGAGGATTTTTTTATTTAGATAGACTTTTATAAAACCTTTTATCCGCAGACTTATGGCCAGTTAGAACAAATTATTCAGGTTCTTGAGGATATGCTCTGAGCCTATGTTATTGATTTTGGAGGTCAATGGGAGTAACATTTAGCCTTGCCAAAGTCTGCATATAATAACAGTTATCATTCGAGTATTGAGATGGTTCCTTTTAAGGCCTTGTATGGTAGGAATGTTGTTCCTTAATTGGTTGGTCTGAGACTTTTGTTGGTAGACTTCATGGTACTGATTTACTTTGGGAGTCATTGATTAGTGTTAGAATGATTTAGGACAAGTTGAGAGTGGCACAGAGTGGGCAGAAGCCTTATACATACTATAGGCTTCGTGCCTTAAGATTTTGAGTTGGTGGTTGAGTATTTCTCTGGGTATCACCCATGAAGGGCATGATAAGGTTTGGTAGGAAGGGAAAGCTCATCCCCAGATATATTGGACCTTTCGAGACTCTTTGCACATTAGGGGAGTTAGCTTATGCGTTAGCCTTACCCTTAGGTTTTTCCATGGTCGATCTAGTTTTCCATTTTTCTGGGTTGCGGCAATATATTTCTGACCCATCTTATATTCTTTGCTGGGAATTAGTCTAGTTAGATGAGCGGTTGACCTTCAGGGAGGAGCTTATGCTTATTTTTCCTAGTAATGTCAGGTGATTACGCACTAGGGAGATTTTTGTATTTAAGGTTCAGTGGAGGCACCGCCTAGTGAATAAGGCTATTTGGCAGATCAAGATCAAGATGTGAATACAGTATCCTCACATGTTCGAGACTACAGGTACATCCTAACCCTTTACTTTTGTGAACAAAAATCCGTAGTGGATATTGTAATGACCCTTTAGTTCATTTTCCCTATTTCCACTTATGCTCGCCATTAGAGTTTTTCCATAACTGCCCCAAGTCACTTATGACTTGCTGGGACTGATAGTTTGGTTATCGGATAGTTTTTTTGGATTTAAGAGCCAATTTCCTAATTTAAAGTCCTCGCTAGTTCAAATTGAATACTGGGAAAAAACTTCAGTCAAACGACCTCGTATGTCGATTCTGATGGTTCCAATAGCTCTGGAATGTCAATTTTATGGTAGTTGGACCTTTAGTTCAGGTCTCGAGATACCT
Organism: Capsicum chinense; assembly: GCA_026120095.1. NCBI lineage: Eukaryota > Viridiplantae > Streptophyta > Magnoliopsida > Solanales > Solanaceae > Capsicum > Capsicum chinense. Next base: position 101,117,156 of record JAPEIP010000011.1, on the reverse strand, counting down.
AGGCACATTTTGACCTATTGATCGAAAGATAGGAAAATAGCAAGTTGGGTGTGGGACCCACTTTTCATTGAAACAACCTCTAATAGAGATTTTGACTATGCCATTGAGTCCAACACACCAAATTTTATAGGGTAGCATATCTCATTTACGTGTACGGGATTTTTGATGAATCCTAAGGAGTTCGCAGAAACTTGGAAATTTCCAAGTCTCAGTTGATGCTGGTGTACCATTGATTGTTGGACAAGGATCGTGTGTACAAATGGTAGGCACCAAGGAGTGTCACAAAAGAGATAACCTTGCTGCAAATGTGACATCCTCAACTGTGATAAGATAGTCACGAACGCAACTGATGGGTATCAAAAAGCGATAGGGTGGTCAATCTGTGAGTGTCGCGAACGAGACTGGTGGGTTGCATATGTGATACCCAGATGCCTAGAAAGTGTATAAATACACCCTATTCAGCCCCTTTTTTTCCTATTTCTCATCTTTTCTCAAAAGTCTTAAACTCTATTGAGTGGGATAGCCTTGGAATAGCATTTTGGATGCTTTTGGGAACTTGGATAAAGATTAATTACTTGATTGTCTTTAAAATTTGAGGTAAGATTTCATTGTTTCCATGGTTGATTTCCCCTTTTCTTCTCTAAAATCTCTAAAACTTGGTGACTTGATTTTAGCACCAATATAGCTCGGAATTCATCCATTTTTTAGGATAATTACTTCTTGAGCATATAGGGATGTTGAGTTGGTTTCAAAAATACAATTTTTGTAAACGGGCCCCACATGGGAATTTTGCGTGATTTTGGACCCGAAGCACAATATTATAATATGGGTATCATTATTCTTGGTTTGATGAATAAATTGTGATTTTGATAGCGTGTCACCTTGCAGAAGCTTCTCAAAAGGGAAAACCTATGATTTAGTAGATTCTTCGAGCTTTCTTTGGCGTCTAGGTAGGCTAGGTTTTTTCCTCTTCATAGATGGAGCTATTTCATAGTATGTTTATGATATTAAATTAAATTTGGGATGGGTTTTAGGTATTGATGTTACTAATGACATTACTTGGGTTAGTTGGACTATTTAGGCTATTCAAAAATCATAATTTGGGCGTAGTTAGTTTTGTTGCTTGGTTACTTAGTAGGACTTCTACCTTAGAGCTAATTATGGTTTTCTTAACATCTAAAAATGAATTTAGGCACCTTATCCTAGTCCTGGGTAAAGTTTCATTATAAAGGATTTCAGGGATTAGAAGTGGGCCTCCTTCAGCCCGCCACATGCCAAAACTTGAACTAGTTTTAGTAGACGATTAAACGCTCTTAATACATTTTTAGATGCTTATTATGAGTTTTGATGAGGCTAGATACTCAATAGTCATGATTGGTTGATATTTGGAGTTGATGCTAATTATGGTAATAATCGGTAGTTATAATATTAGTGATATGAATACTGGTTCAAGTCCGGCTATTGATGATGATGTTAATGATAAATTTTCTGGTTTGATTCTGGCATTTGATTATGATATTCATGATAT
>JAPEIP010000011.1:101096576-101113556 GCA_026120095.1 Capsicum chinense | reverse complement strand
AAAATACCCCCCCCCCCCCCCCGGTGTTTTATGGACATGGGGTCTAAGTGGGGAAGGAGGGTAATGTCCAAAGTGCCCTTAATAGAAAATTGAAAAAATATTTTCTAGTCATTACGGGTGACCTTACGACACATAAGGTCACCTTATATCCCATGATATTTAGTCATAGGCTTGACAGTATCCATGTGTACCAACACTGGTCTAACTACGATTCATGCCCTATGAATTGAATTCAGACCTTACGAGTTATTATGTCAAATTGTAAGCAAGACAGAAACATTGGATACATTTACTGGTTAGGCTACAAGAACAACTATGTGACTCGTAATGAGTCTTGATGACTCATTGGGTGCCAATTGTGACCAACACAGAGGCTTATCCAAACACACTGGTCATGCTTTAATTAGGGTCCTATGACCCATAATGACACCCTATGACTTGTATCATGAGTCGTAGTTAGGGTAGTGAGCTCAAAGGTCAAGAAGTTTTCAGGGACTAAAATTTAAGGTGTTTCATTATCCCCACTTAGGATTATTCTTCCTCGAATAATAAGTCAAGGCATCCCTTAGCATGATTTAACACATAACATAACCACAGTTTCCTTTAACAAAGACAGAAAACAAAGAAATTAAGGAATATGCATTCTTTAAGCATGATTATACAAGTTGGGGAACAAGAATGGACACTTGGACTACATGTCCTCTTCGGCATCCCAAGTAGCTTCTTCAAAATTTTGGTTCATCCATAGAACCTTCACCGAAGCCACATCCCTAGTCCTTAAATAACAAACTTTCTTATCAAAAATTTTAACCAGGACTCCTCATAAGACGAGGAATCCGAAATACCCATACTTTGCAAGAGGACAATCAAGGAAGGGTCACCCACACATTTTCTCATTATTGAAATATGAAAGACCGAGTGGATGGAACCCAAACTTGAAGGCAGATCCAACTCATAATCCATATACCTACTCTCCTCAAAATTACATACGAGCCTACATACTGGGGACTGAGATTTCCCTTTTCTCCAAATCTCATCACTCTGTTTATAAGATATACCTTTAAGAACACTCAATCACCAACCTTAAACTCTAACTCCTATTGCCTCACATCTACAGAGGACTTTTGGTGACTTTGGCGGTCTTAAGCCTATCCCTAACAACCTTCACCTTCTCTATTTCTCGGTGAACCAAATTTGGGAAAAAAAATCTAGCCTCACTGACTTTGAACCACCCAATAGGAGACCTACACTATCTACCATTCAAAGCCTTAAAAAAGGCATCCCAATACTAGAGTGATAGCTGTTATTATATGCAAACTACCACCAAAGTCAATCACACAAGACCTTAGCATATCCTTCAATGTCTAAATGATCTTCTCCGCTTGTCCATTCGCTTGAGGGTGGAAAGCGGTGCTAAGGTTATCCTTAGTTCTAAAAGCTCTCTGCAAAGAACGCAAAAAATAAGACGAGAACTAAGTACCTGAATCAAATATAATGGAAATTAGAGTGCCATACAACTTCTCCATCTCCTGAATAAAATTTTTTGCATAGTCCTCCCCATAATACTTAGTCCTCACAGGCAATAAATAAGTGGACTTAGTCAGTCTATCCACGATGACCAAAATTGAGTCAAGCTAATTTCGAGATCGTGAAAGATCGATAATGAAATCCATATTAATCTTCTCCCATTTCCATAAAAGAAACTCAATTTCTTGGAAAAACCTACCAGGTCTTAAGTGATCCACCCTCACTTACTGATATACCATGTAGTTAACCACAAAATAGTCCATATCCCACTTCATGTTATTTTGCCAGTAAATTTTCTTCAAGTCATGGAACATCTTCATCGAACCAGGATGGATCATATACTGCGACTCTTAAGTCTCAACCCAAATTATTTCTCACAAACCATCAACATTGGGAACACATAATCTACCTTGGTACCTTAAGATACCATCACCACCAATATTTAAATCCATTAATTTCTGCTGACCCACATCCTCTTTAATGTACATCAAGATAGGATCTAAAACTTGTTTCTCCTTCCCTTCGGCCCCAAGATATGATTTCACAACCTCTTAAACAATCACATCTCCATCATTGGAATCCAAAAGATGAACTCCAATATTAGCCAACTGGTGTATGTCCTTCACCAAACCTCATTACTCCTCATCCACATGAGATAAGCTTTGATAACGCTTAAATTACGTGTTAACTTAAGTGCAAGGCAATTTTCATCAATATATTTACCCAACTTTGAGTTGTGGTCGAATCCACGATGAACAATGTGAGTGGAAATTGAATTATCTCAAAATAGATGAAACTTTCTAAAATAAAACCTAAAATACAAATATGTAAAAATTGGGGGGTTTGCGAGAGTATCAATACTAATGTTTATTTATGTACTTTTAAAGGACTAATTCGAGGCTATGAATAATTAGAGTACAATCAATTAATCATGGATCTTAGGGTTATGTATTACTAAGGCAAGCTAGTAAGTGGGTACAAGACAATCAACTTCAATTTTTAGCTTGAACATATGAGGGTAAGCTTGGTTAGAGATTTCGATACTAAACTTTTGAAAAAGTACCAAACTATCACCCACAGATTCCTTCGAATACCTCATGGCCGTGGTCAACTAAATATCACAAAGCCTTAATTTGGCATCCCTATTTATAGGATGATGCCTAAGACCTAGCAATTCTATGATCTATGCTTATTTTTAAGACAATAAAGAGAGACTAGCTAGTATCTAAGTTATTGTTCACAAAGGCTCATGTCACCTACAACTCCTCTTTCAAGAATAGTTGAAGGGTCAATGTTACCCACATCCCTTTGTCAAGGATAATGTGGGTATTAGGAGATTTGAGGCTTTCATAAAAAAATTCCATGGTACAATCAAGCATTTGTAAAACCCATCAATATGAGCTAATAATTAAAGCTAACAAATACAACCCACACACACTTTCACCTTATTCTAACAAACCCAAAAGGAAGAACTAGCTAATCATAAGATAAATAGGCAAGGATATACCTAAAATCACCATTATCTTGATTTATAAAAGACTAAGTGAATGTTACTAAAAACTTTGGACTTCAATAAATCTTCAATGGGAGTTTTCTAATCATTCACTTGGAAGTTACTCCAATTTATTCTACACCCAAAATTAATACAATTATTGTCTTCTCAAAATTAGAAACTAGATGATGGAAAATTCCACAAAAGTCGAATATCTCATATTGGATAGTGTTTTAGCCTCTTAAGGGACTTTGAGATTCAACTGTGTGCATTTACAAATTTTCCCTTGGGCTATTTTTCCTCTAGGCTACGATTGTGGGAATTTGTCCACGATCGCGGCTACTGCGATCGTGGTCAGACCACGCGATCGTGGTATGTTGACCTTCTTGACTGACCGCGATTGCGGTAACTGAGGCTGTGTTCTTCTCCAGGTCTTCAAATTATACTCTTTTTCTTCCTTTGATGTTTTTCAGCTCCTATCCACATATTTTTATCTCATTACCTATATTCTTGCTAAAAGAGGATATTAGTGCATTTAATAACAAATATGTCTCACTTATTCATTCAAAACATAGTAATGTGCATGAATGTTTGAGTGCGAATGAATGGTTAATTCACCACTCATCAAGCTTCCCATGGAAAACCATCTAAGAGCATTAGCAACCATATTAGCTTTACTTGGATGATAATGGAGACTCATTTCATAGTCCTTAAGCAACTCAAGCCATCTCATTTTCCTTAGATTCAACTCTTTCTTGGTGAACACATACTGCTAGATCTTATGGTATGAATATAAGTCAACATAAGCTTCATACAAGTAATGGAGCCAAATATTCAAAGCAAAAACTACAGCCAAAAGGTTACAAATCATTAGTGGGATAGTTCTTCTCATGCACCTTAATCTTCCTAGAAACATACACCACAACCTTTCCATATTGCATCAAAATACAACCCAGTCCCATACTGAGCGCATCACAATAAACAATGAAACCATCAGTGCCCTCGAGTAGGATCAAAATAAAAGAGGAAGTCAACTTATCCTTTAACTTATCAAAAGTACTCTCACAAGGAATGGACCACAAAAAATTCACTTTCTTCTAAGTCAACATAGTCAATGGGGAAGCAATCAAAGAGAAACTCTCCACAAACCTCCTATAATACCCGATTAAACCCAAGAAGCTTCAACTATTGGATGGATTTGTGGATCTAGGCCACTTCTTAACCACTGCTACTTTCTATGGATCCACCAAGATCCCCTCACTAGAAACAACATGACATTGAAAAGTAATAGCATTCAAACTAAAACTCACACTTCGATAACTTAGCATACAAATAATTAATCCTTAAGAGCTTGCAACACTATATGGAGGTGATTGAACTGATCCTCCTCACTCTTTGAATACACCAAAATATCATTAATGAACATAATGATGAACAAGTCCAGGAACCCCTTGAATACACAATTCATATGATCCAAAAATGTCATATGGGCATTAGTCAAATCAAAGGACATAACCAAAAACTCATAATGACCATACTACGTATGGAAAGCTGTCTTAGGGATATCCATTTCCCTAATCTTTAACTGATAATAAATCAATCGAAGATCAATATTATAAAAGTACCTTGCACCATAAAGTTTTTCAAGAAAATCATTAATCCTAGGAAGAGGATACTTATTCTTCACCGTCACCTTATTCAACTGACGGTAGTCTATACATATTTGAAGGGAATCATCCTTCTTGCGCACAAAGAGAATAGGAGCACCCCATGAAGACACACTAGGGTACATAAAAACTTTATCAAGGAGATCTTTAAACTGCTTTTTAAATTCTTTCAACTTAATCGAAGTAATTTTATAAGGAGTAATAGATATAGGATGGGTATCTAGTAAAAGATCAATCCCAAAATAAATTTCCCAATCGAGGGAAATACTAGGAGGGTCATTATGAAAGACCTCAGGAAATTTATTATTCATGGGAACAAATTGTAACGAATGACCATCCGAGTTAGAATATTTAAACTGGACCAAACGATAAAGACACCCCTTGAAAATCAACTTTTGGGATCTAAGATAAGAAATGAACTTTCCCTTAGTCACTAGGAACTCCCTTCCGATTCTATAATTGGCTCATTAGGAAATTTGAAAATGACGTTAGGGGTTCGACAATCTAGAGAGGCATAGCACGAATGGAACCAAGCCATCCCTAAGATAACATCAAAATCTAGCATATCCAGTTCAATTAAATCTACTAAGGTCTCCCTATAACAGATAGATACCACACAACCCCAATAGAATCTTCAAGCAACCACAAAATCACCCACCAAGGTAGAAATAGAAAAGGGATCCAAAATATTTTTGGGACTGTAACCAAAATAAATAACCATATACAGGGTTACATAAGAAAGGGTAGACTCCAGATCAAGCAGAAAATACAAATCATAGGAAGAGAGTTATAGCATATCAGTGATAATGCTAGGAGATACCTCAGACTCTTGGCAGGTGGAAAAAGCATATAGACGATTTCGACCAGTGTCAACACTAGAAGTAACACCCTTTGGTGGCGGAGATGGAGTAGTAGCAACAAAAACTTTATTAGCCCCAATGGCTACCTTACCCACAGGATAATTTCTCTATATATTTCAAGGTTAAACATAATTAAAACATTGTTTCCTCTCTTTGCCACAGAAACTATAATACAACTAACCATAAAATCAATAAGGAGGAGAGGGCGGGGATGAATGAGCTCCACTGTCCTGAGATTGTACACCCTATACCCTAGGACCATCAATACTCTAGAAATGACAATCACCAGCGAGCGGGGATGACTGAGCTCCACTGGCCTAAAATTGTACACCTTATACCCTAGGACCATCACTACTCTGGAAATGACAATCACCAAATATCTTTGGGTAATTGGCACTAGCCATCGAGTAAGAACCAAAATTTTCCTACTTCCTCTTAGACCACTGCTTACCACCTCTACCACTCTATTGCTAACCTCCACCCTGATTTGAACACCTAAACTTCTTACTTTGCCTCTCTCATATATCTGCTTGCTTTTTTTTCTCTTTGACTTGTTATATATATACCACAAGCCTAGAAATATCCATGTCATTATTCAGTAGTGCAACGTTGCACTCTAGGACCAAGTCTTGAGACAACCTAGAAGCAAACTTCCTCATCCTAGACCTCTTAGAAGATACCAACTCTAGAGCATAGAGAGACATCTGATGAAATTTAGGGCATACTCTTTTACACTCATCCTACCCTATTTTTGATTAACAAACTTCTTAAATTTAGCCTTCCTCAACTCCTGAGGAAAGAAATGATAAAGAAAAGAACAAGAAAAATAATCCCACAATGCCAACTCCATATTATAACCCCTAGACTGATCCCACTCCCTGTACCACTAATATATAATATCATTCAACTAATATATAACAAATTCCACAACCTCAGAGTTAGAAAAAAGGATAGTTCAAAAGATCTTCGCCATCTCATCTATGAACCCTTGAGCATCTTCCTCAACCTAAAAGCCAGCAAATGTTAAAAGATTGAGCCTCATAAACTGCCCAACTTGAGCATCCTTAGAATAACTCACAACAGTACCACTAGGATCCGAGTAACCATAAAGGTAGAAATACCAACCCCGACAGGCTAGTTTATCTAATATTTGATCCATAAAGGGCATAAGGAAGTGGTCTTGCTTGGTCCACGAGTTTAATTTACAGTAGTCTTACATACTCTCCAACCCATGACCAGGCACATAGTTATAAGATTATTATTCTCATTTGAGAGAATTGTCATGCCGCCTTTCTTGGGAATATATTGGACTAGACTTACCCACGTACATTTGGAAATTGGGTAGACAACTTCCGCATCAAGCCACTTAATGATTTTCTTCTTGACCACCTATTGCATCAGTTGATTGAGTGTCCTCTGGTGTTCCAAACTTGGAACATGATCAATATTTAACTTGATTTTATGACAAAATTTTTTGGGAGTATTGCCTATAATGTTCGCGATAGTCCACCCGATAGCATGAATGAACTTTTTCACAATTGATTTTAAGGCATTCACTTAACAATGTTCAAGATCACCCACTATAATGATTGGCAATGTTTTATCCTCATCCAATAAAACATATTGGAGATGGAGTGGTAACAACTAAGTTCGAGTTGAGGTGGTTCACTAATAGATGGCTTGGTAGGTAGACTCTCATGGTTTTTCAAATCAAGATCCAATTTGATTGTGTTCTTGGTGTAAGATCCAAGACCTATCAATGAAGATACCACATCATCACATTTTTCAACCACCTCACTCCCAAGGTTAGACAATTCACCCACCAAGAGGTCATCCATAAGTTTTACTTTTATAGAGTTTGTCACTTCATCATCTGTCACATCAATTACCGACACAACTTACAAGTCCATTTGTTGCTTTATTGACTTGTACACATTGAAAAATACTTATTCATTGTTCACCCAAAATTTCATCTCCCCATATTCCACATCAACTAATGCCCTTCTGATAGCCATGAATGGTCTACCAAAAATGATTAGGTCCTCATGATAAATCTCATAATCAAGAATAAGAAAGTCGGTCAGAAAGATAAACCGGTCAACTTTCACCAAAACATCATACAACACACGAATAGGCTTTTCGATTGAACGATTTTCCATTAGAAGCCTCATTGTAGTAGGCTTAGGAGCACCTAAGCCTAACTTTATAAATATGGAAAATGGTATCAAATTAAGACTTGCTCCAAGATCACACAACGCTTTTCCAAATTTGTACACCCCGATAGTATAAAGAATAGTAAATGCACCCGGGTCTTCTTTCTTCACCACCATAGTGCTAAACATTATGGCACTATAATTATGGGTTACCTTAATTATTTCAAAATCCATGACTCACTTCTTTGTAACCAAGCCCTTCATAAATTTATCATACCCGAGCATTTCTTGTAAGGCTTCTAGGAAAGGAATATTCATCGATAAATTGCTAATTTTTGCAAAAACTTCTTGAAATTGGTATCATCATCCTTCTTCTTGAGCCTTTGTGGGAATGGTGGAGGAATTTTGATTTATGGAAATGGAACAATTGGAGTTTCATCCACTTTTGGAGTATCATCATCAACCACCTTAGGATTTTTCTCACTTTCAACATTTTCTTCAACTACCATTGGTCATTCAACACTTGACTTATTAGGATTTGGATCATCATTATTTGGCTCTTCTATCCACTTTCTCTTTGCATTGGTTTGATCATCATTTGCCTTTTCATTGGGGTCTTTACCAAGATCAACAACATCTTTACCAAGAGTCTGACCACTCCTAGTGACAATAGCCATAATATAAGAATCATTTTTAGGATTGATAACTACATCACTAGGAAATCCACCCTTTGGTCTTGTATTAAGTTTTGCCGAGATTTGGCCCATTTGAGTTTTAAGTTGGTTGATAGAGGCCGAATGAGATGTCATTATTTGATTGAGTTTTGAGAAGTCACCTTTCATCCCTCTGATAATCATATTGGTTCCCTCAACACCTATTAAATTCCGAGCAAAGACATCTTCATTTTTTAGCTTATTCGGATCAATGGAACATGACTCTTTACCCTTTACTTGATCATGCAGAAGAGCATATAGGTCATAATCTCTCTCGTTATCTCTGAAATCCTAATCTCTATCATAATTTCTTTTCTTCAAACTTGATTTCCGCCTTGCCTCTGATAGGTAGGGTGGGAACCCCCGATTGGTTTGACAAGAATTGAATTTCTTCATCAAGGGACTCCGTTTCCTCATAATCCTAAGCTCTAGCACTCTTAGAAGAAATGACATTAATCACCTTAAGAGGAGCTCCCTAACATTCTTAATGAGAAGATCAAGTTGTTTCATCACTTTAGCCATAGTTGCATCTCTTTCTTTATCCTTTTTTTTTGCTCTTGGGTTATAAAAGATGCGAAGGAAGCCCCCACAGCCACCTCGGTATCTCTTATGTGCCACCCTCTACTTTTCTTGGTCACTTGATCTAATAAAGTTAATGCAACACCTTAAGATAGTTTGACAAAAAAAACCCTCGATCACATTATCTCTACCATCTTGTTCAATTAATCCAATGCCTAAAAAAATTTGAAGAAGCATTTTATCTGGAAACTCATGATTTGGGCATTGCATTAACTTATTTTTGAATCATTGCCAAACCTTATATAATAGGTCACCATTAAATTAGCAAAAGTTTGTAATTATATCCCTTAGTTGTAACATCCAAGAAGAAGAAAAGTATCTTTCCAAGAATGCCTCTATGAGCCCAACCGATGAAATGATAGACCCCACAGGCAAAGACCGCAACCATGAGCCCGCTTCTCCCATTAAAGAGAAAGAGGAAAGATGAAACCGGATTGACTCTTGTGATATGTAGGCCATGTCAAATGGAGAACACACCTCAATAAAATTTGCTAAGTGTAGATCAGCATCCTCTTGTGCTTGTCCTCCAAATAAATCTTTCATTTGAAGCAAATGAATCATCATCCTAGTAACATGAAATACTATATTTCCTTTCACTAATGGAATACGAATAGCACTATCTTGTCCTACATCACCAAAGTGATCCTTGTCCTCAAGATACCCATCAATCGTCCCGACATTACTACCATGTTGGATCATAGTATCGTGTATACTATTATACATACATGAGAAAAAACAAACATACCAAAAAAAAATTAAAATAAAATACTACGGCTAACCTAAAGTAACTAAAATAATACAAGAGTGAAAACCATATTTCACTCCCCGACAATGATGCCATTTTTTATAATGCTCAAATTATACTCTTGAATGGGTATGTTCTGCGTACACTAACCCTCCCCAGACCTCACTTGGTGGGAATATACTGGGTATATTGTTGTTGTTGTTATTGAATGGGTGTAAGTGATCATTGTCAATACAATACCTCAACTTAGGCTAGGGTCGAATCCACAAGGAGTGAAAGCATGGAATTCAAAACTCAAGAGTGTTGATAGTCTACTAAAAGGTGACCCATAATGTGAATGAAACAAGACTAAATATAAAATTTAGGGATTAGTTTGAATGTTTTTATAATGACCGCTACTTCAATTTTAAAGCACTATCTTGACGTTAAAACATGCTAAGAGTGAATTCAATTAGGAATAGGCCTTGGGGTTATGCAATTCTAGGTGTGGGTTCATGCATGGGTATTTGACAATTTATCCAACTTTATCTAAAATTCATGGGTAGGCTAGATGTTAATCTTTCAATTATAACACCATATTTCACAAATGGGTTCTTTTGAACACCTCACAAGTGTGATAAGTTTGCACATCTATTACCTCAATTTGCATTATTATGTCTAAGAGATGACATTAAATGAAATGATTCAAGTTATTGGTTGCATTTATTTCTCACCCATATCCCCTTTTTCAAGGATGTATGGGTTCAAGGGTGGTTGGAGTTTGCAACCCCCAACTCTTGATTAAATCATGGAATAAATGCAACACCCATCACAGATAACTAATTAAGAGGATAAATTGCTAACACCCATGCACTACCACAACCTAAACAAGCATGACTACAAAATTTATAATTAGCTAATCATAGACAAAAAGGGTAGAAATATACCAAAGTTATCATTGACTTCATCCATGAGAAATAGAGAGAATGTAGTTCTAAACTTGGAATTTCAATAAACCTTTAATGAAAAATCATTAATTCTTATTTAGGAATCACTCATATATATTTTTCACGCAAGACTAGTAAAATGCTCTTCTAAGATGAAAAGATAGGTGATAAGATGAAAGGAGAGATGATAGATGAAAGATGAAGGTAGGTCTTGAAAAATGAGCTAGAAACCCTTCTTTAGGCCCCACTTTCATATTTGATAAATTACAAAATTATCACCTTAATCTTTATCTACTTGAGCGGATCCAAAGAGGATGGAGAGCAGATAGAGAGAACCTCTAAAGCAGATGCAAAGCAGATTACTCTTTCCCTTCACATTTGGCCTCTTATTGACTTGAATGACTTTCTCATCTTCACTTTTTACTTTTACCTACATAAATGAGCATTAAATAAGAGAGTACCATCAAATCAATGGAAAATCATGACAATTTAGGCTTAAAAAGTGCTAGCAAGTCGTCAAATTGAGGACTTATCAAGCTTCCACGTGTATTAAGTGTTGTCTCTTGCAATTGTAAATTGAAACTTTTCCTTATATAGAAAATAATATTATTATATTTAATTTAATCTATTAAGCCTGCTTGATTTCCTTATATAACTTCTCAGTTTTAATTTTGTTTTTACTCCAGTTATTTCTTTTTCTTCATATCAATTTAATCCTTTAAATAAAAATATAATATTAAGCATAATCAACACAAAAAAATACTAAATATAAGACAATAATGACTAAATCTATATAGTTTTGGCCTCATATCAACACCCTACACTTAAACTTTTGCTCATCCTCGAGCAATCATTAAAGCTCATCCCAATTAATCAAATCAAAAAACGCCACTACTTTAGTTCATATAAATAATAAGATCATATAACAATTCACAACATCAAGTACACTTTTCGATCACTATGCAAAAAATACAAAAAAAAACAACCAACCTCTAACCTCCTAACCTCAAAGATTGATTATAACTCATCAAATTTAAGTTTTCTTACCTATTCTTGTCAAAGAAATTAAAAATCAACTATCTATCATAAAACAAGTTCCCTCACAAAAAGGAATAGTCTGCATACTTAATTCAAAAGATTGAATATAATTTAAGGACTTCACACCAATGAACAACTCTCTCACTCACAAAGAATTCACATGTATGCATAAAGAATCATAAACTTGCTCATTATGTACATCTCCATTAATTAAGCATGCTAAAATACAATCAAATTAAACTTTAACGGGTTGTAATGTTGGCCAGTGGACGTGTAGGAAAACTATATAATAGTGACTTATGCTTTCCTAAGCACTTTGCACTTTGTAAACTTCATCACCCATTATCACTTTATTTTTTTCCATCCTTTTCTTAATCAATTATTTTCACTAATATTCTAATCATATCAAGAATGTTACAATTATTTTTTTTCTCAAAGTATTTCTTTTCATGTACTATGCTTTCAAAGAGGGCCTTTTCATAACTTTGTAGCTATCATTTGTCCCTTCTACACTCAATCATTCCTTTACTTCAGATTTAATAATTTTAACATAGTCAATGCTACAGTGCTCAAGAAAGAAGGGTGAAAAACTTAGAGATTAAAAATAATAATCAAGGAAAAATTATGACTATAAAAAAGATAGGTTACAAGTTTGACTAGTGATATAATAACTGAAAAGGCTAAAATTTACAAAACAGATCAAAGAAAGACTATGTCATATTCTAAAAAAAATAATACTTTTTATTTTACTTCAATAACATGTAGGACAAGTTTTAGACTAAGATGTAAAATATGAAATGTATATAAAAAATTCTCACCACACATTGCACAAGTATCAATCAAGATGAATCAATTTCCCTTCTAAGACTCAAAGGATCATAGTAAAATATATAATAAGAATAAGATATATCCAGAGTCACAATCATGAGCTAGATGTCCAAAAGTCTATTAATTTATTTTATACTGAAACACTCACTGAAAAATACTACTCAAGATTAGTTCTAAACTACTAGTTTCAACCAAATAAAAAAGGTCTTTTTTTATTTTAAAAATAAAAATAAAAAATAAAAAACACTTAAAAGTAAAAAATATTACTTCTAAAAATAATAAATCGGTTCAAAGTCCCCTCCCCCCCTCCCACAGAAAAGAACCGAAAAGAAAAATCAAAGGACGGAAAAAGTATGCTCCACTAAACACTAAAAAACTAAAATCAACAAAAACTATTTTTATCTAAAGAATAAAAATAAAATATTTTTTAGACTATTGAACTTTTTAGTTTTTTTTTAATTCAAAAAAATAATAGAAAATTCTATATGAAAATAAATAAATAAACAAAAATTCTATAGCATTCTTTACCCTTAACAATATTGAAAGAATCACACCCCACACTTAACTCATGAGTTATCCCCAAAGCAATAAGCAAAGTAAAAAAAGATTAAAGATATTCCCTAAGATCCTTTAGGGCCTAGCTAGCAATATGTTTCTTCAATTTTGATCAAGGGGCACACACACCTCATATTTAAGTGATGAATCGGCAATATGCAACTCATTTGTTCTAAAATTGGGGAGAAAACATATCCTCAATTCTGAATTAAAGTGTTTTTAATGTTGATTTGGTTAAATTTTAGGGTAAAGACCTAAAAGTGATCAAAATAGTAAAAAGGAGCAAAAAGAAATAAAAAGATGGACGATTGAAGTAAAAATAGACACTTCGGCCATCGATGAAGTGATCGATGGATCTCTGAATAGGTGTATTCATTGACATTTCTAACAGATAAAGGCTAAGAAAAATAAACAAAATAGCGACGCAACAAACATTTAGGCACATCACGAAAGTGATCGGCGAACCAAGCCTCGCATCACCAAAAGGAACAAAATCCAACTCGTAGAGCTTGTCATGTTAATGAATAAATGAGCCGTGTACAATTCGGAGCATCGATGACTCGTTAGACAATGGAATCTACTCAGTCGAATTACAAAGTGTTGGCATTTATGTAATTATGTGGCCTATTTTCCTGATGCTATTTTAGTCTTTTTGGCTATTGGAAATACTATCTTTTGTCAATTTTGAGTAGCTTAAGCTTGTAATCAAACCCTACTTTTGAGATTTACTACTTTAAGCTAGGAATGTGAATTTTTCTTCAAATTATTTGTATTTCTTGGTGAAAATGGATGAAGAATTCAGTATAATTTCTTGTCTTTACATTATGAGTAGCTAATATCTCAAGTTTGGGGTTATGCATGATTGAGTGTTTATTATTGTATAAAAAGTGATTATTTAACTTTGTTTTAGCTTGTATGTTATAATTATAGATAAACCTCTATGTTTTAACTTATAGATTGTGGTTTCAAACTTGGTCTATTTATGGAACTTGTGTGTTTCTTTAAAAAGAATGAATTAGTGATGAGACTTAGTTAACAAAACTTGAGCTATACTTTTTTAAATGGTAATGCTAGAAATAGATTACCCATTTTGAGGGTTTTGGTTGCTTAGTAGTATAGACACGTGGGTTTTAGAAAGAAACCCATGTAAGTTTGGTGGTAGATTGAAGTATTATCACTGATACCCGAAATCAACCTAATCATGATGCATTAGCAAATAGTAGGTATATTTTTACGTACCCATGTAGATAATCATGTTCAAGAATGCATAACCCAACTATTTTAATCCTGTGATTATAACCTTATAGCAACCATTTTGACAAACAAACTCTGAAATTTTCAACTTAAAATAAGTGTTTTAACAAATAACCATCCCCAATTTTTACTTTACTGTATAATTTTCATATTGCGACCTGACTTAAAGTCACTTGTGATAACTGAGAGTACAGCAATAACTCTCATTCACATTGGATACGACTTCGACTCTTGTAGGGTAAAAATTTATTAACAACGATCGCTTATACTTTCATAGTATAATTTGATTGTTATAATTAAGATCAAATAGACTTCTTATCTTCGAATTCGAGTATGTAGACTTTTCCTAAATATGAAAAAAAAAACAAAAAATATATAATTAAAAAAATGACATTATAAAAATAAATAAAAAATATAAAAAGTTATAATTGGGTTGCCTTCCACTTTGAACTTATGAATTACAACCCAATATTCATTTTCAATTTTCTACTATGCGGAAAAGGCGGTGCTACAAAAATAAAGGAACAATAGAGGTGAAATATTGCAATTTTTTATCCTTAAATAAGGAATATAATTTTTTAATTTTGACACAATAAATTTAAGAATATAGACATATTTTTTCTCCTCCTTACACTCTTTCATAGGATCAGATGGTTCAATTAATGTCTTACTATCTACATACAATGTGGAAAAATAATTAGAATGAGGTCCAACATGCCATAATTCATGAATTGAATTATTATTTACATCTTCATATTTGCACACACTAAAGTTTTTTAATATAATACTATCTACTTTCATACATAACTCTAGTGTATTCTTCTCAATAGTGACAACACCAATAAATGTATGATTATGTAATTATCCGATTTCAACTCCTAAATTTGGCTTATAAGAATTTTTTCAGCTTCACACAACTCATAACTAAATTATTAGATATTACACACATTAACCTTTGCACTCAAACCTTCTTTTAAGTTGTGAATATCTAAGATGAACCAATAAATATTTTCAATAAACTCACATTATTTATTTTCAAGGAGTGTCGGTGTTCCTGTCATGCTCTCATTATGATTCCATAATATATCTATATCAATCCTGCAATAATTGACTATATCAAAAGAAAAAAATTAATAACATAGAAGTCCTCATCACTCCATGCTTTGTCTTGTAAAGATGTCATAATAAGAAGAGTAGTCAAATATTTAAAAATAAAAAATAAAAAATAAGAATAAAAATAAAATTACCAGATAAATAAATTATATAGAAGAAATAAGGACTAATAGTCAAATAAATAAATTTAATCTAACCCTAAATCATATTCTTCGGAAATATGCCAAAATTTGATATTGGTTAAATTACACATCATAATAAAGTGTAAAATAGTCATTGACAAATATAGAACCCAACCACAGTTGGGGTCAATCCAATGAGGAATATGGTTAGGACTTAGGTTAATATGGTTATTTAGGCTTTTAGTCTTTTGTTTCCTATTGAGGGATTTAAAAGTACAAGTAAACAATTTTTACTTTGAATAACAAGTAAACAGATATTAGTTAATGTAGAGAAAATCAATGAGAATGATGAATTAGAATTGTGTTTTCTATGATTTCATAACTGCATAGGTTCTACATACTAGTGATCTTTCCCGGTGTTTGGTATGCAAAAATGATAGATTATGTATACTTAAAATAGATTTATACTTTTGTCTAAGAAATATACTCAAGTAAGTTTCCTCTTCTGCCGAGTTTGTGTTACTAACCCTTATCTTGGATCTCTAATTAGCTTTCTTGAATTTTCGGCTCGATATATTAAGTAAAGGTTGATAGCTCCAAGTCTTTTTTGTTTATTCTCTTTTCCCATTGGTTACTCATTATTTCGTTTAGAACAAAGATAAGGTGAGTTCTAACATTGGCCACGATTAAAAAGCAATCAAAATAAAGAGACTAACAACGCATGTATAAACACCCTTCAAGAATTGCTATGTACATTAACCTACTACGTAAGTTCATCATGGTTCCCACAATTCTACTTGTGGAATTAAGCTAACCATAGCTTAAAATTCATAATTAGAAATTATAGACAAATTCATTATTATGAACTTACAAATTAAGTAGAATAAATTTAGAATCTAGGATTCTCAAAGAAAAATTAAAAAAGTTGGAGAAGAAAAAAATAAATCAATTTTCTCTAGCCTTCACGGCGGCTCCAAGATTTCTCTAGATAAAAAGTTTATAAGTTATCTCTCCAAAATCTCAAAGTTGTCAAATTTTTATAAAAATTATTTTTGTGAAATATTTATAAGTGTAAGAAAAATCTCAAAATAATATAATTGAGTCTAAAATAGACTAGAAATTAAAATCCAGTCCAAACTGGACAAGCAGTACGTGTACACTGCATAAGGGTGGCTGCCTAACTTTTTTCCACTTTCCTCACAAAATATCTTTTTATTAAGTGTTTCCACTTGCAATTGTAAATTGCAACTTTTCCTTTAATAAAAAAATAATATTATTGTATTAAATTCTATCTATTAAGTTTTCTGCTTGATTTTCTTATACAGCTTCTTTATTTTAATTCTATTTTTTAAAAAATTATTATTTCATGATCACACCAATTTAATACTATAAATAAAAATATAATATT